>LQNS02278149.1:58307-79582 GCA_001587735.2 Parhyale hawaiensis | reverse complement strand
TCCACCAATATCGACCGAAATATACGAAAATCAACGGTATGTTATGGTTGACATATCTACCATACTGTTTCATCATCCATAATCGACTTTAATCTCTCATACACCACTATATTCTACTATAATCACAACCATAATTTCCGACTGGGTATCAGCTCTCCTAGAAAATTAAAGGATACTATTGCGTGTGTGTTCCTCAATTTGCAAACTGTTTTCACTGTTGAATAGTGCAATTTTGGCATCAAAGAGGTCGTAACGTACTTTCTTCTCTCAAAAAACAACCATAAAATGTTGTTATTCCGTCAAAAATCCAAAATATAGTTGCGTATATTGGTGTCATGTGAGAAACTCATCACCAGTGGGAAAAGTCTACGGGAATCGGACTCCATGTTCAAGTACTTTAACGGCTTGAATTATTCGGAAAATTATTACTCCCTCTGTTCCCAAATGGTTGTTCCACCGCCAAAAATGCCCTTCTGCATTAGCAGGTCGATCTCTGTCAAATATATTTACTGTTTAAATTAACAGGTTTGTATTGGCCATGTCTGAACTACATAATAATACGTACTAACTTACTGTAAATAGCAAATGATTTTGTTAAGGTCGAACTACTAATGTTAACTGTAATTTTTGGCTGTAGAACAATTATTTCGGAACAGAGGGAGTAACATTTTTTATTATGGTCATGTTACAAAAAAGCGCATATGAAAATTTCATCAAGTGTTGAACAGAGATGTGAGCTGTTTTCGAGTTAGACATATTTCACTTACCTAGTTTTTTTATTATGCACGAACGCTCCTTTTGTACAACTGAAAATTCAAAAAGCGCTTTTGTAATCCAAGATTTGTGCAATTCGTAAATTGGTTCTGTGTATGAATTTGCATGGCAAAGGGGTCATAGGTCTGTATATATAGACGTAAACTAGGTAGGTCATGAGCTGATAACAGACTATGACACACTTTCATAGTTATTAATCTAATAATGTGTTCCTCACAAATTGAGGTTTCGCTTGAGAGATAGTTAAGTAGTAAATGTTTCTTTAATAAATTCTGATTTACTAAGCTCACAAAATATACGGATAATGAGTAAAATGAGGTTTTAACGCGGACGAATGTTTTTTGTTACTTCATTTATCAATTAAACACTATTCTTCATTAATGCAATATTTTTTGTGCATGGGACGTATTGTTTTCTATTGTAAAATTATTTTTCCTTTCTCTGTCAGACACAAACATTTGTTTTTTTGTCAAGAAAACCAGTAATATTACATCAACATGCATCTCATTACATGACAATAAAATACACTGTAAAGGGCAGATAGCCCCCCGTTGTCCCAATTTAACTTCGATATTACCGTATATATATATATATAATATTCGTTGATGATAGCCTAATAAGTATTGACTATCTTAACCCAATATACGGCAGTGTCCTCCATGTATGACGTTTCAAAAACTGCCATGCCTACTACCAACTAAAGTTTTTGTTGTTCATTATAGGAATAGCATAATTAACCCATGCATGGTAGCAGTCGATGGACAGAAATCCGAGGGTGTGCTGCTCCTACTTTTCTATAGTTTGAGAGTTTAGTGAACCAGACCCGGCAGTCTTACTGTTCTAAGTTCATCTGAATCTTTGAAACTATGGCTATGCAAGGATCTCAAAGTACCGCGATGAAATGAAACCCATGCCCTATTAAATTAACCTTCTCAGCCAGCGGCTGCGCTGTCATTGTCGCTAACTTTTGGCTTCGATTTAGTAGTCCAATAAAGCTTACTGCCTTTCATTTCAATAGTGTAGACTGTTACGCTAATACAACCAGATGTGTTGGAGCCCATATACTGGCAGGGGTAATTGTAAAGCTCGTCAAATCTGTCCAGCGCAGAGCCACTCGGATGGTTTCCGGCTTTAGGAACCTCGCTCCCATACGAGGAAAAACTGGACCACCACGATTGGCGTAATAACGCTTGAAGAGCGAAAATTGTGACCGAAATCATCAAGTTGAGCATTAGCTCCTATAGTTTAGAACTATGGTACCTCTGTACATAAAAAAGGCATGTTTTGCAGCTTAAAGACGCGTCGATATTTCGAAAACAAAGCGTTCAATCGAAAAATTACCCTGACCCTGTGTCCCACTATTACTGCAGCTCCAAGTGCACACTTCTGAGCTCTCTAGCTCTCTCCGAATTCCTGTTTATTATAAGACAACAAACTTACATAGTTTCTCCAGATTTCTATTTTTAGTTACAATATAGTTTTTAGGATACTGTTATTATTGCTTTGCGTGTTGCTCCTGCTGAAATGCATCAATTATTGTTCCTACAAAATATGAAATGTTTCATTACTCACTCATCAACTGTCGTTGCCAGCCCTAGCAGGCTCCTGCCATGAATGCTTAGCTTATATTGAGTATCAAATATGCTGTCGTGTCGATATCATAGGCTAATCATCTCCAAAATATAACATATACTACTTGCCCTAATTCAGTTTTTAAGATGGATGCCAGTAGAAACTTAGAACTTCAGGAACATCCCCGTTGTCTTCCGTACTTTTTACATTTAGCTACAGGGCTTCTAAATTGGATGTTCAACATTCTGCCAATTTTGGGGCGAATAAATAAAGATACGGCGTCAATTATTATAGAAGTGATTATTCTTTCCAATCAAACTCCACAGACATATATATTGAAATACACTGAAAATCTGAACGGGGTTATAATTTCACTGGCTTACCACGTTTAAGCTCTTAGATCTTTCCAACCTAATATTAAAAAATTTACCTGTAAGCAATATCTTTTCATTGTAGAATATACGTATTGATATTAGCTTTAATTTATATACATACGAAAAATAATATTACATCAATACCAGTGATATAATTTTTATAAGTCAAAATAATTCAATGTAGAAGACCTAAATAAATTGATAATATGTGAACTTATTAATATTTAAATGCACACAAGTATTCATTTTATGAAAAATAGCTATTGTCAGTTGAGGTCGGTTACGAATTGCACAAAAACTTAGAACTGAGGGAGCTTGCTACATGTAGTAGTTAACAGTCACCGGAGGTAATTACTTACTTTTCTTTATTTAACTTCTCCCCTCCACTTCCACTTCCTATTTTTCCAAACAACCTCAGCACGTGAGCGCCGAACTTCCGCTCTTCGTCTCTCGAGAAATCATGTTTTTGCCCAGCATCCTGTCTGTTATATCACTTTTGTTTCCCTTTTTATGTCTTACCCTCGCAACACAATGCGTGGTTGCCCCTCACCGACTTGGCGGCCGTCCTAAAATGACGGAAGAAAATAATATATCCTACAAAACCCCCATCTTCATTATGGGTATTTGTGTTTCTGCTTAGAGAGTTATCATATACCATTTACATTTGTTTATATTCTCTGCTCAATTTAGGTATTGAGAGTCCAGAACGAATGAAGATTTAATGTAGCGGGAGAGGGAAAATGGGTATCCATGATGGTACTACAATATTAATTCAGCTTGGTCCAGATGACTTCATAGCACGTGATTTGAAAGAAAAAAAATACCAGTAGATTTCCTACACAGGCTGGAAAAAATGTTATCAAACTTTTTTGAGTTTGAAACAATGCATTCATTTGAAGCATCAAGAATTAGTATTCATCGATGAATACCGTCAGAATCATACGGCTAACAGGAGTACACCGTGAGCTGCATCACCCTTGTTATAGAAAAAAAAACAATACTATGAAATACTTGAACCTATCTTGTGATTACTATAGTTCTCCTGAGAACTTGTAGCTCCAACAGTATGCGAGCACATGTACTAATAGTACCTTCAGTTTATCATTTAAGTTTTTATACATTATAAGTATCTCGTATGGCCGTAGAGTCCTGTCTGTCGCGATGCTGTTTCGCGATAGTATAATCATGAAGCAGAAGTCCGCCTGTGTTTTCATGACATCCATATTCATAACTATGCTCTCCATAGTTAGATATTTGCCCTTTACTTGTAACTGCATTGTTATATGGATAGATGTGCTAAGCGGTTCATCCCCTTGCAATACATAATCAAATCAGGGCTCATATGATTGGATTGTTAGTGTCTTTGTAAGTTAACTCCACTCGTCTGAAACATAGGCAAGAGCTTGGGCTTCGCCTCTGTAAAATTGTTACAGGTATTACAAGCGACTCTATAGGGCTCTTGGCACTGCAGCAAACTCTATTTTATGCAACATGATTGAGTTTCCAGCCGTCACATGAGTAGCTGATTCCAGGCTAAAAGTAAAACTTCAAATTAGCAGGGCGAAGTCAAACTCAGGTTTCGAACGACTGGGTTCGGCAAAGATCGACTTTGGTGAACACAACAAACGGGCCTAAAAACCATCAAGAACTATAGTATTACGCCCTAGGGAAACAACACAAATTGCCGCCCAACATGAATCTATTTTCTATTTTGGAGTCAAACTAAAATCAGCGAATCTAGTGCATTAACATGCAGTACGCAGTGCTACTGTCTAGGAAGATGCGTTTATTACAGCCTGTGGAATATACGCAGGGATGTATAGTTTCCACCATGTCCGTGCGTCTATATTTAGTGCAGACACCCAGCTTGTACCGAAAACTCATTTGCTAAAAATATGTAGAGCATAGTTTATGTGACAATCACTTGCTTGTACTCGTAGTTCTAGCGTACGTACGTAGCACTATAACACGTACTGTATATACCATCCAGTGGTCATTCTAGGAAGTCTTAGCTAAAATGTCTACCTATCTTACCTCCCTTGCGCGTGAATTCTCAAAAGACACGCATGCATGTGTGTGTGTATGAGCCGTAACAAAATGCTTAGGTCGGGCAGTATAAATTACTTCACCTTAAATGAAACGAATCTAAATATCGAAGGACCTTGGTGCATCATTATACTAATCGTCATTATTCTATTGGATGATATTCATATTTTGTCATAAAAAGAGAATATAATTAACTGGTATATTTCTTTTAAGTGAAGACACTACATGTCTCTACTTGCAGACACTCGACGGCATATGTGCCTGATAAGTTTATAGATGTATATCTAACCCCTAAGATTCTTATGGGAGTATAGTGAATCGCGCTGTCATTGAATGCTTGAAGGAAATTATTACTGTAAAAAAGCCCAACTTGTCTTCTTTTTTTCTACTCTTCAATTCGTACTTCTAAAACGAACATTTTATATGCTCCCTGTAAGTTTCTATCGGGTAGCACCTTCCGTATCACTGATACCATCTGTTTTCCCTTCTGTGAAGCGCTGTGAACGTTATTACGAGGCTTCAATTTTCCATGATCTTATCTCCATAAAGTATAATTACCTCCGCCCAAAAAGGTTATGTTTTCGTCGAGTTTATCTGTTTTCCTATCAGTCTGTCACCAAAATAACTCAAATAGTTGCGGACGGATTTTCACGCAATTTACAGGGACTGTTATAGTTATGTTAGGACAAGCCGATGATTAACTTTTGGTCCAGATAAGTTTGTTTGCTTGTTTTTCTGTCTCTTTTTCTTTATGCCATAACTCAAAAAGTTGTTTTTAGGATTTTCATGAAATTCATATAAGTTGTTAGATAGGTAACAAAAAGTGTTTGATCAAATTTTTGTGATGATCTGTTCATTCGTTTGTTACTGTATTTGATTTTATATTTGTTAGCAAAAAACTCATATATAGTTTGAACGAATCTTTATGAAATTTACAGGAATTTTAGGCAACGTTAAAGGAGATATATGATAAAATTTTGTTCGCGATCGGTTGGTTCACTTGCGTGTTTGAGTAATGTTGGTCAAAATATTTGTCAGAACATGATTCAAAAAGTTAAAAAAGGATCTTCAAGAAAATTGCACAAGCTGTTACTACTCTCAAAAGGCCCCAAATGACCAGATTCTGGTGCTAATAAAAAGAAACAAGAGTTTCAGAAACATTTAAATTTTTCGTTAACGTTGCTTCACTTGGTGGAGATATGCGCTCTCGAACTACTCTAGTAGAAAAATGTTAATATTTAACTATATCTATAAATTCACTTTTGAATATATTTTTCCTTTGTTGAAGATCAGTGATTATTGACTCCTCCAAGAAGGTTATATTTTTCTGCGTTAATATATTTTTCTTTTTCTATATATGTTTGCTAATTTGTTATTAAAATGACTCGAAAGGTTAGCGACGGACTTTCAAGATATGCTTGTCCGTTTGTGCTTTTGACTATACGACATGCTTATTTTATTGGTGGTCAGAACATAATTGTTTAGAGTAATGGACGAATCTTCAAGAACATTACAGGTGCTGTTAGGAATATCAAGAGGTCCAAACAACCAAATTTTGGAGGTGATAAAAATGAAGTCTTGTCTTCGTTGTTAATTTGATTTTTTTTTTCTTTTTTGTTAACAGTAATTTGTTTGGCGGAGGTCCGCGCTCAAGCATTGTTTCTCTCGTTTTTTTTTTTTTTTTGTGGTGCGGTTAGGTGTCTCAAAATGCCGCTAAGAGTCATACATAACTGTACATACATTTACATGTATACCTATGCACCTTTTTGTAATTGCTTATGACCAATTTGAAATACAATTATGTTTGATAGCTTTCATAAATTTTTTGGCAGAGTTTATTACATTTTGACAAATCTTACAATTTCATGATAAAACTGTTTGACAATTTGGCAAAACAGTTTGTCAGAGTTCTATCGATAAAACCTTTTGACAACCTGCATTTCACTTTGACAACACTGAGAGAAATTTTGTCCCAAAACCGAAACACGTAGGTGCATGATGATGATGCACTGTAACTAACTTTACTATTATGATGATAATAATAATCATTCATTATCTCTAACACAGTGGATAAACCTGACCTAGATTTTATTATGCCTTATTGTTCTAAAATTTTTACGGTATGTCACCGGTAGATTGCAAAACAGGACGTGAAATCCGTTGTTTCTGACATTGAATTCGATTCTCGAAGTCTCACTGCGCTGGCTTCTCCTTTCCTTCAATATTTAAACTTCTAATTCTACAATCAAAGCAAAATGATTGTCAATAGGTGTACTTGCAGTTTGTAAGATGATGCACGATTATTACTATAATTACAGTGGAGTTAGTTACAGTGCATCGTCATGATACACTTGCGAGTTTCAGTTTTGGGACAAAATTTGTCTCAGTAAATGGTCAAATGAATATGACAATTCTAGAATCATTTTGACAATGCTTAAATCTATATTATAAGAAGGCGGATTATGTAAGAGGTGGTGGAGGACTGGAAGCCATAAGTGAGAAGACAGCGAACCGGCGAGATGCAATACGTACTGCATAACACAAAATGCCCAAGAGGCAAACAAGCCTGTCATCGCAGTACATAAGAAAATAAGCGCCCCTTTCGTCATTGCATCAGAAAGATTTGAATGAAACTAAGTTAATCAATACGTTCTAACAATTGTCAAGCTATTTCTAAGATTGACAACATTTTTCAAGATTGTCAAAGAGAAATCTAATCATTGTCAAACTAAGTTTCCATGTCATTTAATTTTTATCATCTTTAAAGTGATATGCATTTTGTCAAAGTGTCTTCAACTGTCAATATAGTTTGCTAGTTTGTCATTCTCAGAGTGAACTTTGTCAAACCGTTTTGAAAAGTGCCAATGAACATTGGTTAAACTGTATTGCACATTGTCAAAATCCGTTGTTAAATTGTTCAAGGGCAATTACAAAAAGGTATATGTGTGCAGTCATTTAACCATAACTTGCAATACCAATTGCGCATTATCCAATAGAAGTGATGATAATCAGAAGGAGCAGTATGTGCCAACAAAGCCTGAAATCGTACACCTTTTCACATTTCCGTCAGCAGAAGCAGCTAAGTCGTTACACCGCCCCTGCCTGCAGCACCCGACACCTCTCCACGCGTGCTGTACCAATCTACTTGCTCCTGCCGCTGCCGTCCGCTTCATTACGTATTTCCGTTCCTCTCGTACACGTGCACCACGTGCGGCACGTCCGCTCTTCGCAGACGTGCTTACGCTTAACTTTGCAGGTGACGCAACAGCTTCCAAGGAGATATTTGAGTATCATACAATACCAGAGTTCTGAAAGCCTTTTAGGAATCAGCCATAACCAGCTTGCAACGCCAACCAGTTCTTAAATCATCTAACACCATAATCAAGTCCAAGATATGCTCATCAGTGGTCTTGCTTATGCATTCATTTATTTATTTGTTATGTGTCTATCTTCAACTAAGCTGAAAACATGGACATGAGGTAATATATACAAGACCTACACAATGCAATCTCCAGCAGATCATCAACTCTTACGTCATTTAACTTCAGTACTTTGCGGGGGCATATTGGATAAACACTTTCACCGAGTACATAATTGGAAAGACGTGCGTCTGAAAATGTCGGCTCAAGAGATGAGCTTTCGTATGCAGTGTGTCCGCGTATAAACTGGCTGTGCTCATATCTTCTGTTTTTTTAATATCGAAGATGATAAGGGTAAGGGCACTGGAGCTGTTACAGCTAAATACTCCGACGATCATCAAGAAGCGGGAACTTCAAATGTAACGTTTTGCTCTATTTTTTTCTCTTTTTGAACGGAAAGGTTCACTAGTCGTTAAGAATAAGTTGAAAGTAATATCTTTGTCCACTAGTTACCTGCTTTGGACTGAACATTCAAGTGCAAGATCAAGGGCATGTTCGATCGCTCTGCAATAATATGACTTTGAGGTTTGACTTGTGTGGATCCTCAGATAGAAGCATTGGCCTTACCACTCTGAATCGTGTTGACTTTTCTAGAGACCATGCGATCACTCTGAGATGATTGAAAATTCCATTTTCAGCTTTTTGAAGTTTTACTATACCAGATAACGGCTAACACCTGAGACTCGATTTCACAGGTTGAGCGGTTTTCTGCAGTTCTGGACGAGTAAAGTCTTGAAGGATTCGCTTCATCTGCCAATAGAACCCACCAGAACATTACATTAGTAAAACTGTAATTGTATTATCAACAAAATATGAATAATTCAGTAATGTAGTAATGGAGAAACTCAGATATTGCTTGTTTACGTACCCACCGGGCTATCTCGCTGCCCATATGTTTGGAGATTGGTGCTTTTCCAGTTTGGAGATTGGTGTTTTTCCAGTTTGGAGATTGGTGTTTTTCCAGTTTGGAGATTGGTGTTTTTCCAGTTTGGAAATTAGTGTTTTTCCAGTTTGGAGATTGGTGTTTTACAGTTTGGAGATTGGTGTTTTTCCAGTTTAGTAAAATGTAACAAAATGCATTGTACTCAAACCTACTGTATTCTCAATTGAGAATATATAAATGAGATGGCAATCAACACATGACATTCCAATTAATTTGATGGATTGTTACATATCGGAAGATCATGACCGTCTGCTGTATAAACTTTAAGCTTGGACATGGAATCGTTGCATTTTGATTAGAGTGATACATAAAGGTTTCAGATTATTACGCCTGTGATGCATAAAGAGGTCTTAAAAGATTATGCCAAGCCAAAATTCTAATTACTAGTAACTGAGGAGTGGAAGTATTGCTTCGCAAAACAATTGTTCATCTTTTTTTACTGTAAGATATTTTTTTCCTGTGAAGATCTTGTCACACAGTAATAATAAGTATATCTCATAGCAATGGGTTCGAAACAGCTGTATATGAAGTTTTACAGTAGATCTTTTTACTGAAATTAATTTATCGATAGTAAATAATTTATCGTGTGGTAAATATTTTCTGGTCAATTCATTGCTTTACAATTATTCACTTGCAATGGTTCATTTATTGTCTTTGTACATGGCTAGAGAAGCGATCTTCTTAATTCAAAACTTAAGATCAGAATGACGATGCAGAATTATAAATTGAAATATTTTGGAGAGTAAGAAAGCTATAGCAAGTACATTATACAATACTTATACGGTTGTCATAATAATATCAGTTAATGTACTACGTACTGTCAATAAGCAATATTTATCAATGTCACTGTGTCTAAGTTAATGATGCTATCAGAAATTTATAGGCAGTTTTTCCATGTAGGTTTGCAGAAGTGCCATCCGATTCTATTCTACAGTTCCCTCATTGAGATGCCCCAGTGATTCCCTGCTTACATTCAATAAAGAACTTAGTAAGCGAATTCTCTCACTTTCCCCATGTTTATTTATTATTGCCCCATTCTCAACTGCAGATATGTACTTCACAGTGATCCATTGACTTCTTGCTAACGAACATGGCAATTCCCTTTCCATGCCCAAGTTTCAAGAGTAAAGCAAAAGTTCGCTTAAAACCACATAGACTACTTCCAAATGAATATTATAATTCCTTTCTAATACCTAAGTTTTCAAGTTTCGAGAACCAAACAAGAGGCCGCCTGTTGTGTTCAGCGTAAACATTTCTTAATTATAATTTTAATTCCTTTCATATTCCCACTACTCAAGAATAAGGCAATAATACGCCTCTTGTGCCGTTCCCAAGGCTCCCTCCTGCTAATAATAATACGCTTCTTATTCTTCAGTTGCTCAAAAGTTTGCCCTGCGAACGGAAGAAAGCTTCGTTTCCTTTCAAGAGGTACAATTGAACTTCCTGTCTCTTCATCACCAACTTGGCTGAAGAATCGAACCCAGGACTGAGACACTGGCTTCCGCTTCGCCTCCTTGCAAATGAAGGGCCATAGTTTGAATGAAGAAGTCTTGCATGAATCAGGATCCGGTAACAGAGTGAACTTCCCTGTAGGAGTTGTTCGACTTTTTTNCTGAAGAATCGAACCCAGGACTGAGACACTGGCTTCCGCTTCGCCTCCTTGCAAATGAAGGGCCATAGTTTGAATGAAGAAGTCTTGCATGAATCAGGATCCGGTAACAGAGTGAACTTCCCTGTAGGAGTTGTTCGACTTTTTTGTGCCCACGTCGAGGGAGTTGTAGTCCAGATGCAGTAGTGAAGGCGCCCAGTAACTGTTGATAGGATATTCGACGATCACTTTGAATTTAGATTCTGATCGTATACTTATTACTGTTCATATTTATGGGCGTTACTATTGTGCTATTCTTACAATTTCACACCAAAGGCTTTCAAACGAAAAATATCTATTGCAATAAAAAATTATAAAATTCTGAATGCAGCACAGAAATAACGAACTTCATTTTAAGCTCTTCATTTAAGCTCTTCACATTTGTTTCTCCAACATGCATTTAGATCTTAACCCGTTAATGATTTTCTTAATCCTTCTCATTTGGGACGAACAGCCTATTGCTGGGCGCTTAGTCCGTTACCTGATTCAAGTGTGTTTCCATAAAATGCATATATTGTGAGCCCTGCTTCACCTGGATTCATTTGGGAGCAGCTTTGTAGACTTGATTAAGCTTAACCGCCCAATCCGTTTAAATCAGTCTTATATACATATACTGTACTAAGTCCTCAAGTATCAATAGAATGTTCCAGTATTAACTAGAACACTCTGAGAGCGCTATCTCCGCCAAAACAGGCAACGGCAATGAAAAATTCACTTTTTTGGTTCAGAAACCATGATTCCTTTTGTATCAACCCCAAAATCTAATCATCTGGGCTTTTGGCAGTAATAACAGCTTCTGTATTTTTTTTTTTAGAAAATCCGTTCATAACTTTTTGAGTAAAAGAAATTCTATCAAACATAAGTCAAACACAAAAACAGATCAACCGATTAGCACCGAAATTTAATCATTATTGTCTTTCAACATTATTAACAAGTCATGTAAGTTTCATAAACATCCGTTCACATCTTGAGTTATTTTGCGAACAAACATAAAATCAAACACAGAAACAAACAAATGAATGAATAGATCAACAAAAAAAAAATGGTCATTTACTCTTCGTGCTATACCTAATAACTCATGTAAATTTCATAAAAATCCGTTTGTAACTTTTTGAGTTATGCCGCTAAGGAAAATAGGCAGACAGACAAGCAAACGGTTGTACGGATCTTTACCAAAAGTTAATCATCTGTTAATGCTAACTTACCTAACAATCCCTGTAAGCTTCATAAAGATCCGTGCACAACTTTTTGAGTTATCTTGGTGACAGACAAAGAGACGAGCACAATAACAGACAAACAAACAAACAAAAATTGGAGAAATTATCACAAAACGGCAATAGCCCTCACCGGAATACCATGAATTTCTAAAAAGTATAAACGCCGTTACCAGTCTTCAGCTAGAAGCCTCCTGGGTAGTTCACAGGGTGTATCATGCATACAGTCTAAATGGGTTGAAGAGCTAGCATGTATTCGCCAGAAAATTTAGTGTGAAATAACATGCAGTTCAAAACGACATTTGAAAGATATTGGTACTTGAGCTTATAAATAGCAGCAGACTACGAAGGAAATTTACTTGTTTATCTCTGATAGCTGTGCAAAGCTAATACTTTTGTATTTATCTATTGAATTACTATGAAAAATATACTCGTCAGAGCTAGCAGGCTATCGGTTAGAGGCAACACTAATTATCACCTCTTCTGGGTTATTTTAGTTTTCTAAGGTCCATTGCGGTCGTATACCTCTAAGTTATATTGACCAAATTGTTTCTTGTTGATAAATATATTCATTGCATCACCATGAATAATTTCCATTTAATTGATTGGGTGAGGTTCTGTGTGTATTTGAATGTATTTTATTGAAATTCACTATTCAGCCGTAGGACCTGCTTGTGACTTCAAGTGGTCTATGAAGTATAGTGCAGTTATAGCTGAAGCAGCTTATCTACTTTCCATGGTCTGAATAATTTTTTCACGTTTCCGTACAACTGTTTCAGGGGTTTTTCGCTAACCAATATCTATCGTTTAGTTTTCCGGATATGTTACAGTTTTTAATAGCGTTATAACCGATTTAAGTCTCACCATTTCTGTATCCTTTGATCTTTCAGTGTTGTTGTTTCGAGCTAGTTTTTCAGTATCCATCCACCCTACCATTTCCGTCCTCCCTTCACATGTTAGTGGACTGTACTGCTGCCACCTATTCACCTTTTCAATGCACCTATGCTCTTCCGCCACCTTTTCATATTCGCTTGAGCGTGTTGCGGCCTCCCGTCGTCTTCCTTAGACTGTTCCTAAGGAGCAGCACATGGAGCGGTGTCAGATTCCCATTCCCAGATGTGTGAGCATTCCCACATTTAGGAACGGTTCGGCACGCTTCCGGCAGGAGCAGGTGTTGCAGTGATACAGGAAGAGGCCACCGGGAACGGCTTTCTGCTCAATGGGAATTGTGATGAATGGACTTAGGAAGGGGAGGTGAGTGAGTGTGTGTCCGTGTGTTTGTAGCCCTTGTTGTTAGTAGTAGTTGTACGAGTGTGTATGCTTTGCAGTTTGTGAATGAATGAAACTAGCTTCGCAGTGATGAATTCACTCACTTCAGGGCATCTCGTATCATAATTTCATTTGTTAATTGGAGAAATTATCACAAAACGGCAGTAGCCCTCACCTGAATACCATGAATTTTAAAAAGTATAAACGCTGTTACCAGTCTTCAACTATAAGCCTCCTGGGTAGTTCACAGAGCGTATCATGCATGCAGTCTAAATGGGTTGAAGAGCTAGCATGTATTCGCCAGAAAATTTAGTGTGAAATAACATGCAGTTAAGGTACATTCATTTCTGACATAACAACTAATTTTTCATTTCTTATTTCTAATATTGCTTCAACCCGATATATATTTGTTTACGAGAAATGAGTACAGGCCTGCGGCCCAAACAAGCTAAAGACTGTTGAGGCAATTCATTGTCGTGCAGTTTATATTTTGATGTTAGCAATACACATTTCTTATTGCAACAAAATATTCTGACAGTAATTTTGTAGAATCGTGTAAGCTTCTGTGAATAATAATTATATACTTATTGATAAAGCTGACCAGGCTATTTGCTCGCAACGTTGAAACGTGATTATTTTAATACTGTTGCCAAGTAATTACCTCTGCCAAGTAGGTTATGTTTTCGTCTGGCATCATGATAACTCAAAAAGTTATAAAGCGATTTGGACGAAATTTACAGGGATTGTTAGGTATATGTATTATTTTCTTGAAGATCCGTTAATAACTTTTCGAGTGACGCTGCTAGCAGAAATTCTAATAAACATTAGTCAAACACACGAACAGATCCACCGATCATTGCCAAAACTTAATCATTTAGGTTTTTCAATATAGTACTCACAATACCTTTAAATTTCACAAAGATCCGCTCATAACTTTTATTTTTTCTAACAAGCAAGGGGCAAACGAACGAACTAACAGGTCATCAAAAAAATTCAGGTCATTTATTTTTCGTAATATGCCTAACTGTTTCCTTAAATTTCATAAAAATTGGTCCCAAACTTTTTGATTTATGGTACTAGGAAGTAACAGGCAGACAAACAAACGATTGAGCGGATATTCACCAAAAGTTAATCATCTGTTACTCTTAACATGCCCAAAAATCCTGTATATTTCGTAAAGATCCGTTTATAAATTTTTGAGATATCTTGGTGACAGACAAAGAGGCAGACAATCTCGACGAAAACATAGCCTCCTTGGTGGAGGCAATTAGGGAACATTAAATACTGAATTTTAATGGAGCTATAAGCACTAGTTTTCTACGTAAGAAAAAATAATAATAACTGCTGATATCACCATTAAAGAACTGAATGATGTAATATTAATATGAGTGGAAAATGATTGCAATACTGTTCATTTTGCTGAAATTTTTGCACTGATATCTCGCTTAAGTGGTCATCACAAAGAAAATTAGCAATATAAATATATAAAACACCAAAACACAGCAAACCTGAACCTGCATCTGCCGGTGCCCTCCTGAAACGAACTTTACATCCGGAATTTGGTTCCTGGTTAACAGGAATCGCATGCCTGGAATCGTGCGGTTAGCGCCCCAGGAATGATCGAGCTGTTCCGGGCGGGAGATGAAATTATTCCAACTTCCTTCCTGCTGCTCTTGTGGTCGTGTTTTTGTGGGCTTTGTAAATGAATTATGACAGCAGCTGGCCGGACTGGGGAAATAAGTTCGTAAACTTAGCGTAGAAAATTAATTCGAGAAGGAACCAGCTTCAACTCCCTTGCCTAGACTGGAATGGTTTGTATTGGAATATCTGCGGTTACCAAATTCTTGAAATTTTTGGAATGTCGATAGTTCTTGTAGAAACGACCGTATGTTATGCGTGTCAGCGTACGAGGGGTAATTTTTGTATAGTCTGAGACTAAACAATAGTACATGATAAGGAAATTACGAACGAACTAGAAGTGTGGATGGATTCATCAATAGTGGAGGTAGTACTTTACCTCCAAAAATCTCGAATTATTGCAACAAAAAAGGAATCAAAGTATGGCATGAGCATAATACAAAAACTTTTGGCCAATAAAGCAACTATCATGACATGAGTATCAAAAGATGTGTTGACAACGATAAAAAAAATGTATTTTCATGTTTGTGGTACTAACTACGAACTGTGTCTATTTCTTAACGATGTGTGATTACTTCACCAAGAAATGCTAGCACCCACCGGCCTCGTTCTTCCATTCAAAATTTTTGAGGAGTCTGCTTGGCAATGTTAATAGCACAAGTCCCGTCTTTCGGAGATAATAACAATTAAAAAGCATGAATAGTTAGAATATTATCACAGAGTGTAAGTGGTCTCACAATCCTACCTGGCGGATGACCATCCACCGCTTACTTCCCTGCTCTTGACCATCAGTTGCTTACTACCCTGCTCCTGACCATCTATCACTTTCTACCCTGCTCCTGACCATCCATCCCTTATAACCCTGCTCCTGACCATCCATCACTTACTACCCTGCTCTTGACCATCTATCACTTACTACCCTGCTCCTGACAGTCCATCCCTTAGAACTCTGCTCCTGACCATCCATCACTCACTACCCTGCTCCTGACCATCCATCCCTTACTACCCTGCTCCTGACCATCCATCCCTTACTACCCTGCTCCTGACCATCCATCCCTTACTACCCTGCTCCTGACCATCCATCACTTACTACCCTGCTCCTGACCATCCACCGCTTACTACCCTGCTCCTGACCATCCACCGCTTACTACCCTGCTCCTGACCATCCATCACTTACTACCCTGCTCCTGACCATCCATCACTTACTACCCTGCTCCTGACCATCCACCGCTTACTACCCTGCTCCTGACCATCCATCACTTACTACCCTGCTCCTGACCATCCATCAGCACGCCGGTGGGCACACCCAGCACACTCATGCGTGCACCGGTGGGCAGGAAGCAGGATGTGGTGCACAGCGGCGAGCCCCCACCGGTTACTTCACGGGTATCGGTTGTGCGGTTCGCCTGCGGTTGCCGGACTCAAAGACGGAAAATCGCTTCACATTATGGGTCCGCTATAAATCTCAGGGTTGTTAGTAGGCTCGTTTGGGGGGTCTTGAGTTTTAAATCAGTTACGTCTCTCGTCAGCATATCAACTAATGGGTATGGAGACTACTCTCTTACTATTTATTAATAACTGCTTCACCGGAATTTATAGCCGCCTGAACAGCTGAGGAAAAGGTTTTACTCCTGGGACGGCCGCGCTAGCTGTTGGGTAACTATCAGCTCGGTCGTGAAATGACGTGTAAAATAGTTTACGAAGCTTCGGTTTTCTTGATTTTAGTCTCCATTCTGTTGAAAAGATTACCTTGTACGTCTCCCTAATATTAATTTTGCCAGCCCAGAAGCTAAAATCGGGAAGCAGTTTCTGGGGCAGCCGAAAATTCTGCTAGGGATTATTTCACTAATCTTCTAACTCAATAATTGTGCATTGTGGTTTCAGAGAAAGTAAAACTGCGTAATGCGAGAAAATAGTCAACTGAATGTGCACGATATTGCTAATTTTAGCTTCAAGTGACGCTAAAGCCTAAGTTTTGCAATTATTGCAAAAGTGAATAATAATGCAATCATAAGGACTATTGCATTAGGAACCCATCATTTTTTAAAACCTATAATGAAAATTCTTGGTATGAGCGATCCTTTAGCATAAACCTATAATGATAGGTTAAAGGAAGACGATATAGGTTGAAGTTTTAGGGTAAACGTTGATAAAATTTAATGTTACTACACATTTAAAACTACATTTTTTTGTGGTGAGGAACAATTAGAGAAGATACTTTCTGTCGGATGATTCATATTCCATACAAATTTATCTCTTGTTCCCCCCAAATTATTTTTTTAAGATGAGTAATCTGCATACTATACTAAAAATTCATTGGTATCTGTAATATATCATATGATGAACTATCTTTTCGATCATCACATCAATATTTGTTTGATTAAATTAGTTATGATTTCATTCACAGAAGATTAATTCTCTGGGCGATACCCAAGTTCCGTAAGCAGCCTCTTTGAGAGAAAAAAAAAATCATCTGACATGTAGATGATCAAATCTGCGTCTTCTATATTGTCAAACGTGTAGTACTCGCCACGAAAGTTTCTTCTGTCTCTCACAAGTCATTGTTTATTTTTCCGCTTGTAGCTAAAAAAAAAAGGCAGTGGGTTTTTGAAATAAGCGCATGTTCTCCTCTTGTGTGCTATTTACGGTACCTCGAGCTATTTTTAATTAAAGGCAATCCTATTTTATTGAACAACTTCTTTCATACACTGTTTTCATCCGTTTTCACTAGCCTTTACGCTGTTTCGTTTTGAAATTTTAATGCTTACTAGCTATGACTTTTAACGGTTTATCTGCGGTATGCTAAATCATATAATATTGTTAACCCAAGAACTTCGAGAGCTCAGTTTCCACCAACTATAAACTGTGCAATATGTATTTAAATTATGTTACTATACTATTATGAATTAGAAAAGGACCACTCTAGCGACCCCAAATGTGCGTACGTGAAGCTAAAAAGCATGGACTTCACATTTACATACATGGTTTCGTACCTGACTTGTATATCTAGGATATTATTCAAGTAAATCAGACTTCTGCTGTGTAGGGTAGGAGGTGCCTACTCGAAATGAAGCATAATATCGGATACGTCATTTTTATTTTGTGCCAAATTATGAATACAATCCAATATAATTTTGCTTTTTTTATAATGACTATATATGATTCAGTGAACTCTTGTGGTTTTAAACTTTATAATTAGTTTGGAAATTTTGATTTTATCTACACGGTGCGCTGAATTCATCAGGGTTCATGCCTGCTGTAAATTTATGTATTAACCCTATACAGGTAAATGCTAATAGATGTTAATGGCATTGGCTAAACGTTACGCCATTACACTCACATTTTGCAAAGAGGCGAAAATAGGCTCCATTTATAACATGTTTTATCAATAAAGATGAATTTTCTGATACACACAAGGTGGCACATTTGGTCTGATTCAAATTGTATTGTTTTACTTTAAAAAATATTTGTTTTTGCTTCCTGAATGATCTTGGAGCATGAATTAAGACTAAAAGATAAATTTCTGAATATTATACTACGTAATATTGGTCTCCTTTTGTCTCAATATTTTGTATAATTAATCAACGACGATGTGATTGGTCAGACAGATCTGAAAGTTTTACTTTTAGCCTGAACAGGCACTCATTCTCATTTCGTTTTATCTTGAAACCTAAACATCCTTTTGTCCTGACTATTTAAATTGGTAACAGTTTCATTATTTCACAGTCTAACCTGTGGGTCAACGATTCTTTCTTTTTAAAAAATAACTCATTCTATTAGATATTTTTTACCTCCACCAAAGAGGTTATGTTTTCGTCGGGTTTGTCTGTCCATTTGTCTGTTTGTTTGTCTATCTGTCTTTCACCCAGATAACTCCAAAAGTTATGAACGGATTTTGATGAAATTTACAGGGATTGGACTTCTGGTGACGATCTATCAATCCGTCTGTTTGTTTGTCTGCCTCATTTTCTCAATGCGATAACTCAAAAAGTTATGGACGGATTTTTACGTAATTTACATGAGTTGTTAGGCATATTATAATGAATAAATGATCAAATTTTTGTCATGATCTGTAGTTTCGTTCGTATGTTTGTTGCTGTGCTTGGTTTTCTATTTGTTAGCGCCATAACTCAAAAAGGTCTACGTGAATCTTTATGAAACTTACAGGAATTTTTAGAAATGTTAAAAGATATGAATGATTCAATTTTGTTGCCGATCGGCTGATTCATTTCTAGGTTTGAGTTGTGTTTGTCATTATGTTTGTTGCGCAATAACTCAAAAAGTTTTGAATGGATCTTTATGAAATTTACAGGAGTTGTTAATATGTCAAGAGATATAAATTATTATATTTTGGTGCAGATCGGTTGGTTCGCTTGTATGTTTGGAAGAGACATTCTCCGCAGCTAAGAGCTCCTCCTCCTGGAGTCGCAAACTCTTAACGGCCATAAGCTTCCGAGGCCATATTAATCCGTCGTCTTCTCTCTCATGCTCCAGCTACACAGTTTGATGTATTTAAGCTCCGCATGTCAGCGGCTCTTGATCGTGCTTACGTGCATTCATGACCGTCTCTTTGGCAGGGACCCTGCCGCCCCCCCCCTTTTTTCTCTTTTCTCCTGTCCTCTATATATCCTACTAATATAATGGCAATAGCTCATAGAGGGCCGGGGCGTAAGTTCCGGCGTCTCTTTGGGAATGAGCCTATTGGTTCGTCTACTGCCGCCTATCTAATCTAATCTAATCTAATTATGTTTGCCATAATGTTTGTTAGCAGCTTAACTCAAACAGTTATGAAAGGAGCTTAAAAAAAAATTGCAGAAACTTACTTGGCGGAGGTATGCGCTCTCAGAGTGCTCTAGCTTCAACATTAAACACACAACTTGTGATCAACAAGCCACAGAGAGAACATATTATAAGGACACTATGCGTGGCACACACTCAGGAAGACGCAGGCAGGCAGCTCTTCAGTATACTTGCAAGAAAATTTAGCTGAATGATGACGTCGCAGTCGTCAATTCGTTGTTTTCATCATAAGTTGATGTACAGGATATGAGTTTCATCTACATAGCTCCAGCCGCTAGAAATTTCATCTATGACAAAAAATCCTTGAATTCAGAAGGCTTTTCAAAAATTAAATGATCTCCAGAGTCACTCTACTTTCCAAGATGTTAAGAATATACAGAAGAGTTCCTAAAAAATAGTTAATAGTTAATAGTTTCTAGCTCTGCTCAGTCTTTATGTTTTTCTTGTCATATGAAATTCTTTACGGCACATGGGTGATGGCTGAACGATGACGTCACAGGAATCTCGAGCTTCAGCTCCCCTGGGTTTCATAGCTACCGTCTGTGTTTTAATTAGTTCCTACTGTGTAATCAGCTTGTTTATTGTTGGTGAAAATAAATAGATACACACTTTAATTTAGAAAACATCTTACTGTATAGTGCTGAATTTAACTTTACAAAGCTTAACGTCAAATTCGATTGCTGATGGCACAAGTAATTCATGTATTTTGCTCCGCACATAGCCTAACTAACGAAAGTAAATTCAGAGGGTTGTCGGTATCTATGCTGCGTACGGGCAGCAGCAGCAGGTGGTGGTTGACATCCCCAACAAAGACTGGAGCTCGTGCCCAGTGGTCGCTCTCAGCAGATCGATAAGTGAATCTTTATTGATTGGTGGGCAGCTGCCACGGGCTATGGTGGGTAGCAAGTCTCGGTAGTTACTGCAGTAGGTATTAGCATGATAATAACCAGCTGTATGCGTGAAACTCACGGCTTGGGAGGGCAGTTCAGGTGGACCTATGAAACCTTCATATTCTGGCATGGCAATGCGGCACTTACTCTCCAGCACTGGGTCTCATCGTGGGATGTTGTAAACTTCTGGAGAATCGTTGCTGACCATTCCCACGTGCTGCCCCGTCTAACTGGAACTGTGGAAATGCACCGTAATAGGCATGCAGTAATCGGTTGCTGTAGGCTCAAACGCAAGAACTCAAGTGCATAATAATAAAATGAATAAGGTCTTACCCTCAATAGTACCTGGTTGCTGACTCCTGATTATTGATGATGTTAGCTTCCAAAAGTGTGACACGTACCGCACCCTCATTGGTAAGTACGTAGGTAGATAGGTTAGCTATAGGACCAAGCTTATTAATATGTAGGCAATGTTACATGCTGATCATCATTCACTACGTCTGTCCAAGCATGCGCTCGGCGGGATGAGGGATGAAGAACAAGACAGACTTGGACAAAACACTTCATTCACACATCTTCTTCACAAGTATAGTGTATATATATAGTGAGCTGCACAAGGAGATGTACAGCGAATTAGGAAAAATACACATTGACGTAGTCTACATTAAAGACAGACATTAAAACAGAG
>LQNS02278149.1:38441-52001 GCA_001587735.2 Parhyale hawaiensis | reverse complement strand
ACTGAGCGATTGGGGACCTTTCGCTGATAACTGAGCGAAGCTAAAGTCAAAATATTTCTGCCGGCTAAACGCACGTGTCAGTACGCGACATAAGATTTATGAAATAAAAGTTAGAATATTAAGAATTCGTGCTTGCCGCGACAACGTCTGGAATATAGACAAACCAAAATGCCGCACTGGTTTGCCCGCCAGTCACATCAACGTGTTCTTTAAGCTTTAGTTAGTCTTACAAAATACTGGATTCCGTCCTTGTAAACGCAACTTCGTTGCTACCAAAAAGTTGATAACTTGTTAACAACAACCTGAGCTAATTTATAGCTTGTGTCGCAAATAGAGTTTCGGTTCTCTCTCTAAATTTTGTGTGAATTAGAATGCAGCAATTCTTTCATTCATTTCATATATATATTTGATTCATCAGCCGCTAACAGAGATCCAGTATAGATTACCGTAGTAAACTCCTATGTGACAACAGGGACTTCAATTTTTCAATTGTAAAATAAATACAAATATATAATCAACGCTGACGGCAATCATTGATCTCAATTTAATGTTACCTATTAGAAAAACAAGTGGGGAAACCCAGCCATAGAACAAGCTTCATTCCCTAAAATGTAACGTTAAAGTCTAAACTCTACGGGGGTTCGCTGCCTTATTTCAGAGATGGTTGCAGCCTCTGAATAAAAACGAAGGCTGTGTAGACGACAGTTATGTGTATGTACACATTCAAGGATGAAAGCTCAGGGCATTTCTTATTGCTGTAATCCGGTGTTGTACGATCCTTCTTGCTGTGGGTTTCCTGATGGTTACAATTTTTCTCCGTGGCCGATAGTCAAATAGGTATGAAGAGTGTCATTGAAACAGAGATATTATTTTGAAAGCTACTGTTTTATTGCCCACAGCTAATCAGTTATTGCTTCTTATCACTCTTTCTGGACACCCCTGCAGCGGTGTTACCACTTTAGCTCGGGGGTGGGCAAGGGAAAAGTCTTTAGAGCTTTTACTGTTGTTTTCAGATAATTTTGTCGCTAATCGAACTGATTGACTTTTTTGACATTGTCTTACACTAAATTTAAGTGTAAAATCAATGATATAACTGATCGATGAATTTCTAACTCTAATAGATATACTTCTTCACGCCATTTATTGTTTCAAGTTTTGCTGGCTAAAAGAAAGTTGTCCAATGCATTCCTCCTATTTGTTGATTTTCCTGGTCTTGCAATGTTAAGGCTCCGTATGTAGAGACGAAAAAAAAATTAAATTTATAACCCTAAGCATATAACGGCCCCAAAGTATTTCTTAATCAAATGGTTCCCGATATAAATTAGACGTTGATCGAAGCTAGGCCGCAACTCCTTCATAGATCAAGATCGACCCCTTGGATCGTTAAAATATCATCTTTTCTACTGGTGAAAAGCACTTCAGACAAAAATGTTATTCATGAAAAAATTCTTAGAATGCCTTTTTTACTGAATTCGAAGGAGGAGTGCAATAGTAGAAATATACCTCATGGAGCTCATGCCCACAGAAGTGAGATAAGAAGCGTGCTGCTTCCTATCTCCATAGCCGTAGCTACCTGCTTGTATTAAACCTCCTTGATGCTGCTACTGAGCCAAAGAATGAAATCCTTAATCTTCGATCTGCTAGGGCGGTCATTAGGGTTTTGAGGAAACACACGATCATGGGAAAGAATCTAAGCTTCGGTGGTGCCGAGTGCGCCAGGACAGTTAAGCAGGCAGGCAGATAACTCTATTTCCCAGCGGATATATACTCTGCGAACTATAACTTATTCTACTTTACTTATAATCTTCGATATAGCTCGGGATAGGTTCCTTAAAATGAGAACCTACATCAAGGGCAGGACCACCATGAATTATAGAATTATGCCACCACATGATTTTCTGCATGCCTACAGATAAAACAATGGAGGTTGGAGAATATACTTTCCTATTCTATTAAGCTATCACTAACTGAAATGCCGGGACAAGTGAAGACTGTGCCCTTCAAACAGTAAACAATAATATGCCAAGATGTGCATATGCACTATAGCTATATAAATGAATTCCACAGCATTTATTTTGGAAATCCGAAACTAAAAAAAAAGAAGGGCTATGCAAAATAAATACATGCTACCTATGACGTGGATTCAATGTACACGTATAACGTGAATACGTAACAACTAAGTAGCCTAGTAATGATTATATCATAACTTCTTTCCTAATCTGGAATGACTTCCAACCGNAAAAAAAAGAAGGGCTATGCAAAATAAATACATGCTACCTATGACGTGGATTCAATGTACACGTATAACGTGAATACGTAACAACTAAGTAGCCTAGTAATGATTATATCATAACTTCTTTCCTAATCTGGAATGACTTCCAACCGGAGATGAGACCTGGATTTCCAGTACCAACCCGCGAGGCTAATCGAATCAAAAAAGCTACATATGTCACTAGCATTTCTGGACAAGCCTAATCCAATGGTTATCTTACAAAGTGCTGGCCATCATTTCATCAGATTAAAAGCGGATAAATCTACTAGATGTCCTCAGGAATCAAAGAGAAAGACACGTTGAGAGAAAACATGCATAGCATTTGAGACAATGCGCTAATAAAAATGATATGTTTCATTCACTCCCTTACAGGACTAACTCAGTGTATTACCTCTCAAGTGAGAGCGTTCTAAATGATTGATCGCTTTAGTATTTAACTATAGCTAGGGAAGTGTGGTCTTCAACCACCCATGATAGCTATGAATGAAGTTAAAGAGTAAAAGAACTGATCATTCTTGGATACTTCCTCTGTACTATACATATATATAACAGCCACTTTGACACCTTGCTGCAGATCACCATTATTACGTTGTATCGGTATATACGATTGGAATTTACATTGTAACAGAACCCTGAGTAAAATTCTGTGATTAAAGAAAAATACCAGCATTCATAAACTTTTATCCTCTATTATCGCTTAGTTATTACGAACAAAAAGTCTCCGGAGATGTATAATATTCGAAACAATAACTCCGGCAATCTCTACTTGACATTTCAGGTATATGTATATTACGTCTTTGGAGCAAATACACTAAAGTTTTTCTTTTTTTTTTGTGCGCGTATACACGTAACAACTGGCCTGTTATCATTACGTTGCCATTGTTTACCTCTTGTATGCAGGCGGAAGAAGTTGGGAAGGCTGCCCCTATAAAGAACCGTAAGCACTAGCGCAATTTCTACTTTGTTACCGAGGTTTACCTATCGCCATAATGAGTCCAGGTAGCCGCCGATCATAAGCCGGACAGGTATACCTGTCCTGGAGCTTCCGCACGCCTTTCATTACGCGGATTATGCCAAATTTCTGCAGGCAAGGAAACTCGGACACAAAAGATCGTATTTTTCGAGCTTCATCGATGGTTTGTGCAGGGGATAATTCATATTTTGCTGCACCAGAAAACCTTCACAAGCTCATTGAGAACTGGGGTGTTTTTCGGCATTGTGTGGACTGCAGTGCTGCGGAAGTGGTCGTTTTTCTGCACGATTTATTGTTACAGCTTCAAAAGAGAAAGAGATTTGCAATTTTCTGAAGGGTATTTTGAAGAGGCGATGACGAAATAAGAGCGGAAACATTAAATTTGTTATTGGTGATGGTGATGCCGTTGAAATTAATTGTTAACTGTAAGCTTTGCTACGCTTTGTGTAACTCGGTAGAAAGCGGCATTTCGTATTGAAGAAATTGTTCCTCTTCTAACACTGTAATTTTCTGCTCTTCAAGCTGAAATATTCTTAGTGATGACTCTTGGTAACCGTGCCCTCACTTTGATTTAATAATTTATTTTACGCAACATACATTACTCAAATGATATGCTTGATTGAGTGTATGATGTTAAAAAACCCGCCCCAGAAAACTGAAACTCTTTTGACATTACGAGCAAAAAATTATATTTTTCATATGCTGGTACTTTAAATTCAAATGAAGGCAATAGTCGCTGTTAAAGTAAGAGAAAATCTTCAAAATAAATGCACCGTTTTCTAAATATGCATCCGTTACATTTACATTATGCGCGATTTATACCAAGCACATAATTGCATCATCTACATAATAGCAGCATACGGAACCGGATATTTAGAACATTTATTCAGTTCCCAAATGTACATTGAGCAAATCTTACCTGATTTTCGCATCCCATTGAGCCAAGCAGGTAGAAACTTCGGACTCTCCATTGAAAAGATCAGCAAAAACCCTCATTTTGGATCCTTTTTGGACCATTGGAAACCGTAACGCTTTGGGTCTTTGTTATTGATTAGCTCTAAGGCTTTCATCTTTTCTGGTAACCTTGGGACAGACAGAGATTTAACCCATTGGTGCGGGTTGCATTAGAAGCTAACCCATTTATGACTGCGGGTTACTGCGAATGGTGTTGCTTTACAAATTTGTGTTGCCTGCTGTGAATGGGAGCTAGCCCATTTTTGACTACGGTACACAGATCGAAAACCGTACCAATTCAACACATTCGTGTTCAATAAGAAATGTAGGGAATATAACTACTTACGACAGTGCAGCTGGTGACTTGATTCAAGTCAAACGCAGTAATTTCTTTTAATGGGAGATAACTAATTTTTTTTTGCGCAAACTTTAGACAAGTTTCACACGTTTTATCTTTGTAAAATTTTCACGCATAAAAAGTTCAATCTTCACTCTAAGTTTGATAATAGAAAAAAGTCATTAATGATGTTAAGATGGAAACCGTGATTTGACCTACATATATGCAGCGTGATCGGAGAAATATACTGACACCAATGCATCATTGGTGTGGGTAGTTGTTTAGAGTAGGGTAAATACATATTATTTTGGATGAAAGTTTGCACCATACGTGCAAAGTAGGGCATATGCGGTGATTTGAATCTTCTCATAATAATCCATTGTAATTAGTAAATTTATGCGGTGATTTGAACCTTCTACTATATAATAATTCACGTCGTGTTTTTATTTATTTATTTATTTATTTATTTATTTATTTATATATTTACATATATCTTTCCTGTCACGCTCTATGGGAATAAGATAGGAGAAAATTCAGATTTCAAAATGTAAAAAAAAAAGTGGGGCACCTTGCAATTTTTTTTCGGCGAAAAAAAAAGTGGGGTACCTTGCAATCTTTTTCTTCAGTATTAGATNTGAATTGTTGGCACTTCTAATTGTTTAATACCAGAATTTTCAGTCTTACTAGTAGAACTGCAATTGTTAAAAAAAAATTCAACAGGAGATCTCAAAAAGAAATTAATAATGATATGCAATCAATTTTTTTTCTGCTGGATGCATCGTAATAAAGTTGAGCACTTAGAAACATCGCAGATGATTAAATATGCATTAAAGAAAGGGAAGAGGATTTCAATATTTTTTGCTAACATTCCTAAGGTTGTCAGTATTTAGATGTGACAAGAACAGTAGCTTATGTTAAGCTATTATCTCTCTTTGTATCTTCTCGCTGCCTTACTGTTCTCAGTTTCCAAAATGGATTTTGCCTCTACCTGCCACCTTGTTAAGTCAGGCAATGGTTTTATCTATTGATCAGAGCCCTTTATACTTTAGGGGCGCACTTGCTTTTTTTTTAACTTCCTTGCAGAGCCCGGATTCTGTGGTTTTCATTTTTTTATGGGTTGACACACAATAGTCTCAAAGAACATTTTGAGTGTGAAAATAGAAATACTAGAGCAAGCGTTGAAGTATACTTTTACACTTATAGATTCTTCATTCATTTTGTTACGTATGTGACGAAGACTAAATGGAGGATGAACGGTACAGCAGCAGTTCCGTTATCAAAATCATTGAAATTTCTTCGGCGATACCTTACAGCGTTACTGCACGGGCCAAATTATCGCAGAAAATAAGGCTTATATGTATACCTACAAAACACAAGCTCCAAAATCCTTCACCTAATCTTTTCGGAAAGTACTGCGCCGCACGTATATCAGTAGGAAAATCGTCTCAGTTGCAGGGTTGCTCTGAGAACCTTCTCGTGGCACTGCACAATATCTTTTTCTTCTGTGTCGGCAATTCTTTCAATGAAATAGTAATAAAATAGTTATTCTACCAGAACGTAAAACTCTGCCGATTGAGATTCATGATTTAGATGAACAAAATATCTGAAATTTAGCCTGCCAGTATACTGTACCTTACTTGAAAAGCTACTACGTGCAATAATGTTATTTTGCACTATCGTAACATTGCAAAGGAGGGTAGGTTGTAGAGTTCTATATATGTAGAAAACATGGATGATACACAGTAAATCGCCACAGAAATGCAGTATATTCTATTGGGTAACTGAAAATAGTAAAAAATTATGATTAACTGTAAGAAGAATGTATACTTCCTGCCTGTTTAAAAGATGCTCAAAGAAAAGACCATTCTCCCAGTTTGTTGCTGTACAAATCCTTGTTGTGGATTATAATTAATAAACTAAGAAAAACCAAGAAACCTTAAGGGCTGAGTCCTGATTATGCTGTCAAAGTATTCAATTTGGATAGCTAATTTTAGATAGCCTATGCTTCGCTAGATCAAGATTTACAAGCACTAGGTCTGTGGTGGAGACTTTAGGATGAATATTCCAAGCGGTATGCGTTGCTTAAATAAATATAATTTATAATCAAGAAGAATTTCCTCCCAGTCGTAATACAATTTATTTATTTAGGTATTTCTCACTAGGAGCTTGTCTGACGAACATGCGGTTGGATGACACTGTAGTATACCCCCAGTGGCTCAGTGGTTTGAGAAGTTGCTTCGATTGTTATCACAAAGTCGGTCGTTCTACTCCTAAGCTAGGGGGGAAAGTTTTGGTGCTTTTCAAAACAGTGCCAGCACTTCTGACACTCATATTCTACTGACGAGCAAGAAACTGACTTTATGGTCGGGGTGGGGGGTTACAGTTCACTTATGAGCCTTCCATCAATGGCGGATATCTCTGACAACCTGCACAGACTGCAGCAAGACACATTTTTGGGTTCTATGGGAGATTCATCTGCAACACAAACAAGTGGGTGAGGCATTCTCGCTTTGTGTGCACCTCTAAGGTAATTATGCCCATACCGTTTAGTATCAAATGTAATTTAAAATATTCACCCTCAACACAGTATTAGCATCCAGTATACAGATCTTTTTTAGTCTTACTCTCTATATGCTCAAGGGAGACATGAATAGAGTTCTGATTTAATTTTAGAACCAGAGGTTACGTTTCACTATACAATTATCGGTTATTAAAGTACAGTAAACTTCTTCTAACGTTCAATAATGTCAGATGTTGAATATCGGACGGTTTAGCTAGCAGTTAGCCTTTCTACAATAGCATCATGGGAAAAGTATTGTTCGTTCCCTTTAGATGAGTTATAGAGAACTTTAAATGGGCCAGATGTATACGTTAAGCTGTCCTATAGTTAGATGGGAAAGTATTTACCTGCATGAGAACATACTTCGACGTAGTGTCATGTAAGTAAAAAATGAGCTTTAATGAATACGAATGAATATTGGGTAAGAACATTCTCATGCAAGAAAGCATGCTTGAAATAGTTCTCAACGTGCATTATAATCACAAATAGTTTACCACCAGCAACAATCTTTGCATAGTACCAGCAGATTATAGGTAAATACAAAGCCGATGCGTCTCAATGTACGGGTGATAAGAAAGGCCACTAGAAAGATGCCGTACTGACTTCTATGATCCAATGACGCCAACTGTGAATGACTGGGAAATTTATTTATTCATTTTTCTTAAACGAAAGAGCTCCCACGTCTTCGATTCCATCATTTAATAAATAAACCATTCTAATTATTTAAGCAACGAACTGAAAACGCGCTTATTGACTTTGATTCAAGTAACTTCTTAAAATCAGTTACTGACGATTATTATGTCTATACAGACAAAACTCAAATTGTTGTAAACACATGCTTCATATGCACGAATTCATTATGCCGGTTTTCAAACAATTCTACCCATTATAACCATTAAGCGGACTGTTGAATTTGGTGCTAATATTTTTCGTATTCTAGGGGACTAGCTGTGCCTGTATGGGAGCTAGATTTGCTACACTCACTTGCGTTGGAATCACCGTAAGTGTAGTAAATTCGGATCCTAGACCCCCGTGCCAAATCTTAAACCCCATCTTTTATTCAAAGCCTAGGTCCAAATCTTGGACCCAAATCCTAAATCCTCAACCCAAGTCCTATATGAGCCTGAAGCACATGCTCCTCTGATCAGATCCCAAACCCTTTATCTGATACCCCAAATTTTCTGTCCATTTTTTTTTTTCAATGGCAAACCATTACAAAAACTTTTACGATGCACTCACAATATAGAAACTAACTTGCAACACTCTGCTGAATAGTGCAGCTATGGTATCAGAAAGATTTAAAAATTCAAGAAGCAACAACATATGGATAACGGATGTATAAAGATGAACCATGAACATATGATCTTTCTCTTAAATTAGAAATTATAACCTACAAAATCATGCACTTAAGCTTACGTTCAAAAATATATAGGGATTGGAAGAGAGTTTTTACGCACGTCGAGCACCAAAAACAAAGCGCATAAATTTCTCAGTGTGTGTGCCGGAGACATTATCTAGTAACAATTTTTTTAACGTATTTTACGGAAACGTTGATTGGAACGCTATTGATAAATGTGTAAAAACGGGGATTCGCCAGCTTCTAACGTCCATTGCTACCCACAAAACTGAAGCTAAGCATAACCATGAAAATGGTAATTGTATTTTTAATAAATTAGTTAGCAGTTAATTAAACAACACTAGTGAAAGTTTCCTTTGATACTCTGCAGACCTATGTGCCACCACAGTCTGCAGTTTAGAGTAATCTCATGCGACAACAGTCTGACAGGCGCTGAACTGAACAGGCACTGGCATCAGCGAGAGGACACGCTTCGCTGTGAGGCCAATACATCCTCGCTTTCACTTCGCTGCGACGGGCTGCAATGATGCGCAATTTCTTTCTTGCTGGCTTCGTTATTTCCCTCTTTTTGTCTCCCCTGAACAGTGACGGCTTTAATGTAGAATTAATTGTAATTCAACGCTGCAGGTCATATTTTCGATGTTGAACGCTAAGACTGCCACACTCCGACTGTGCATTGTCGTTCGTCTGTCATGCTTGCGAAAGTAAATACCAAACATCCTCAGTGATGACTGTACTGTTCGTTCGTCTGTCACACTGAGGATAGTGAAAATAGTGTAAATCACGGTGAAACTGCTCATTTCGTCCGCCTATAAGACAGGAATGAATGAAACAATGAACACTAAGTACTCGGCATTACAATTACCGTGAATGGCTTCAGAATGTCGCCATCAGATTTTAAGGTGCAAAAAGTTCCAAACATGCACGTTGGTACGCAGCCCATGCATATACTCTGCAGTAACTACGTAGTTGAAGCTCAGTGCTCCCTCTAGTCGGAAGTTGCATGTGCGCAGGTAGAAAACTAGCTGTGTTTTAGTTTTTTGTCAACAACTTTTTTTGTTTTTTTTTCCTGTAATAAACAGTAGTTTGACCCCTTGAGATACTAACACGAGTTTATTCGTCCAGCAGTTGCCTATAAAGTTGGCATGTTATTCCTACCAAGTTGTAAAAATTTCTGAATAAAGTCAATTTGTGTAGGCGTTACAGGATGAATATCATCATGTCTCTTTCTTTTCCAGCTGCTATTGAAAATTTTCTCTGAAATTCCTGTAGTGACTAAATTAACATGCAACATAAACATGATGTTTATGTGAAACGCTTGCACAACAGACAAATCAAGTACTTTTAAATGAAGGGCAGTCCTACCAGGGCTACTACAGCTAGAAGTCCAAAGCTCGTGAGCTAAAACGGGTTTCAATCAAAGATGCTCCAACCACTTCCGAACTGGGAAAAACAGCAAGAAATTAATCTCTATCTGTTTAAAGAAACCTCCTTATGGGAGTTAAAACTTAGGTGCGCTCAGTATTTCAGAAGTTCTATGCAATAAAATATTTCCCACCTAACGTAGCATCACTTGATAAAAAGCATTATAGATGCAACTTTCTGGTCTCGAAGGGCTAATTTCAAATGCAAAGTTACCCTGATAAAGCAGTCGGCAATATTCATAGTAAAATTGGGGAAAGTAAGTCGGAGTTTTTAGAAGAATCCATTATGCAAAGTGATTTAAATGCGTACACTCTGATTGAAAGAGCTATTTGAATTAGCTATTGGTTGGAATTTTACTGAAAATAATATTAATTCGGAGTATAGATGCTACTGACAACCGTCATAAAGAGAATCAGGAAGTCCTTCAGGAGAATTTCCGAAAGCCGCCGAGAAGACGTTACATAATTCGCATCGGTTTCCCACTGCCTACAATTTTTTTCCCACGAACTCCCCAAGTTCCGTTGAAGCGTGGCAATGTCACCGGCAGGTTTGGGTCGCATGCTCTCCGTTTCCTCTTTAGTTTCCCACGGTTAACCTGTCGTGCGAACGGTTCCCATCTCAGGAAGAGCCATCCGGTTAGGAAGAACACCACAAGTGTTCCTAAATTGCTTCTTCGCTACAGATACAGAAGAGGGTATGCTGCAGGACCCAATAGGTAAAACACGCCAAGTGTGGCCAATCCGTTGCTTAGTTACAAGGTAAACTACAGAGTGCACCAAGTGGCAGCCCTGCTGATAACAAAAATGCTGTAAGTGTTACACAACTGAAACTTAGTTACCGTGTATTGCCGGGTAATCGTTCTCATCCAGCGTCTCAGGCCTCAATAGGAAAAATACGCTAAGTGTACGAAAAGCATGGCTTAGTTATAGAGTAGCGTCAGCCAGCCGGAGTTGGAGGACACCGAAATAATATTCCCACGGATTGGGTATGAAATAAGCAAGATGGGAAGACTGTGGGAGATTTGGAAGCCATATTTCTGGCTTAGCAATGTATGGAGAATGTCAACGGCGGCCTAAAGAGATTTGTGTGGGAACAAGAGTACTCCAAATTTATTAATATATTTCTTGGCTGGCCGTTACTCCATAAAGAATCATAAGCATGTTTTTTCTTTATGATGAACCTAAAGTTTTTCCTACTTTTAAAATAGTTTTATGTGGTTCGGTGTTATGATCGCACAATATCTACTGATTTCAGAAACTTAATATTAATAACGGTTAAAATTTGTGCTCATTTCGAAATGCACATGTGGGCAGTTCACAGAATCTTTGCGTCTTCATTTTTGTGAGGATTTTAAAGAGGCTGAGAATATTCCTAATGGCAGTTGACTTCTAAATACAATTCTATACTAAAACAAACAACAACAGTACATGTTTTTCTGCTAACTCTTTGCGCTTGTCTGGAAGGCAGTTAAAATTTGTTGAGTACTTAGGTAGCTACATCACGAAGAGTAGATGATCAATAATTACGATGATCTGTTCTATCAGTTGTTTGGCTCTGTGTTTGATTTGATGTTTGTTATAAAAATATCTCATTTTTTACACTTGTCTAGAAATACTTTAAATGCCCTTAACAATCTTTACGATATTCTGTACTTCCTTATCAAAACCGCTACTAGCCAAGCAAGCAACACGCAAACTGATTACAAACATTATTACAAACAGTCTTCATAACCTGAAAAATTATGAATTTATCTTAATGAAATTTTTAAGATTTCTTAGAAATGTTGAAAGATACTAGCCACAAATTTTTGTGATGATCGGTGCGTTCGTTTGTGTGTTTGACTAATGTTTGTCAGAACATAGCTCACGAACTTAACAGACGGATCTTCATGAAAATTATAGAACCTTTTATTACTGTGAAAATCCACAAATGACCAGATCTTGGTGCTGATTGAGAGGATATCATACTTTTAGAGCTAATTTAGAATTTTTGGTAACGTTCTTTTGCTTGGCTCAGATATGCGGTTTCAGAGTGCTCTAGTGTTGAAAATAGGTTTGAAAGTTTTTTACACACACTAAGTCTTGTACATTACATTGCAAATGATAACGGCATTCTATCATTTCAGTTTACTACAATGGTCTATCTGTACTGTGGGTTTTAGCCATGGGGGTACCCACTTTCTCCTAGCGTAGAGAGTTAAAACAAAATTTAAGATGTCAGGAAGAAAAAATTCAAGCACAGTTGCATCACATGAACTGTATACCATCTATTTGAATACATTATCACCTATCTGATCTAATGAATTAGTTAATATTCTATTAGCAAAACTGCATATCTCAATTATATCCTGTATAGGTATTATTTATCTGAACGTGGATAGAAGCTCATACTTCAGCCCGTGTTTTGCCGCTGAAAATAAGTTTACATTATATCCCATAATACATATGTATGGCAATTCCCAAACACAACACAGCGTAACTGCAACGAGATTAGGGCACCGCTTTATTTGGGCCTTCAGATTATTGCTGTACCTGTGGAGGTACTTCTTAATCTGTACTGATGATATGGTGAATGAGACTTAATGGAAAATCTTCAACATTACACAGTAAAATACGTTTTTTCTCCAAATTATTTTTACGATAAGAACAAACGTGTTGTTTAAAACACCTACAGTAGTTTATGAAAGCCATTTTGCGCGTAATTTATCTTGTTTACATATAGAATATGCCATATGAGAAAATTCGCTGGCGGTTTGATACGCTACCGACCTTGTGTTTACCTATTCAGTGTTTGGGTGAATAAGTACAAGGTAAATATGTTATAGATACATGTGGATAGATAAATGTGCGAGAATTATAGCAAAGCTTGAGCTATGCTCGTAATATTTTTAACTAACGGGGGTTAAACGACGCGTATAATATTATTGATATTAATAAGTTTTTATTTGATTTAATATACTGTATATGGACGCACTTAGTTGCACAAAACACATAAATTAAGACGACGCCCTATTGCTTGAAATGAAACGTTCAAGCCGTTCGTTCAGGAGCTTGTTTTTAGGTCTGATTCAGCAGTCCTTTCTTCGATCAACAGGATGCCTGATACGCACAAAGACATTGTAATTAAATTTACGTAAGTAGCCAATGAAGACAACTAATAAAGCCAATGTGATTAATCTCAGTGCCTTTTGTTAATGATCAGCGATTTTTTGATAGTTCATTCAACAGTGCCTCTCTCATCAACAATATCTCTGATAGGTACATCTGCAACGGGATTGTAAACTTAGGTGACCAGTGATGACAAGAGAATCAATAATGAAACTACGTCAGCTAAGTTTATAGCATGTTTTAAATGGTAAAAATGAGACTTTTTGGATACCAGTGTAGATTTCTTTTGCCAATCAGAGAGCAAAAAAAAAGGTTTATCATGAGAGACTAGGTCGCCCTTTAACCCGTAGACTGCAAGGATGACGTCACAAGCAACGGTCTGTCAGGAATGCCGCCACAATAGATGCATGGCTGTCCCGTGGCGCGCCTCCCATAGCCACACAATGGGGAGGTGGTGGGCCAAGTATGTGCGGAATGTTACTGCTCAGGTATACATACTCTATTGTTGCTATACATCTCATCTATTGTCGGCAAGGTGATAGACTTACGCTATTGTCCTTGCTATTGCAGATACT
>LQNS02278149.1:21805-38042 GCA_001587735.2 Parhyale hawaiensis | reverse complement strand
TGGGCCAAGTATGTGCGGAATGTTACTGCTCAGGTATACATACTCTATTGTTGCTATACATCTCATCTATTGTCGGCAAGGTGATAGACTTACGCTATTGTCCTTGCTATTGCAGATACTACGTACATAGTAGCTGCGGGCTCAGCATAGAAGTAAGATGTGAATATTGAGTGCTTGGCATATCTGTTATTGCTGAAATTATCATAATAGTTTTACTTTTTAGAAGTGCGGGACATCTGCTTTTGCTGAAGTAATCATGATGTCTGCATTTATCATATTAAAATACATTTAAATTAGTCTCTGTCATATTACAGATGCATGGTATTATATGATTAAGATGGGAAGCTGCACAATATTATTTTCTTGATGTACATGAACCTCAGCTCACAGAGTGACAAATAACTAAATATACTCTGATTACTCATGAGTCGTTTGCTTGGTAGATACTTCCTGCTGGAGGCTTGAAATACAGCAATTAATATTTTAAATTAGCTAAGTTTTTCCAACGATGAGACTTCCTGATGAACTCGACAAACATAAAGTATCTTTGTCTATGATTAGATGGGAATACATTTGGCAAGTTTTTATTCTTTGACAACCTTTTTTGTATATTAAACAATAAGGACGGTTTTCCTCATTTAATAATTTAGACACTGAAATATAATAGTTAGTAGATGGTAACAGCTACGCATACTGTTTTCTTTTAAGCTTTTATTTATATTATCCAGAAAAGCGTCAGTTTACTGGATCTAAAACGATTTTCGGTATTTAGAATTACTGCAGATAACTGTTTTTCATCCCTTCAATATAAACTCATATACCGTAATATGCAAATGAATTCTATTAAATGGCTCCTATTTCTACTGCTGAATTACAAAAAAGTTACATCTAAAGAATCCAACAGTCCCCAGATCAACACTAGGCCTCCCAGTCTCTCTGAGTTTCGAATTTTTTGCTGGAATTTCTGAGCAGAACCTCGCTGTCTTTTGTTGCCGCTCATTAATAATGCATCAAAGTTGCCGGCATCTATTGGGTATTAATATGTGAAGTGTCATAGCCCTCCGAAAGGTAGCGCAGAATTCCCATTTTTTTCTAATAGTACACTAGAATCGAAATGATTTTCAAAAGGTCCCACCCAATTTTTTTTTTTTGGTAAAATACATGAACAAAGATGATTTGTTCATTGCGCAGACTGTGTTTAGTTTTTATTCCCGGCGTATATTGTACGTATTATTTAGGTTTTATTAGCAGAGGCGTTGCTGTTAGCGGCACACATACAGTATTTAGTTACGAAACTTACATGTGTATACTAAAGATCGACACTTGTAAATGAATTCAATTACGAATGCCTTGATTGAGTTTATGATTCTTGAAAGTTTCAGAATGCGAAGCAAACTAGATAGTGTAGGTTAAAAAGAGTTCACAAGACAGTCATTTGGTTACTGTGCAAAACACAATGTGTTGCACCTATGTATACAGAAATGCCTGTCTACCGAAAGACTGATTAAAATGTCATCCGCTACCTCAGCTGGCTGAACAAGCATCTCTAGCTAATTTTATTTTCTTCCTTAATTCTCTAGTTAATTAGTACTTGAAGAGCTGTACTATTTCCTCCGTATTACCGGTAGACAACAAAATATTCAGAAATTTACAAGACTCGGCTTCCAAAAACTGTCGTATGAACTAGGCTATATTCCTCTTGCTAAAAACTGCAACTGGAACTTTGGCGTTATGAACCAGCTACTGAGCAGCGTCCCACTCATTGCGATGCTCACAATGTTCAGACAAAACACTGAACAAAGAGCCACACTGACTATAGTGCCGTGTTCAGAGCGACGATTGTGCTTACGCCAGCGACACATTTAGATCATCAGTTCACCGTTCGGTAGGTTAACAAGTTTCATTTCAATTAGAGAAGTAATAAAGCACGTACTGGCCTCTTTTGCTACTGAGGAGAATTTCAGATATCCATTAGTAACTTTTAATTAGCAGATTCTTTCTCTTAATACTAGCATGGTAATACTGAAGCCATTGCGAAATCTGCGTATTTTTTGCACTTCTTAGCGAAAACAATTTCTTCGAGAATATAAAATAACATCATCCTGCGACAAAGTTCTATAGTGACTTTTTATTATGGTTTTGCAAAAATAATTCAGGAAAATCTGTGCAGTAAATCATTATCTTAGGTTATCAAATGAAATACGAAATATATACCGACAATATATACATAGCATAGAGCAGTCATAACTGATGTACATTGTAACTGCCCCAAATGTGATCAATGGATTAAGAATGCGATTTTCAAGTTAAATATGAAAAAAGTGGCAACATTTTACATGAGGTTTATGCTCTTATCACACTCTCAACAGTGCTGTGCACTATGAGTTAAAATAATGAAGAGAATCATAATCCATTGATCTTCACGTATTGTCTACTTAATGATTTCTTCATCGTTTGATTTTTTCATCAGATTGACAAACCGCACTTTTGAAGTAAACTTTAGTCACTCAGATCACGCCAACTGTTTATTTCTGTAGGCAAGTACAGTAGTTGTGAAGAGTAAAGCCGGCACACTCGTGTTCATCTACAAGCTCAGGCGGTAGCTTTCAGTATTTCTTGGGCTCTCCCTTTTGTCTTGCTTGAGTTGTTTGACCATAAGCACCAAGACGCTTGCAAGAAATTCATAAATTGTTATTATTGTGATATGTCTCTATGTGTATTGCACTGCAGACTCCACCGTTTAGTACCATGGTTGGAAGAAAGACTAGCAATAGGGTTCACTTTTCCACATATCAGTTATTACCTTGACTTAGATGGATTATAAAATCGGCGATTCTTACGAAGTTGGGGCGAGAGCATATACATTTCCACAGAAAATATCCTTAGTGATGAGCTTCAGTTACTCAGTTTTTTCTTTCATATCCCACGGTATATTAGAGTAGTATAAAGATACTTCTTCTATACGAAGAGAATGAAATAAACCAAGTGTTCCCAACGACCTGTTGCATGTGAGATCACTTTTAAATATAATGCAGGTAATAATTAAATTGAGACATTTTTACATCACCTGGCTTGTAATTTTCATGTTGCGTACGAATGTAAGAACAGCTGATAGGCTTTGATCTCAGAGAGTTTAGAAATTGAATGAAAAACCATAAAAACTCGCAAAACCGTCAATGCGGTTTACATACGTACTTACGAGTAGCTGATCTATGCTGTTATCAAGAAATATACAAGGTAGGGTCAAACCTCAATGCCTGTGTACACGGACTGGCCTGTGTAAGTTCTCTCACATAAATCTAATATTTTAGTGATTTTTCTACGCACTGCAGGAGAAAATGTGATTTCAATTTTTTCCCTAAATTGATGGATATACATCGTTTTAAGTTTCTCAAACTCTGAGCTTAAGCCGAATCATTTCATTAGAACAATTAAATTTTCGGAGATGAAGATTGTAGGTATTCTACATGCAGCAAAGTCTGCAGTGCAGCGAGGATAAATTGCAGCTGAAGCCAATACGTTTGGATGTGGTTGTCGTACATCCGTAGCACTCGTGAGATGCAATCGATTATTGATTTTGGCCATAAAGCCACACTCTCATCACCGGAAAAAGCTGTAGTTCCGGAAACACAAGAATTGTGTTAGATGTTAGACGAATGCCTATGGCTTATCAAGAACTTGATGCTCTACGAAAAATTGCAAACAAGTTTTGTAGCAATTTGGAAGATAATTGGAAGAGTGAAAAGCCCTGGCAAGCAACAATTAGATGATTTTAACATACTGAGTTACCTATCATATTTATGTATCGACGTCATTTAGCAATGGTCATTAATATTGTAATTTCGAGGGCTAATAGCACAAGTTAGATAACTCTCGCATCTATCGTTTTTATTTTTGTTATGAAGTTCAGTTGATGGGGCTATGTGCAATTTTCTTTGTGCTATTTAGCAGAGTTTGGTAGATCCAATTACGCACACTTGAAACCCAAATTACGTAAGTTGAGCTTCACTCACAAAATGAATACAGTATATCCCAGTAAGTTTTCAGGGTTAAGGCACTTGATCGGTAGGAACGTTAGATATTTCGATGAATTTACCTGGCTATTGCACTTTACTTGTTCAAGAAGAACGCTAAAATATTCATGTAAATTTACGAGGTTATCACCCTTGTTATGTATCAATTAAGCTATCAAATTAGAGCTTTGTGTATTAGCGTAGGAAGATTGTTTCTTTTCGCTTATTGAAACTGACATACAGATCCTAAAATTATTCAATCAGAGAACACCAACGATAACCTGCCGCTTTTGGGTACTATATGGGTTAAAAATACTACAACATTGTGTACATACCAACTGTATTTCAAGTCAATAAAAGTGTCAAGCACTGACAACAATAATTGATGATTTCGAAAATAAGATAATCAATTAAGGTTACAGACAGAGAAAAGGAAGAATCATTATTAAATACTACAAACTTTTTACGAATAACACTGTCAGAAAATGTTGTTCACCCCCAGAAAGTACACAAATAAAACTCTAGTCTACGTAGGGACAACAGAGAAAAAAGATAGCTTTGTACTATTTAAAATTCAAATATTGATCTGTTTCTGACATTACGAAATCAGTTTTCCAAAAGTACAACGTTCGTCATGATGTGTATAAAATTCATGATCAAAATTGATTTTAAAATGGCAAGGCCAAGATATTAATGCCAATTTAGTTCATGGATTTTTTTTTACAAATTAACAGTACTTGCTAAAGAAACTTAGCTGGTACATTAACGCTAAAGTTTTCGAGGAGTTTTAGTGGATGCTAATGTTTTGTTTTATATTATAAACGCATTCTGTTACATCTTTCGTTCAATCCACGATTTCAGAAGATTGCTTTATGTAGTAATTTGATACAATATTCAAAAAGTGGTGATCAACTAGAAAGAATACAACAGCACTCTGAAAGTAAAGGAAGATCAAGAAAGATTGTAATATAATTACTCGCATTAGTCAACAGGTGCAACTCTTACACTGATATAATAGGAGTTTGGCACATTAGTTATAGGCTATGTGTACACACTGACACGCTCGTACATTAGCTTATATTGTAATTAAAGATGCTCGACTCAAGTGGAAATTAAAACATACGCTGTATAAAATTAAAAATGGAGCAGTGAAATTGAAACAAAGATTGTTGGTTTTCTGTTTCCCATGGCTACAAGAATCAACAAGAGTTTCAAGATCTGCTATAGGAGACCACAGTTTGCAATGTCTTCTATGATCTATACACTCAGAAATGAAATTTGTTTATTTTAAAACAGCTCTCTGAAAATCGTTGTACATAAGCTATTTCTGAACAGATGTTTTGCTCTACTCTACCAGTATATTTTGGTCCTGAATAGAAGAAAAAAGTAAAATTCTACAGACGCAGCATGTAAAGACTGGAATTGGGCAATTCCTCGATGTAATGCGGTAATTGTTATAAGTACATAGTATTACTAAAGAACTATTACTTGAATCCCGCATTACTGAGACATAATTTCTGAAGTACTGCGTAGTTCAGTTGAAAACCAATTACAAGCAAATTTAGAAAACTATTCCTCGTCATCAAATATATATTGTGAGTGGCGTATGAAAAGTTTTCAGCATCAGACTAACTAAAAGGACGAGGGAATTTTCATTAATTTATTTTTCAACTTTTTAACAACTCAAAATTGGTCATGAATACTTACAAAAAGGGTACTTTGAAAAACTCCTAGGTTTATAAATGCATCGAGGTTTCTTATATAGCTATTTTTGGAATTGTTCATACGCCCCTCGTACGCATTCATCCACAGCTTTGGTCAGCATATTTCATCGGTGAAATAGATACTTCATTTAGTTACGGAAGAGAAATACTATAATATTCATTTACCAGACAGATAAAGAAGTACACATCCATATATTTAGCTTATGCTCTTAGCTAAGTAAGGCAATAAATTATCTTAATAACTACTTAGATTTAGGACTAGATTGAGCTCGGCTTGGCACAATAATTTCATTAGAAAAAATCGGTATCAAAACCTTGCAAAAAGCTGCGAAGATATTGTTGTTTCTTAAGTTAGGGACAGAATAAGGCTGCGTTTGTGAAGGCACTAAATTCAAATTCTTACCGACTTCTTTTCTGTAAGCCTAGAAGGAAAACACACTCGTCAATTTGATAAAGAAAATAGTTTTATGCAGTGATTAAATAAATTAGACAGCAAAATTGGCAATGATGAGGTTATCAGTACTTATAAATTGCAATATTTGTAAGAGTGTTCTATGATTCAGTTTTTATGAAACTTAATAAACAAATGAATTGGAATCTAAAAAGCTGCCTGAATTACACACATTTTGCGGCTGAAACAAAACTTGTATTTTGGAAAATAAATTAAGCACTTAACGAAATTTTTCAAACATATAGTTTGTTTCAATTGAAAGTGGATATTGTTAAGCTCACTTTGCTGCAAGAATTTCAAGTCTTTATTAGGTGGGTTTCAGTATAATTTATTAATAATCAGCGTGATTCATATACAGTCACAATGAAGACTGACTTATCCCGCCCAGTAACTGACATTATGATCGAAAAGCCGATAAAGTCACACATTTCAAAAACAGCACCTATCTAAAGCACAATAGGTCACACTAAGGCATCAGTGGCAAATGCCAAAATGCATAGTATGAGGGAGAAATTTTTAAGCAGCTGAGAGTGTTGAAAGAATATTTCGATTCACTTTGGTGACTAAGTAAATGCGCCTTTGTAGTTTAAAAATATACACCTACGATATTAACGAGCATTTGGAACGTAGCTCATTTTGTATCGTTGATTTTAAATATTGGCACTTATGATTACCACGCCTGCGTTATTTTAATCGAAAAAAGGTAATTGATTAGTTTATTAATACAGTTGAAGCAAGCATTATGACTTCAATTTGCACTATAAAGTTATTAGTAAACTCATAGAAGGAAGACTTCAGAGCGGAGAAGCAGATTGAGGAGCGACGGTGAAGACGCCAAGTCTAGGAGCTGCAGAATTGCATCCTTGCATCACGTGCTTGTGCAACAGCGACATTCTTGAGAAAGTCTTGGAGCAGATCTCGCAGGCGTATTTCTTGACAGTTGCGTGGGTCTGCTGATGGGCTCTCAAATTGCTGCGGTCAGCAAAACTACGACAACATTCTGTGCACTGGAAGGGCTTCTCTCCGGTGTGGGTGCGGATGTGGCCCTGCAGCAGCCACGGTCGCGAGAAGGACTTGCCACAGATGTGGCATTTGCAGGGCAGCGTGTGCGTGCGGATGTGCATCTTGAGAGCCCCGCACGAGGTGTAGGTTTTACCACATGTAGGACAGGAGTAGGATTTTCCGGGTGTGCACTGCTGCTGATGTCGGTTGAGCCCAGCCAACGTTGCATACCGTCGACCGCAATGGGCACAAGAGGACCTGGGCAGCGGAGGACTGTTGTCCACTGACGATGTGGATTCATCGCTACCGGGGGGTGACAACGACCCGCCTCTATTCAGGCGGTTTTGGTAGACCGACGGTCTCCAAGATTCGTTGAACGGAGGAGCTCTCGGAGTCGATGGTGCAAATGTTTTTATCGACGGTTGACCATGGAATGGTTTCCTTTCAATTGATTTAGGAGTCGATGAGAATGTATTCATCTGCCCGAGCGACTGGTAGGGTTGGATTCTGGAAGCCACTTCACTTATCAGCTGAAGTCCCTGATATAATGGTGACCCACTTAATTTTTCAGAGACTGAATTCCACTTTGGCGTATTTGCTACATCTGAGACTTTAATATTCGGCACATGAGGCTCGCTTTTCACTGCAGGAATCGTTGGCTCAGTTTTTGGTTGAACCTTTAGTGGGGTGGGTTTTTCGATAGTGGGATATGGCAAGCCTGGGAATGCTGGTCTTGAATTCTGGGTCGCCATGTTAGACGTGTGGGTATCCGTGTAAATTTTTAGATTTCCATCAGACGTGGTAACGATTTTCCTTGGATAGAGGGGGATTACTTTTTTGGGGAAAGAGTACACTGCCGGTACTGATATTTTCGCCATAACTTTTCGTCCCAGTTCAGGGGATTCCCCTAAACCCATGTTTCCCATCATTTCACTTGGCGCAGTCCTCATGTTCTCAGCTGAAGGTTTATCCTGAGAAGCTTTTTTACTGAGGTCAAGAGCAATTTGTCCGTCGAATCTATTGTTTTCTTCGGGTTTCACCAAACTCATCACAGAGAAACGCTTCATAGGCGATGAAACAGTGGCAGAAAGTGCAGCTGGATTTGTGGTGTGATTTCCCGAGGAAGGCTTGAGAGGTGAGGCCTCTGCCGCTAGGACCGGAGTCGGTCGCACGACGGTTAGACTTCTGGGCGTGTTGGTGTGAGCTGCAGCTGGCAGCAACGGTCGTGCTGACCTGCTCACGAATGAATGCTGCGTCGGTACTGATCTTGCCAATAAATGCTGATGTTGCCCATTTCGTGCTCCGGGAGCTGCTGGCAAAACTTTGAGTGGTATTCGTTTGGGCAAAAAAGGATTTCTGTGTGACTCTAGGGAATTCATGCATTTTTTATCAATCTTCGGCTTACATGTATAGTCTTCATACGGTTGGATAACTGAGAGGGGATGTCTGTTGATATTGGCGGGTGTTCTAATGATATCAGACACTGACTTCAGCCGCAGATTATTATTGGATTCGTTCGAAAATTTGCCAGTTCCCGCCTTTTCATGGCTGTCTGGCGGAGTCATTGCCAATGTTGGATGAGTGGCAGCTACGACGTCTGGGCTCTGGCAGACTGGCAACGAAGAGCATTTCTTGACAGTCAAATCTTGCGGCTGTTCGTTCTCGTCTGCACCGTCTGGAATGGAAGACAAAACAAAATATTAGACGCAATCACATTTCCCTACAAGTGGTCGAAAAATAATGTGTACATGCTCCTGTACAATTATCGCCTCAATTCTCTCGTCAAAAAATTGTTTTGATTTTTTATATTTTTCTAGGTCTAGATACAAGTACAATAGGCAGAAAAACAACAACTGTATAGAATATATTTTTTTATACAGACCCCAGGTAAACCGATAATGACCCTTGATTTATTCGTTGTGAATATGTATGTTAGAGACGACATATGGCATGCTAATTGTACGATTGCTGCGTAGCACTATCTTCATATAATGCAAATTTCCTGCTTTTCAGTTTAGAAATATATTTCAAGCTCGTCCATTAATACATGTTTTTAATCTAGAGCAACAAATGCATGTGTCATATTTTGTTATGCTCTCTAAGCGAGTTGGTTTATATATTACTAAAAATAAGCCTCTAAGCTGAATCATATTCAAAGCTAATGTGACACAACCAAAACTGCAATAGTGAGACAATAAAATGTCTGGCACAGACTCCGTAGACTTATCTGCTTCATCATTTAAGCAATTGTTTGGCCTTTTGAGAGCTATATATGTGACTCACGAATAATTTTAAATAAATAGCTCTACGTGTATCACGCCGTCTTAGCTGCAAATATTGTCAAAAATTATCTGCTAGGCGCTGTAGAATATAACAACTTAACGTAGCAAATCAAAGAGAGAGTCTCTTTAACCCTTTCGCTACGGAAACTTTTGCTCTTTTATGAGGTTCTAAAAGAAGCTCCTTGAAAACACCATCATTGTAGTCACTTGAGCTCACTTATAGTGTAGTTCAGTCATCAAGAAAATACTATCACTGACTTCAGACGGGTTGTTAAATATGTTGTTCAAATTTTCAGAACAAGAAACAATGCACCGGTTTTAATAATGAAAATTCTGATGAGGTACGTGTACGTACCGTCAGGATCGAAAGGGTTAGAGAAGAAATCAACTCACACTGCTGTAATACAGATTGAATTTATTTCGAGTTATGAAAAAAAAATAACCACGTCCAACACTTGTCAATACCAAAGAAATTGAAGAATTTATGTGTGCACTGAAAATTGTCGTGATCCTTATCACGCAACCCTGTTGATATTTGTAAATGCTCGATATCCATCGCTGCATCACATTTAATGAATGGATTCCCTAACTCCGGATACATTGTTAATGGGTAGCCAATGGCTAGATATCCATTTATAGTACTGGATATCCTATGACTAAGCCTACAAAAGCTCCCTCATTTCACACATTCTACTAGTATATTCAAGCACCGCACCACAATGAGTGGAAATCTACTAACTAAATGCAAGGACTTGTGTCCAGTCCCAGAGCTGGACATCATAGGAATGGGTATCCAAAGTCTAGATTTTCCAAGAATAAATAAATTATGACTGTATGTCTTAACTGGATATCCTGTGACTGGAAATCCAAGCACCGAAGAAATGTTCATCGNACTGGTGTCCAGTCCCAGAGCTGGACATCATAGGAATGGGTATCCAAAGTCTAGATTTTCCAAGAATAAATAAATTATGACTGTATGTCTTAACTGGATATCCTGTGACTGGAAATCCAAGCACCGAAGAAATGTTCATCAGATATCCAAAACTGAGCACATTATAACTGGATATATCCCTGCACTGGAAAAATATTGACTGGCTATCCATAAAATGAGTACATTTCAACTCAATATCCAATCTTGGAATAAATAAATATTTATTTGATAGCCCAGCACTTGTCGCATTACTACTGGTCATCCCTTCATTAATATCCTCCAAGTGCCTATATAATGACTGGATACTATTTTACAGAATATCCTTTGACTGAGGATCCTACATTTGATATAGCCCTATAAATAATGAATATCATGCAAATTCATATCCCTTAATTGTATATGCAAAGTTAACCATGTTACTGAACCGTACAACAACACTGTAAACTAAGATATTCTATATTCCTCATGCATAGGTGGAACTAGCCATATGCCACCACAATTTTTTACTCTATCGTCAGTATTCTCAGAACAATTACTGTGGAGCACTGCAGCTCTTTCGGCAGTCTCCATCGGGCATTCACTTTAGACTGTTACAACACATTTTTCTATATCTACAAGGCATTTAGTAATCCTTACAGGAAATGGAGCTTACCTTGTAGAGGAAGAGGACGCTTCTTCGGTGGACAGCGAGCATAACTCCAGACGCTACTGTTGGCCATCTCTTCAACTGGATTGATGCTTCGGTGCGGACAGAGAAAATAATGCACTCACTCGGGTCACGAGTAGTTTTCAGTAAAATGTTCCACGCACCACTGATAGGAATGCCCTTTAGACGATAAAACACCCTTGGCGAACTGCTGCTAGCTCACATCAGTTTGCTTCTTTCTTTCCAAGTGAAATATTTTGAGCTGGAAAAAGTCACATTGGAGTCACTGTTAAGTTTTCTTGAGAGCTACGTAGTATTTGATGTTGCTGTCACGAACTTTCAACTGCAAAATCGTGTACGAACATTACTTCCTTTCGTTCGTTCAGTATGTACACATAGACGAATTTGTATACATCTAGCTTTACACTGCAACCTAATTTTTCTACTGCGGTTAGAAATCTACGCGCAGTCTGCTAATCCTACGCGGCGCGCGTCCTGCTAACGGTCTTCACTTCCTACTTCCGCGTGTGAGCTGCTACATGTGTGTGGCACGTGCCTCGAGGCCCTACCTACTTATATAACTTCGCTGGCTAACGTCCCTGCATGTCTAACTGCCGTTGGAACTCCACCAAGACCTGAGAAATTATCGGTAATCGAAAATCTACAGCCACGCACAGCCAATCAGAGCCCATATTTTTCTGTGACGTCACTAAGCAACACGTTGACACAGCCAATGAGAGATCAAAGTGCCCGATTTCCAAAGAGCAGATTAAATCAGTGAGAATTTAATGACGTGTCAGGTCTCGCAGGATGGGCCAATAGGAGACTAGAATAAGCGTGACGTCAGCCAATCACGAGCAGCACGCGGTCCCAGAGCTTTCATAAGCGTTTGATCAGACCGCTCTCCTGCGACACGTTCTTGCGTCGGATACACACACATACACGTTCGGCCAATTGGTTTGCCTTGATTCTCTCTAAGAAAATACTTTCGTTGAGCTTTTCACTGAATAAAAAGATAAAGCACGTGGCAACGCTTTATGAGATACATATGACGTTTTTTAAGGCTACGCTTAAAACCCTGAGATATTGTAAGAAACCACCGTATTTATTTAACAAGATAATCTTAATCTTCGTGTTGCACACACTTTTTCTTCCAATATATTATTATTGCTAGCCTAACAATATCTGAAGCTATCACCACACAATACTGTCTCACTATAACGATTCAGTATGCATCCCCGCTCGAGAGTACGCTACATACTATTTTCACACAATATCACAATTCAAGATCTGTCCACTATTTTCATTCAGGATATCCATTCAATTGCTATTCACTATCTCCATCTGCATCTCTACTCAAGCCTATACTCGCTATTTTCACATGGTTACTGAAGTGTCACTCATAATTTTCATTTATCCTTGGTATTTAATCCCCACCCAATGTTTCATTTCAACTATTCCCATTGCTAAAGCCCTACTGAAAATTCTGATTTACACTCGTCGTTCAAGCCCCAACAATAATTTCTATTTATCATAGTCACCCGGTCAAGCTTCGCCCATAATTTCCATTTATTCTTGTTACTCAAGCCTAACCCATAATTTCCGTTTATCTTCATCTTTCAAGTCACACTTATAATATCCGCTTGTCCTCGTCACTTGAGCCCAACTCAGAACTTTCATTTATCCCCATAAATAAAGTCCTAGTCATAATTTCCAAAAATCGCCCACCCAACTCCCACTCATATTTCCATTGATCCTCGTAACTCCCTTCAGCCCCAATATAATTCTAATTTATTCTCGTCTTTCATGCTTAGCTCATTCCGCTTCATCTAGTCACTCAAGCCCCACCCGTAATTTCCATTCATCCTCGTCACTCAAGCTGCACTCATAATTTCCGTCTATACTCGTCACTCAAACCAGATTCATTATTTTCGTGTATATTCGGCACTCAAGCCCCACTCTTATTTTAATTTATCCTCATCACACAAGCCCCACTCATAACTTTCGTTAATACTATTTATTCAAGCCTGACTCATAATTTCCATTACTCTTCTACATTCAAGCTCACCAATAATTTCCATTTATCTTCGTCACTCATGCGCCACTCATGATTTTCATTCATTCTCGTTACTTAAGCCCTACTCATTTATTTCTCTAATCTTCGTCACTAATGCCCCCACTCCCATCGGTTTTATTATTGTAGTTCTACTCATCATTCTTACTGTTCCCATGCTTCTTCAATATGTTTTTTTTCAGTTCGTCACTGATTGTGATTTTTCGTTGTTTATCCACATGATGTGTTTCATTTCTCCTAAATTTATTTTGTTCAAATTTCTGTTCACCTGCTTTACCAGTTAAGCTTATTGCAATATGGTCGCGCAGTGTGTATTTTATTAGTTATACCACGGTTAGTGAAACATACTAATCCTCACGCACATAGTTGTGTAATCAATCAAAAAAATCCCTTGGTAGTTCGTTGCTATTTCTATTCTCAAATACTAATCTATGAATTCTAAAACTTTCTGTTGCGTTCTATTTCACTCTCATTTTCACCCAGCCATTCACCTTTTCTCCAGCCTTCTACCTTCCCTCACCCACCTTCACCCACCTTTCCCTCCTCCCTTTCACGGAAGCCAGCAGGCGCCCGTCGCACGCACCCTTCACACGGGCCCTGTGAACACACACAAAGACTCCACACCAGTTGACGGTTACACGCAGGTGGTACTTGTTGCCACAGATGGTACAGAAGCAGCTGCGCCGGGGTACCCTTCTGCCTCGTGGATGCTGCAGGGGTACTCTTCTTCCTGGTGATGCGTGGATAAGAGCAGGAACTTTGCGTGATTGGATTCTGATGTGTGGATGAGAGTAGAAACTTACCCGAATGGTTACTTAAGTGCCGATGAGAGTATGAAACTTTGTTTGATTGGATGCTGATGTGTGGATGAGAGTAGAAACTTGCCCAAATGGTTGCTTAGGTGTTGATAAGAGTATGAAACTTTGTTTGATTGGATGCCGGTTCGTGAAAGTAGAAAATTTTGCTTGATTGGCTGCAGATGTGTGGATGAAAATAAGATGCTGATGCGTGAAACAAGTTACAAACATTACTTCATGAATGTTAATGTATGGATGACAGTAGAAAATAATTTTACGTGATTGGGTGGATGCTGATGCCATGAATTGAGTAGGACACTTTGCAAATGGTTATTTGCTGGTGGAGGGTTTACAATTTGTTAAAAGATCATTGCTCTTCCCGTTAGAGATAAAATGGCAAATGGCTCTCTAATACGGTCGTATAACTCCTTCAGTAGACTGTCCAAGAAGACCTCATAATTCCTTACATTGTATTAATTTTGGGTACTACATCCAATTATATTAAATTTATTACTATTTTCACCCAGAGATTGAATCCCTTACCATTAGCATTTTTCCGTCCAGTTTATTTATTATAATATGAAGTGTTTAATGGATTATTCCTTCTCCATCTTTAGGCTCAACCTCTCTTTTCATCTTCCCTCAAATTAAAATAAATAACTTTTTATGTATTATCCTATTTAGCCTTTCAAATCTTAAATTTACTGCCTTTTCATTCTATTATTTTCAAGTCGCTACTTTGGACCACAATCTGCATAGTTCGATGAGCACGTTTGAAGATGGATATATGGCGATGATCATGTTCTCTGATAGTATTCCCTCACAATTATAATACAGTTACATTCTGCAGCCAGAAATTATGTACATCACGGAACAGCAATTTTAAAAAAATTGTTTGCTCTTACCGTTAGAGATAAAAACAAATGTGATCTTGAATTGTGAATGCTATCTCATTCGGTTTAAACAATTTTCAGCAGAAAATGTTGAAGTACTTTCTACTGGTGTAATTAGATAGGCAGGGCTTAAGTTGGTTAATATTGCAAGCTAGGTGCAAGATTTTCAGTCATAATTGCAAAAATAGCATAAGTACGCTTGTGTCATCTATTGCATGTGCAGAGTTCTTCTTTTTTTAAATATAGTTCGCGTAAGGATCGAGACTGCTGTTAACGACTTCTATAAGAATTAGCCTTGTAATTATTGTTCGTGAAAAAATACAGATCTATCTAAGAAAATATTTTTGGAATTGTAATACCAACAATATTCAGCTCTAAAAATGTCTACGTTCGGCACTGCAATGGAGAAGGCATGATGAAAGTTGAATCCAATGAGTCATTTTCATGAAGCCCTAACAGTTTTTCACATGATTCAAATTCGTATTATTCTGCATGACCTAACAGCTGCTTCAAATAATAAATATTCAAGTCGGTTTCATACTTGTGTCAAGGCTCCAATAAAGCTTCAATAAGTACAATTAGATTGTACTTATTATATCGTGGCCACACAATACGAACGTAAGCGCAACCTATGAACGGATGTTCAACTCGCACGTCGTTCACCTCTAGTACTTGACATTGGCATCTCTGCTGCCAACTCACTGTGTGTCGGAGTGATGTCCGAGCTGAAAGTTCGCACATAAGTTAAGCGTACGATTTCACGTGATGGCCTGAAATTTGGATCATGCCCCGTTGTTAAGAAAATGTGAAGGGTTTCGCATTACAGAAGTATTGGGGCTGGTAGGCATTCCTAACGCGCCTAGTGGTGAGCGAGAAGAACAATTCATATGATGTCATTCCTACCAGAATTTAAAATGCGCAAAGCAAATACAAGCTAGAATTTGGCAACATGAAGGAGCATCAGTTTGTTCTGGTAAGAGGCTGGCCAGCCAGCAATAGAAAATTTTCCGATCATTTTGTAGTGTCAGTATAAAGACTCTTGCATCGACGTATCTGCGAAGCCAATGGAGGGGAGGAGTGATGAACACAAAGTCATACCATTTAATTTTAACAGAATCCCTATGTGTCCAAGAAGCTGAAATCGTACGTAAATTAGCTGCTGGGGTAGTCGGAAATTGTGTCAGGGCAGGAAGTGTGTCTCCAGCAAAAGTTGTCAGCAGAGATTGCAAGCAAGGTAAGATTTGACGGTTAAAGGCAGGGGTCCAGGGAGAGGGAGGGAGTCTAAGCTGGCACGCGTATCCTAGCTACCCAAAAGCCTGCCTCTTTTGGCTTCCTTTGCGTCTCGCGGTGCATTCTTTTCTGAGCGGCTCAAAAGAAGAAGAAACTCAAAAGAATTCCAGAATTTCATCAATGAATCAACCTCG
>LQNS02278148.1:10225721-10245260 GCA_001587735.2 Parhyale hawaiensis | reverse complement strand
GACGAAACATAAGTTTTCACGGGCAGTAGACAATTATTTCTTCTAGCTTACTGTTTTCCTCTGACGAAGCAATTTTCTCTTCATTGGTCAAAATTTGAGCACCTCAAATGAAACAGATATTTGAGGTGGGAAGACGGTATCAACGGTATCTTTGATACGGAACGAACACATTGTATATAAGCTGGTATTTTGTTTAAGCTTGTTGGAGTATTTTACTCAAGATGTTACTTCTGCCTGTCTATATAGAAGACCTAAGGATGCCAGCACGATAAAGGATCAACGAAGAAAATAAGAAAATTAAGAAGCGAATAAGAGAAGAGGAGATTCCGCACCGGCCTAGAGGCATTAAGCAAACGTAAAAGTTATTGCGTGAATTTTTCACGCACGGGTCCACTAGTTTGGTATTATAGTTGACTATAGGTTACTTAGTATTTATGTTAGGTTACTTAGTATTTATGTTAGGTCACTTAGTATTCATGTTATCTTTTTGATAAGCAGGCACGATATTTTCCTTGTGCAGAAAAGGGTACAACAATGTATCCTTCCACGTTAATAAGCGCCTGGCTGAGTGCCAGAGATGACGACAAAGACCTGATCCCCCGCTGGCCCGACAACTCCCTGCTGACAGACACCGTGTTCTCCTCTGACGACTTCAAGCAGACCTTCACCCCTGGACCAGCAACCATGCTGGCCAATAACGCAACCGTTGAAATTATATCAGAAAAAACAGTGTTCCAGTACCCGGTCTTGTGCTCCGCCGACGCGTAATTTTCTGCCTGAAATCCGTGTATTCTACAGAACCCATGGCCTAACATAATTTTGGCGGGCCCAGAAGCTGGTCCTGAGGGCAAAAAATTCTACTAGAGTGAAACTTTTTAATTAAAAAATATTTTTTCCCAGCAGGGTGTACCTACGCTGAAGAGAAAAGTGCTATTCCTAAACCAGCACGCATCCCGCCAATAGTTAGGCAATGCGAGCAGTGGGATTACACTAACTAATACGCATGGTTCTGCACAAAAAAAAAAAAACGTTTATTGTTAGCTGGTGTCGCCCAATTCACTACACAAAATGCTGAGAATCGTTACCAATTTACTAAACTAGATATGCTTGGCCCATTAAAAAAAAAAAAAAATATCAGGCCCGTAAACTACTCCAGCAGCACATATCTGTAAAACATGTTTTATATATATATATATGTTCGGTTAAAAACCACGCCGTATTTCTTTGCATGACAACCACAACACATTCTCGTAGACTGACAATGCATCTCGCCAACGGAGGACCTAAAGCACACACCCTGCAACAACATAATACCATTTTGACAAGAGCCATGCTAGTATCTGGAACCACAATACTGCACCGCAACTCCGACCATCAACGCCTTCAAATACTGGAAGCATTAGCCATCAGAGNNNGGATCAAGCCGTACATTGAAGCTACATGGGGACCCAGAAAGCTGACAAAATAGCGCCATGATTGACTGACCATACTGCCAACCAGCCAATCAGCTTCCGAGAAGAGCACAACGGTACGCTCCATTATCTATGTATAGAAGCAACGAAAACGGTGATATCAGTTCACGCCATTCTTTTAATTCAGCTCAGCTCCTTCCATTTTTGCTCTCACCGTTCATCCGCTTCAGTTACTTCAACATCCAGTCTGAAGATGACCATGTGCAATGGTTGAAACGCGTTGCGAAGAAATCAACTCCCTCAACTTTGGCCAGCTACTCCATCGCACAGAACGGACAACAATTTTGAAGATTTGATGTCTTGAGAAATATAATAAAGATATTTTAGCAAAGAAATATGGCGTGGTTTTTAACCGAACATGTATAAAAGAAGGTTTGCTTCCCAATTATACAAATATATATATATATATATATATAAACGAATATAACAGCGTAACGATATATCTAGGAATAAATAAAGTGCTATAGACCCAAGAGAAGTCCAAGGTCAGAGTATTCTCTAGAGTCTAGAACAAGCTAGTTTATGCATTGCCAAAAATGCCATCCGTTCGCTTTTTCCATCGTGTGTGGATGTTTGGAATGGTCTTGATGGCTCTGTCTTTGCTGGTGCTGGTATTGGCAGCTTTAAACGATCTGTACACAGAGCTATTCTGTGATCTCGGATCTTCTNTTTTTTTCATTCTTTTGTTTTTTCCAGTCGCTGGGCTGGTTGCATGGGGTTTGTTAACCTGATGGAATTTCGCCGTTCCTACATCGGCAGTCTGGTGTGATTTAATAATAATAATAATAATCTAGAAACCAATAATGAAGTATACCTTGAGTATCATACTTTGAGGGTCCACAGACAAAGTCCAGGTGACAGTCTGCACACCATCTCACGAGTGTGGAGACATGATGCTGGGTTTCTTTTGTTGAGCCGCAGCTGGCGACCAAAGCGAGTGGCAGAAGCGAAGTGTCTCCAGAATGCACGCAATCGCTGTTCGCTGATCTATCACGCGTTCTTTTTAAGTGAGAATCTAGCATTTTTTTTTTAAATTCTATTACTTTCAAATCAATTGCGTGTTGAATATGCCAAGGCACTTGGTTAAACACTCTTGCTCCCCTTACAATGAAACACTTAGAATAACTCGTCACCACGGCTTTGCCATCATCTCTGCTTGGAATCCGTGCGGTGCAAGTCCTTCCAGTCCTTTCTGAGTGGCTGGCAACAATCCGTTCATTCACATTCACTGTGATACATTGCAGAACTAGAGTACTCTAAGGGCGCATACCTCCGCCAAGCAAACCAATGTAAACGAAGAATTTAAATTTGTCTTGAAACTTGGATTTTCTTTTTACCGTCGCCAAAAGTTGATCGGTTATGGCTCTTAATATTGCTAACAATTTATGCAATTTCAGGGAGATTCTTCAGTAACTTTCTGAAATATGTTCTCACAAACACAACTATAAACATACAGTCAAACATGCAACGAACGTACCGATCAACACGAAAATTTTATCATTCGTGCCTTTCATCCTTTCAAAAAATTCCTGAAAATTTCAGGACAAACATACCGACAAATCATTGCAAAAAAATTACTCAGTTGGTCGTTGTAATATCTCAAAAATTCCTGTAAATTTCATGTACATCCGACCTTCACTTTTTCAGTTATGTTACCACGAAATAACAAGTAGACAAACAAGCGGTTGGATGGATCGTCACCGAAAGCTAATCATCTGTTCCTTCAAATATGCCTAGTATTCCCTGTAAATTTCATAATGAACTTTTTTTAACTCTTTAAATTTTCTAGGTGACATGCAGAGAGAAAAATCGAGCTACAAAGAGACAAACAAACTCTTGGAAAAGCAACCTACTGGGGAGGTAATTATCCAAACAGCATTCGCGTTTGAATCTTCATCGTACTGTATACAACCGGAGACAAATAAGTCTTTTGTGATAATCGTACTTTTACATGCCCTGAACCTTGGCAGTGAACGAGGTTTGAACAGCTTCGATTTGTTCTAACTTTTGTATTAAACCTCATTGAAAGTGGATAACAGTAATCTATCCTCGCCGCTACTAATGGCTTCCATAGAGTGACTATCAGCTCTACGTCACATGATGAGAAAGTTCGTAGAACCTGTTTATTCTACTCCATTCCAAAAGCGATAATCTAGCTACATGTTCTTCAAAAATAACATCATCTTGCATTCTCACGCCAAGATCTCTCAATAGTGCCTTTCCTTCAATTTTATGCTCATCACTATAGTGGTATATCTTTCAGACTCAGTAAGAGTCAAATTTTCCCGTATCTAGCAGCTCGAATTTAATTTTATCACAAGCCATGCTAATCTCAAAAGACCATTGGCTAACACTTTCCATGTCTCGTTTGACATATGCACTCCTTCTACTGACCGTACAGCAACTAAAAATAGTGTGTCCATTAGTGCATCCATCGTAAATATCCCATCTTCATAAAAAATCTAGAAAGTAATAGAGCGGTACAGTCCACAAATTATCCTAATTACAAAACATTCTTTAGAATTGTTTAATTCATGGCTAGTCAAGCATCACATCCTAATAATACATCTAAAACCTAGGAAAGCGGTTTTCTCCATTAATAATTATTGTAGGGGTATAATATGCTCCAAATTAAATTATTGGCCATTGCTTCGTCAGGAATCACATCTTAGTATAACATCTAGAAATCAATAAATCGGCATTAAATATCCGATGGTATCATATTTTCCAGTTACGTTAACTTATACATCGTCATGGATATTTTATTTTTTCTAAACAATATTGATGTAATCCGTTGTTGTCCCTGAAGCGCGCATCTCCATATTAAATGTAGTTAATAGAGCGGCGAATACTACAGGCTTGTCTACTTCTGCTGCCTAATTTAAAATTTAAAAGCCATCGGTGTTTTCAGCTGCTAGGAAAGTAGATAACAATAAAAGGATAACAGGAGGTACCTAGTTTTCTACTTTTCAGTGGTAGAAAATAGCGTAGAAACACTAGTAAAATTCATTAACTATTCTAAACAATATAAGTGCAAAAAAATATCAATAATCCAACTATAAAAATGTCGTAAGGCTACCAAAGCAAAAGAAAAAAGTGTCTACATGGCGCACATAGAGAAAATATCGCTAATGTATTGTACTAAACACAGTAAAAGTCTTAAGAATATTAATGAAGATACTGTCATGAATAGATCAAATGTATAGGAAGTACCGTGTCTTCATTGTATATTTGGCTCGCATTTGTATACAAAATGTAGATAATAACCTGCCCTTCTCGCTCCTTACTCGGACAAAACGTCATTTAAAGCGTATGTAGTGAAACTTACTATGTATCATTGGCTTTGTGGTGTAGTCACTGGTAATTTTTGGGCCACTTGAGAGTATTTTCTTACAGAGGCTGAAAAACAAATAGAACGTATGGAGATGCATGATCTTTGTGAAAGGTAGACGGACAAGTTAAACACCGTGCCGAAGTTTGTTCTGAATAAGACCTAGATTCTGGACTTCTCTTATGCTACAACATATGTATTGTTTACAAGTTATCAGGTAACCAATAATTTTCGTAAGGCTTCATACTGTATATCACAGAAAAATGGAGAACTTTCGGACTTACTATGTAGATATAAATGCACATACAAGTTGGCTATGGGATACATGCAAGGTTTGTATGTGATACTGCAGGTATAACGTTTCACATGCACATTGCCACTATATCGTATATTGGACGCTTGCAAACTCAAGGCAAGTTATTCAACATTTATCAGTTGGACCACTTAACCAGGTGTCTAAAGTTATTTATACCTACGCCAACGAGGTTAAGTTTTCGTCGTGTTTGTCTGTCTGTATATTTGTCTGTCTGTCACCAAGATAACGAAAAAAGTTACGGACGGTTTTCAACGAAATTTATAGGGATCATTAGGCATGATAAGAGGAACAGATGATTAACCTTTGGTGAAGATCCGTCCATCTGTTTATTTATCTGCCTCATTTTTTTGCCTTAACTCAAAAATTGGGGACGGATTTGTATGAAATTTATAGGAATTGTAAGCTATATTTCGAAGAGTAAATGACCAAATTTTGTGATGATTTGTTCATTCGTTTTTTATTTGTCGCTGTATTTGATTTCATGCTTGTGTGAATGCCAGATTCTTCGATGTAGCGGCAGGCGGGTAAGAATACGCAAAGGTAGCGAGAAATTCGCCACTACATATTATTAAGAATACACTTATATAAATTACAGAGTTAGCAGCTAGTTAGCGCTACGGTGAGACACAGGTAACCTAATTAACGCTGGGGTGCTAGTAACTGCAGGCGAAGTTCGTCTACAAACCTAACTAGGATATCTAATGCAAAGGTGAACTGGTGGTGGAAGGGAACCGCAGCTGATCACGGAGAGGCATCCGCCCCACTTCTAATGGGGACGAACCGGGCAGTCGTAGGACGCTGCGGGGTTTGAATCTGGGACGCTGCCAAATCAAGGCAGACTCAGGAAAGCTGGTGGGTCTGAAGCAGGGACGCTGACGGATCAGACTCAGGGACGCTGACGGATCAGACTCAGGGACGCTGACGGATCAGACTCAGGGAGGGTGATGAATCAGACTCACAAAAAGAAACCGCTAGCCGAGTCAACAGATCGTCAGGGAGGGCGTCTCAAAAGAGGTGTTGGGGAAGATTTGAACCAACCTCATGGAGCAGTACCCAGGTGGCCAACCCTGGCGCATCAGTCCTACAACGAAAGGAGCAAGCAAAATAGAAAATAGCCAAATCGAATTGCAGGATTAAGTGACACAGCACTGATCAATAATTCGTATAGCGCTAGCTCTTTCATGAAATTGCAGTAATTCCATTACTTTAATCAATTCCATGGAATTGTTCACATCGCGGTAACACTAGAAAATGAGAGCAAGAATCCTAGCAGTTTTTACGAAGATATTTACCATTTAAGAAGAAGGGTATCAGGCAACGGGAATCTCCCCTACAGGAGCCAACAGTCCTTTAGTACTGACGGCCCAATCGTGTCCGGCTACGTAGTTAGCACCGAAGAAAAATGAAAAGAGGCAAGAAATGCGGACAGTGGTAGTGATTCCTTCACAACTTGTAAGCACGATAACTCAAAAAGTTATGAATGGATCTCTATGGAATTTGTAGGAATTGTTATTAATGTTAGAAAACATAATTGATTTTAAATTTCAGCGATGATCGGTTGGTCCGTTTTTGTGTTTGTCTAATGTATATCAAAATGTTTGTTAGCAGCATAACTCAAAAAGTTATGAACGGATCTTTCTAAATATTACAGAAACTCTTTCTACCGCTAAGAGGTACAAATGATTCAAATGATTAGATTTTGGCGCTGATACAAGAAAAATCTTAGCTTCTGAACCAATTTTCATTTCTCGGTACGGTCTCTTGCTTGCCTTAGGTATGCGCTCTCAGAGAGCTCTAGTTTGACAGGTAGTCTATTTAGGTATTCTGCTGTCCAGTAGCAGACGCTAGATCCGCAGCTGCCATTAAACTCACGACCGCAATACTACTATAGTTTTTATTTTGCAAAAAGTAACTGGCTCCTCTACGACTAGAATGAAAGTAGAGAAGCACACTGAGAGCGCATAATTATCTCCTCCAGGAAAGGCACTTAATGAGAAATTCAAATTGATCCGGAAACTTGTATTTCCTTGTCATCAGAGCCGATTTTTTTCAATTGTGCCCTGTGACATTTTTTCACATTTATAACAGTTGCTGTAATATCTTGAACATCGGTAAGTAACTTTATGAGTTATGTTCTTACCAACAGTTCAACTATCGCACGGAATTATCGATCAACAACAAAATTTGGTCAGTTACGCCTTTTACCATTTTTAGCATTTCATTCTGATCTTCCATGAAGATCCGCCGCCCATAACTTCTTCAGTTATGCTCTGAAAAACATAACAACAGAGAGACATTCAGACCATCACATATAAAGAGCAGTAGTACAGGCAATCCTTGATATAGGACCCCCATGTTTTGCACAGCTATATAACTTAGGATAAAAATAGGACGTTGACGCATTTGATACATGCACTTTTCAAGCAAGAGTACATGCATGCATGTGCGATTTTAACATGAATAATCACACTGCATTATGCCAAATTGTGCTATATCGAAGATTAATTGTAATATGCCTAAATGGCTTCTAAAGTGCGCCATGAACGTCTCTGAATAGCTGCAAAATTCGTGGTGATTTGTTATCATTCAAAAGCCAGTTATCCGAGTATGTCTTGGCTGCTTCGAAAACGCAATTTGAAGAGCGGACAGAGATCGATGAAGCATGAAATGGGCGCACATGAAGCAGAGCCACTACAGTGCTCGTTATGTCTGTAGGGTTACTTGAATATTTTCTGTACATGAATTTTCAGAACCTGATGGACACTCGTTTGACTTTAAATACAAATCAATAGCCTCTGTAAAAGCCAATAAGGCGCGCTTTATCGCTAAAGGATTGCTTAAATTTATAGCTCATAATCTCACACATTATAGGGCAGTCGCCTGATAAAGTGCCACTACCAAAGTACAATGACGAGGTTGAGTGAAACATTTTCCGAATCACTCTATGCCTTTGGAGAGCTGAATTTTAGTGGGTTCATTCTAGATCGCGTCACCCTCAGGCCAAGTTCATTTTTAGAGGTCTTGATGGAAATATCATTTACTACAAAGTACTTTTATCACGTTAGAGACGAGGCACAAGTTTAGCTTGTAGATATATTCTAGCACATGTCTCCTTTTCCAGCTTCGATCTAAGCATTGCATTAATATTTTGTTTGAAAAATTAACATTTTGCTGCATATATCAATTAGTAACGATAAAATATTAAAGTGCGCCACGGAAGTTTTGTTGAAGTTCAGATTAGAAATATTCTAGGAATTTCTAACTTGAGTACACAGTAACAATAAAAATATTAGAACTACCTCTGAATTGATTTTCCTCGGTTTCATTAACCTTAACAGAGAAATTTTCATTGAATATATTGATAGTTCGAAATTGATTATGAATTTCCGAAAAACACTATGTACTCGAACACTATTGCTAGTGTCTCTAGTACTCTATGTGGAGGCAGCACTTATATTCGAGACCGTCCTCGATGGCTTTCAGATCCAGAGCCCTCTTATCTCATGGAAAACTGGCTTTAGTCTCTGTAAGTATTTAGATTTATATTGTAATCTAGTACAATGAAGGTAGTTTTAGGGCATCTGATTACCGTTGCAGTTTTTTTTCTTAAGCTAATGTAGGGCATTATTAGAGAGGTACTAGTTATCAGGTATATTAAGTCGGATCCTGTACAGTTAGCTATTTTGACCGGGCTTTGTGTGGCTAGGTTTGTTGAAAAAAAAGGTAAATGTTCTTACGGTACTGAATACAACGGATGGCTAAGAAATGATATGATCGGTAGCAGTTACTGAATGGCTACTTGGTTTAAACTCCAGGAAGTGATGGAAGACTGTTTCGTACTTCCAGTAATGCAAAACCCAGAAACAAACTTTCTTGCATTAAAATAATGCTCTAAAAATCTGACAAAGCACATCGAGAAGAATTTCATCAAGAGATCATTATTTTATCTAGAGATCATTTTCAAGTCTGAAGGAAAAGTCAACAATTACATGTGCCTGATCGATTTTCACATGTGCTCAAATCTACCAGGATTTGAACGCTTTACATATGGAAATTACCCAATTGCCGAACTAACTCTGTTTCCGAACAAACAGTTATTATTTGATGGGATTATTATTTTCCCCCATCAAATATAACTGTTTAGTGTACTGAGTACATTTGCAGAATACGAGTTCCTACGATATATGGCGGCAACACAGTTGTAAGGAAACTTTCTAATTAATAACTTCACTGTGCTGCTTCAAGGTTACTCCACAAACTGCCCAGACGTATACTGGAGATGTTCCTTGCACAGAAGGCACAAAATCAAGTTAAAACTTTTCCAGACAGGGGGCTCGCTTGTCTATATAGTTTCGGGTTTGGTTGCAATAAATATTTGGCAGGTAAAATCAGGGCATTATGGGGCCGTCAGCTGAGAGATTTCACAGATTATTATTCATATTAATACAGGTAAAGCTGCTAAGACGGCAGGACACGTGAGCTACGAACAACAGTAAGGCTCACTGCAGACGATAGTCTTTTGTCTTGTGTTCTCACTTCACCGCATTCGAAAGCGTTGCTCTGCATGTGTACACAAGAGAAAAGAACACTGCTGTTGGATACGACATTCGCGAAATTTTCGAAAAGACAGAAGACACTGCACTAGTGACACGGACTAAACCAGAGAATACGACGGTAAACATTTTGTCGAAAGTTTTGGTAGACTCGCAGTCGTCTTCGCAAAGACAGTGCGAAATATTGGAACCCAGTGAAGTGATAACATAGGACAAAAGACTATCGTCTGCAGCGGGATTTAAAGTAAACTGGTGTCGTTGTGACTTTTAAATCTGTTAAGGAATTCTTCAAGTTCTCTTTAGAAATTTTCACAGAAACCCTAATATAAGAAGAACTACTTAAAAATTTTCTTCAACGGTGAAACATTAAAAAATGATGTAGATTTCAGAAATATTTAGTTACAGAAGCGTTCTCATCAGAAGATTAGTGCGAATGTAATATCGTAGGTAGAACAGTGTAGGATAGAAATGATATTCTGGCATCCGGATGAGAGAATTATTGTGTTATGTTTGTTTACTTATTTGTTTGTTACTCTAGGCAAAAGAAAAAAAATCAGCCGCTTTACATCTTCTAAACTTTGCATTCCCCTTTTTACCGTGCTCTAAAAATCTTGGAAACACATCGTTTGCAAATGTAGAAAATTTTCCCTTTGTTCATATTGTAATGCAATTTCATTAATTTCTCGTTTTAATTATTTTTTTCGTATCAATAGTGTAAAAACTGTGTTAAAGCGGCATCACTCTTTATTAACAGAGAATACTGACATTTTCAGCAGCTCTTGAATAACATGTAGACATTGAAGCAGTGAAACTCTACAGATCACATGCTAATTCTCTCTTGTCATGTTGGTATTTCACTGTCAGATAAACGTACATAGTTTACACAATAATAAAAAATCCTAACTGCACTAAAATCAGTGGAGTTAATAAAAATAGTGCAGTCCTTTCTAGAATTTACTACTCAAAGAAAACGTATGAAGGAAGAATACTAAATTAAATCACGGAGTAGCCGATGAATGAACTATAATTTGTTGTAATTCCTTCAGTTTTGATAAACACTTCCTAATACAATGAATCGCTTCGTGTATTTATTTACTTCGTGTCCACTCGTAGGGAATCAGATAGGCGATAAATAGGCCAGGTTGCAGATTTTGTAGTTTCTACGTTTTCATAGAGATCGTTGACCAGGTTGCAGAAGATGGCAAAAATGGGATCCTTTTCCCTTTATCTGAAAGTACTTCTTGCTTGCAACACTTTTTGAAATCGGAACAATATACATGCAGCTTCTGGAGTCCGTGTTTACAACTTTTTTCTCAGAGGTCACTTCGTATAAATTCGGCAGATGATCAACGGAGCGCTCACGACGGGCAGTAGAGAAATAGTGCACTGGCAGTTGACATTTCTCTCTTCTAGCTTACTGTCTTTCTCTGGGAGAGCAGATTTCGCTTCATAGGCCAAAATTTCAGCATTTCAATGAAGCAGACATTTGAGTATGGAAAGCAGTATTATGGATACGGTGCACTCACATTACATATGAGCTGACTAGAGTTACATTGAGGTTTATTGCAGTGTTTTATTCAAAATTTTATTTCGGAAGATGCACGTTTAATTAAGAAAGATGATAGGGATTGTAAAAGGAGACTACTACTGCTTCAAGAACGAAGACGTGCTACCACTGGGGAGAGATGAAGTCCCTATGCGACACAATGACAAGAAAGACTTGAAGCAGAAAGATTAGAGAAGGGAATAAGAGCTGCTAATAAGCGTGAGGGGGAAAATGTGGAGACGGCAAGTCAGAAAGAGAGCAAACACATCGATCATTACGTGAATTTTCTCACGCACGAGTCCACTAGTATCCAGTATGATTGCTAAGCAAACGATGTATATACCGGGTATCCCATAAGTATCCATAGATAAAAAAATTAACGTTTCTTCACACGAACCAAATTTATGTATTTAATATGATTTAACAGCCGGAAATTTTATCGGGAACACATTTCAATGCGTGCCCTTCACTGCTGAAGAATATAGTTAAGAACATCTCGATTTATGTTTGTGTTGGTGTTTGCGATCCGTTCCATGAGACGATTTATGTTTTGTATCTTTACCTGATTCCCCATGGACTTTAAATGTCACCAAAGCTAAATTTCAAGAGGGGAAGGTCCAGAGATCTGGGAGGCATTCTTAGGGTAATTTGAAGTACAGTGGAACGAAATACTATATACGTTGGTACCATATACGTTCGTATGTACGTATGGTACGTATGTACGTATGTCTCCTATGTATGGAAACTTATGGGACACCCGATTATATGTAACGTCTCTTAAAGTATAATAGCCGTTGTAGATGTAAAATAGCTGTTATGGTTTTTAATGATCTAATTTTTGTCCATTGCCGGCGACGGTGGTTATAGAAACAGCAGTTGTATCAGCTTTACCAGTATTAGAGTTAACGGATAAGCTTTCTTTAAACAAGTACGGCTACAGCTCAAATATCCTTATAATACAGCGACAGGCTTAGCCTTTATCTTGCTCTATGTGCTTGTTGTGCTTTCATGTTGTTTTGTTTGGCACTAAACTGGGGCTCCGTTTCAAGTCGGGACTTGATCCTGCATGACCTACAGTATATGATTAAATTTAATGGTAGACCGTTGAGCTAATTGCCTGGATAAGTCCAGTGGTTGATTCGACCAACAACTGTGCGACATACATACACAATATATCATATATATGTGTGGATAATTAGCGTTATCTTTCTCTCCTCACTAGTCAGTATTATGTTTTTCGTGAAGATGTTGCGCAGCTGTTTACCTTTCATTTTATGATTGGAAGTCAATTGCGATTGCCAGTTCTTTCCTCTGTCGTGCTGGTGAAATGTTTTTTTTTTAGGAATTTCCTTGGATTTTTGTTAGTGATGCTGTTTGAGTTATTGTTGCTTGACAAAAGTTGCCTGATGCGTTGCATTTCCTCATGAAATGCTTGCCAATCGCTTAAAATTGCGTACGTTGCCTTGAAAATATTTGTATTACGGCAACTGTATAGCGCTCAGTACAGATTATTTTTAAATTAGTGGAGTCTCTACCAACCATTTCTTTTTTGTATACATCTTAGTCTAGTATAGCATACTGTTATAAGTTCAGAACTGAAATTAAGGGATAAAATTTTTTCTTTTAGTTGAAACTCTTAAAATTTATCTTTAACAAAGAAAAATTATGAGCATAGTTTTATTCAACGGGGCCTTTTTTTTTGCTGTCCACAAAAAAAAAAAAAAAAAAAAACTACAGTCTATCAGGCTAGTTTCGTGCATCAATATTTGGAAATTCGGTCACTCATCAAAAATCTGCGGGATTCAATAACCCTCTTNAAAATTTTTTCTTTTAGTTGAAACTCTTAAAATTTATCTTTAACAAAGAAAAATTATGAGCATAGTTTTATTCAACGGGGCCTTTTTTTTGCTGTCCACAAAAAAAAAAAAAAAAAAACTACAGTCTATCAGGCTAGTTTCGTGCATCAATATTTGGAAATTCGGTCACTCATCAAAAATCTGCGGGATTCAATAACCCTCTTTCACTTATATACATATATATATATATATTTATATATATGAAAAAATTATGGGACTGATAACCACATTTTTCGGTAGATAAATTAGAAAATCGCGTCTTACTCGCTTCTGCCATCTGTGAGGCCCTTACTACGCTGGCCTGTGTAAGATTAGGAAGGCAAGGTTAGGTTCCGCTAGCGTTTAAAACATAATCATACTAATCACAATTATGATAGATTATAATATAATCCATCATAATTGTGATAAGTATGATTTATATTATTATATTATAAATAATTAACATTTATCTGCGAGCAGTAGGTTATATTTTCTCCTCGGTTTGTTTGCCTGTTTGCTAGTAGCTTAACTCAAAAAGTTATGGGCCGATCTCCATGAAATATGTAGGACCTGCTAGCAATTTCACATGGAATAGGTGACTAAATTTTAGCGAACAGCAAGCAAAATCTTGAATTCTAGAACCTTCTGAAATTATCGTTAACTTTTCATTGCTTCGCGTAGGTCTGTACTCTCGGAGTCCTTCTCTAGCTTGTCGTAGAATAGATGTGTTGTTAACATACAAATAAAATAGGTATATTTACCTCTACCAAGGAGATTGTGCTTCTGTCGGAATTTCTTTATTTGTCGGTTTGTGTGTTTGTCCGCAACCAAGATAACTCAAAAAGCTCTGGACGGTCCTTAACAAAATTTACAGGGGTTGTTAGGTATGTTAGGGGAAAAACACGATTAACTTTTGTGACAATCCTTCACAAGTTTCTTTGTTTGTCTGCCTCATTTTTTGATGACATAATTCAAAAATTAATGCACGGATTTTCATTTGCTTCATTTGCACCTGAAGCAAATGACTTTTTTTTATGATCTGTACCTCCTTTTGTGTCTATTTCTTTTATTTCTTGTTCGGTGTCATAACCCAAAAAGTTATGAACAGATCTTCATAAAATTTGCAGAAATTTTCGGAAATGCTGGAGGACAACCATGACTAAATTGTAGTGATGATCGGTCAGGTCGTTTGTGTGTTACAATACATGTTTGCTATAATGTTTGTCAGAACGTAACTCAGAAAAATATATACGTATCTTCGAGTAAATTGCAGGAGTTGTTAGAAATGTTAAGAGGGATATATAACGAATTCTTGGTGACGATAAGAAAAAAAAAAAGAAACAGACACCGTGGTTTATGGAAAAATCTGTATATATGCATATATTTTTCGTTAACATTTCTTTGCTTGGCGGAGAATTTGGCTCTCAGAGTGCTTCTCCAGTAGCATTTACTTCAATTAAAACACATGAGAAAACGGGTAAATCCCCTGTCTAGATCGTACCAGGTGTTTACGGGACAGAAATACTCATAATCATATACATTGCTTATGCTGGCGTACGGTGATACATGTATTTCTTGTGACCCAGGCGAGTGCAAGACGTTGTGCGCCGTCGACCCTACATGTCAAGCCGCCACGTTCAACAGGCTGACCGGCAACTGCTCTCAGACGGACGGAGCTGCTTACAACCTGACAGTTGAGGTTACTGCGGACAATGTTGCGTTCTTCAAGTACCGTAAGAAATTTTCCATGAATAATTGGTCAATTAAGTAAAGTATGCAGGATATGCGTATTTCATCATGTATCTAGTGTGCTGATGAAGGTTTTCGAACTTTTCCCTACTTTGTGCGTGGCCACCAATATTTGCGACTGGGCCTAATCACTAGGTTGAACTTTGGCTACTTTGTTTGTACTTGTGAGCTTGTAAGCGTATTTTGTGGACCGAATTTGTTCTTAATACAGGTTATTTATTTATTTTATTTCAAGTGGATATCGACCCCAAGTGTGCATAGAAGGTAGGCTATTTCTGAGAATGAGTTTTCAAGTATGTGTCTAGAGTTTTATTTAACTAAAGGATATAAAGCAGAATGAAACTCAGCAGTGGTAATATTATCGCATGATTCCAAGTTACTTTTAATTTTAGATTGCGGTCATAATATATCATACGGCAATCGCTCACTCTACATATCCTACATTAATTACTATACCGCTTCATGAAATATCAGGTAAGCTAATCATGTGTTTCGCCCTTAAAAATGTAACTTATATAATCATATTAGTTAGCAGAAACAAAGTTTTCATTATAAAAAATGTCATTTTACTAAATTTTCAATTAATATTATGAACAAATAGTGTAGATGCGTCAATATTTAGTAGCATAACACTTCAGTGAATTTGGCAGCACGCAATCTCTTGACAATTTGTCGATTGATTTCCTGTAGAACTCACGTGAAAAATGTTTATTTTTCTTTCATTTTTATACACAGTTCATCAACTTAGAATATTAATATTCTCGTTGCGTAATTGATTCTTGATATAGTGCCATGCATTCTCTATTGGATTGAACTCTGGTGACTGTTAAGACTAATCCAAAGATGTAACGTGATGGCTCAGGATGAATCTCTTGATAGTGTCTGTTGTGAGCTATCAAGTATTGCCGTGCATTAAGATGGAATTTACAGGCAATGTTTTCATAATAATGTTGAGCAAAATGATTAGCCAACATGTTCACGTGTTTGGGCGAATTTAATTGACCGTTTAATTAACCGAACTGGAGGCTCTGGACCATAGACGCTGTTGACATACCATACGATGGCAGTATCTCCTCCACCTTGTAGGTGAAAAAAGGCACTTGAGATCATATTCTTCGCCTTTTTTCGTTCAACAGTCTGTCCGTCATCAATCTCTAGCTCATTGAACTTGTTTTCGTCACTACCACTCCTCGCCAGCGAGACGCGTCGCAATCCTCCTGCCACTTGGTAATGTGCAACGACATCGTCGAGACAGAGCCTTATCTCGATGGCCTCGCCTGCAAACGACACTCGCGATTCTTCTTCGATATCACCGATTTGCGCCTTGCGTTGCAGCCTCTCAACACAAACTTCTTCAACCTACCGTTTATTGTAGAAAAAGAACACTTTTTCGCAAGGTCACAACGTTTTTGAATCTCGGAAGCAATTTCAGATCTATTTATACTACTACTTCGGGTTTTCAAGACGCGAGGTTGTCTTAGCTTGCTCTAGGACGGCCTGATTTTGGGCCGTCCTGAGGCCAGTTTTCTAATCTCTTTACACAGTTAGTGGAACAGTTTTCTCATCACATTTGAGTCTTTTGCCCATTTCTCTGATGGATAATTCTGTATCATGGAGTCGTATAAGTTTTAGTGATGTGTCGGATATAATTTTTTGACATCCGCAGATGCAATTGCGGATGTAGCCATCTTCACATCCGCGGATGCAGATGCGGATATCACAAAGGTGCCGATGTTTCGCGGATGCGAATATTCTCCCCACCACAAACACGGACACCCCCTCTCACGACGGCGGTTTATACAACACTTGGGGAAAAACACTTAGACGGTGCTGTGTTGACAAGGACAGCGCTTGCACACATTTCAAACCAAATGAGAATTTACAGTTTTCAGCACTATGGATGAGCTTAGTGTACAGTGATAAACCTGTGCATCTGCGCCTCTTTTGCTGCCGATTTTACAGTTCTGACATCCGCGGATGCGATTGCGGATGTTGCCATCTTAGCATCCGTCGATTCAGATGCGGGTGTCAAAAAAGGCGTGAATGTTCCGCGGATGCGAATATTCTCCCCATCACTAATGACTTTCTGACGATGGCGGAGAGAAAAAGGAGGTACTTGACAAAAAAAAATGTCTGAATTATATCGAGGACAAAGTTAAATCCTGTTGCATATGCTTTACGCATATAACGCATTGTTATTCTAGCTCAATATGGGCGCATAGCTAAAATCCAGCACATTTTCACCTGTTCATGGAACTGGCGCCAGACGTTCATGACCAGTGATAACAGAAGGCAAGTTTGGAAGAAGCTCGAATGCCATATCGGCTCACACACTTGCAGGTTCCACAAATATACTATTTTATTCGATTGGAAGATTTTTACGAGAGTTCCGACGTTCCAAGTCAGAAAAAGTTGTATAATACACAAGCTCATGTCGGCTTCAAAAGGTAAAAGTGCTCACCAGAAGATACCCAGCACAAAAACATGTGCCTGGTAAACGCGGCAATCAGTTACCGCATAGACATTGATTCTTACATGTCTGCACCTTGCAACATTACTATACTTAGTCTGCATTTCTAAGTAGCCATGTCTTAGCTATAGATTACTTGTAACATCTTCTTACACGTATTGCATATGAGATGTAAATAAATAAGAAAGGAAGTTACCTCGCCAACTTTATATACTGCAACGACGATAAAACCTCACGATGGAGTACTCAACTAAGACTAAAAAATTCACAAATGAACCTAAAACATAAGAAATACAATGGAGCAGCTGCATATGATGCCGCGTTGACACGTCATCCATCTTAGCGCGTTCGCTCATCCACTCGTCCGAATAAGGTAGTGTGCCCTAGGAATAGCCTGTGTTAAAAGTGCACCGTTTTCTGTGTTTTCTTTGGCTCCAAAGCTGAAGAAATATCCGTAACTTGCTTANAGCGACACTTCCAGGGGAGACTGATTTGTCGGTTAATGTTTTAATAACTTACTTATTGCTACCTTTCTTTTAACTTGTGTTATCTGCTAATAAATTTTATTATTATTGTGACGTACACAAAGTAGTGCAGACTGTGACGCTATAAAAACACTCAGACAAGTGGGTGCAGTGAATGTATTGATATGAATGACGTATGAACTTGTCCTAAACACGATTAAACATATTACATTTTCGAAATGCGGATAAATTTACTTCATCAGTGTTTAATTTAAGTGCGTAGAGGTTCTTGTTGCTTAGTGCACTTTAGTTGCGCCACGTTTTAAACAAATCATTTATTCAAGTATCATAGGAATTTACTTATTAGGTATAAAAAATGGAAATTAATGCGATAAAGAAGCGTTTGCTATCGTGTTTATAATGGTCAGTAACCGAAAATTTAGCGTAATTTAGAATCTTATGAATATGTTGCCGCTGTAGAGTTTCTTTCTGGCACCAGTATAAGTCATTCTCACTTTTAACAAATAAAAAAGAAGAGAACTGGTCATGAAAACTTTCTACTTTAGAGTGACCAGCTTCGGTGTATAAAACTCCATCCAAAGGTATGCATGGTAAGTAATTTGAACGATACAAACAAATTTCTACTCTAACTTAGATCGGCCTAAGCTGTATCAAGACGCAAGGTATGTTTTCTTGTTCGGCAAAGTTCCTCCTTCCATAGTGAGTTCATGCATGACAGCGCATACTCCATTGTACGTAGGGTGTCTAAAACTGCTGCTATCTCCCGGAAATCGATTGGAAATTTGCGCTTGAACCTTGACTGACAGTGGCAAAACCGACAAGCAGCCTGGAGTTCTGAATTTTTGGAGTCTATTAGCTAAGCTTTATTCGACTTCGTCCTTGTCCCAATCCATAATATCATCATCTTATTGTACCCCTAAGAGTGGTCTGTTTTCTAAACATTCTCTTTTCCACACTCTAACACCTGTTTTGTACGTCTGATAGCATTAAATGCTGCTGTTTTTGTTCATAAGAAATTACATTCTTCATAGAAGAGTATATTATTTTAGTCCAATGAATTATTGTTCCGTTTCTTGTAGGATAACCATCTGAGTTGCATGAGATCAAAGCGATCACTCCAGTATGTATTGAATACATCATAGTGATAAAAAGGAGTAAAGAGAACAAAGAATTATCGCCTATAGATAAAATCCATTAAGCATTTCATAAAATTGTTTACTCCAAACTCTGGTTGGCTGATAGGTGTGACGCTCTATATAGTGTCTCACAAGCTGCGAAATCGTAGTGTTGTTCAATGGTATTCTTGCATCTCTGGACCAAACACTAGTGCCAACCGCATAACCTTCACTTAATATCGCTATATTCCGAACAGAATGTGACTAAATTAGTTTCTTCACAACTGATTGATGAGATCTATAGTCTATCTGACTTGTTATCAATATTTTGCTGTGAAATGACAACGTAAGCAAAAATGCATGGGTGTAAACTATATTGCTGGGTGAAAACTACAACCCGGTAGTGAGGAGCCACTTGCATCCTAATGCAGATATGGGGTTATCCTACATGGTTCTCAAGCAGCTAAGATTTTCGATTAATTAAACTTGAAATATTAGATTTCAATCTACACGAAAGTTCTTTTAGTTTTCATGCCACGTTATAAACTACTCTAATGATGATTTGTTTATACCTCAGATTATCATCCGATTGGGCCTGTGTTCATTACTACAGTGATCACAAACAATGGTTCTCAGTTCAACTTAGCGGCCATCTGTGCTGATGAGA
>LQNS02278148.1:10212379-10225306 GCA_001587735.2 Parhyale hawaiensis | reverse complement strand
CTTTTAGTTTTCATGCCACGTTATAAACTACTCTAATGATGATTTGTTTATACCTCAGATTATCATCCGATTGGGCCTGTGTTCATTACTACAGTGATCACAAACAATGGTTCTCAGTTCAACTTAGCGGCCATCTGTGCTGATGAGAACGGTGTTCCACTTGTCATTAAAACTACGCAGGTTCTACGGGAAGCCCTTGCTCTTGTCCAAGGTATTGCTCTCGTTGTTATTACAATTTTGTTATATGTATTTTTTCGGAGGACATAGGAATTGATACTATTTTACTATTGGTCCCTGATTTCACACCAGTATTACACGTATTATATCTGAGGCCATAGGAATTGATACTAATTTGCCATTGGATTCTCATTTTAAAAATCCATGCACCTAAAACTCTGCTAGCGTGTCAGGTTTTCATAGATGTTCATATTTGACATTCTCGTATCACCCGCATTATAGGAAACTTCTGCAAAATTAATGATGCCAGTGGGCTTCTATAAGAACATGAACAGCATTGATGAAATATAGGGAACAGTACGCTCATGATTGAAAATGGGACCTGGTAGACCAGAACGAATTTAAATTTGGAATAAAAACTTGAAGTTATGATGATACATTTGGCAGAAGCCCAACAGGCCGGGCTGCGCCCACTCCGAGCTCTTGTCACTATATCTAGTTGATAAAAACCATAGAATATAGAGGGACTGGTAACACCCAAAAGGCCAAGTTTCAGAAAGTTAAAACATAGCAACCAGAGAAAGCACTGAACATTCCCAATGCTGCCAAAATCCTTGTAAAAATGAAAAAAAAACAGTCGCAGCTAATTTTACGCTGATTAAATTTTACGCTGATTTCAGTCACTCCTATCTATTTCAACTAATTCCCGAAATATCTATGAAGTAGTTCAGCTAAAGAGAACTAGGACTGCTGAACTAAAATACCTACCAAATTTACGGGAAATACATCTGGCCACTATGCTGAAGTGGTAGTTATAAGTTTGGGACACTTACATATTTCTTATATAACTTGTTAAATAGTGCTTCTAGAACAATTGAATTTTTCATGAAGTACAGATTATGATAGGTGTTTTAATATTAAATTTACAGGCACTAACATTTCTATAGGTTTTAAGATACTTGGCACTAGTTACAAAAACTTATACTTTGAGATGGAAATAAGCTTAGGACACTCAGAAAGAAAAACACGTTCCCGAGCTACTAAACAAGCATATGACGATAAAACTATATAAATAATCCTGCAAATACAAAAACTTCATGTGAGAAGACAAACTTTTTAGCTTAGAAAAAACACCATGGGATGAAACGTTCAACTTTCGGGAAGGGAAAAAGGAAGTATTCTTGTATTAAAAGAATCTTCTTCTAGTGCAGTATCGTTTGCTGAAAAGCTAAGAAGATCTAGGCATGCTTTGGCTTGTATTTATTTTTTTTCATGCTGATGATTACGCCAACCGAAAACGTAGAGGTCATCCTCTCAAACAATGCTGCAACGGCCCGCCACAAATGAAGTTTGAAGTTTCGAAAGGTTACAGGAGCTTAGAAATCTTTACACCACACATGACTTAAGCATTACACACGTAAAAAAAAATATAGGGTAACAACATCGGTGCTTGTGAACTTAAAATTAAAGCACATACACTAATCTATATTTCATGAATATGTAAATCATTTGGAAGCAGTATCTAAAAAATTAATTAAGAAATATATAAGTGCCCTAAGCTTATTTCCACCACTTTATATGCCAGCACAATAACTAGGCATCTACCTGCATTATTCTTACGGCAAGGGAACAGAACTTCAGGTTGATGTCTCCATTCTCCATTATTATCGTGGCACAGCAGCTAGATGACATCAAACGATTTTAATCTCTTTCCTATATGGCACTGTATTTTTAGCATTCTGCGGAATAGTTAAGAAATTAATGTGCTTACACAGCAAACTCTTCGTTTCCAAAATTGTCCGTTTTAGACGAGTTTGGCCATCCGAGAAAAAAAATGAAAAGGTATAAATGTAATCATGCACTACCTTCTATGAAATACCATAACAGTTACGTTCACAACATCGCGTTACCAATGCGAAAGCAAGAATATCTTTGCAGCAGCGTACCTTGTGTGTCCGCAATGTCCGTTCGCTGCTTAGTCAATGTTGTGTCTAGGTGCCTCGGCTCATGGTTACCCAAGGAGCTTTGATAGGGATGAGGGAGCCCTGCCGCTTTAGGTTTGCCCAGCCAGCGTTCCAACCTTTCCGGCGTGGCTGTGACGCCTCTGGCACCAAATGACTGTAACGAACGAACACGCATGAATCTCATTAGTGGAAGTGACGCTGGAGAAACAATCAAACTGAGGTACTAATATGTGTTTGGTGCATACGGCGACTGGCAGCAGCCACACCGGAAGCTTGAGCTTCACCGACGAGGTTCCTAGTTCCCTCCTTTTCATTAAACCTCCTTGTGCTTATCATGCTATTGTCGGATGACGTTGTACTATGCTGAGAGCCACGAGTTTCCAAGAGAACACCATACTTTAATGCAGACATATTAGGCTTCATGTTGTGTATAGCGACTAAAGTAAGATGGGAGATAAGAAGGCTACACCGAGAAGCGTAAGACTAGTATGCCTTAGCGTGTAGTGACCGCTAATACCCACATCGGCAAGTGCTTTGCACTGTAGGACGCGCCAATTCTTGTACATCAGCGACTCTTGCTTTTCTTAGTGTAGTGGGAATATTAGGCAGCTGCCATGTGAACAAAGCTTTCTCGAAGTTACGTTTAGCCGATGAAAAAATTCCATTCTATCTGAAAACGCGCAACTGCGGTTCCTGATGCTGTCACTGCATACCCTGCTTAGTCTGTGAGAAAGACTTCCTTTAGTTCTAACTGATAAAAAAATGTACTCTTCAACAAAGGTCGGCCCTTGCAACCAACCACAAGGGTAACTAGAACACTCTGAGAGCGCATACCTCCGCCAAGCAAGGCAACGGGTACGGAAACTTGAAATTGATTCTGAGACTCTGATTTTCTTTGTATCAACACCAAAATCTAATCATTTGTGCCCTTCAATACTGTTAACAACTTAAGTAATTTTTATGAAGATCGGTTGGTAACTTTTTGATGCATTCTGTTAACAAGAATTTGACAAACATGAGTCAAACATACAAATAAACAAACCAATCTGTACCAAAATTTGACCATTTATGTCTTCTAACAACAGTAACAACTCATACAAGGATCATAAAGATCCATTCATTTTTTTAGTTATCGTGCTAACAAGCATAAAATTAAAAACAGTGACAAATGCATGAACGAACGAACGGTTCGTTACAAAATTTGGTCATTTACTTTTCACAATATACCTAACAACTCATGTATATTTTGTAAAAATCCGTTTATAGCTGTTTGAGTTATAGCATTGAGAAAAATGAGGCAGACAGACAAACAAACAAACAAACAGATGGACGGATCTTCACCAAACCTTAATCATTTTTTTCCAACACACCTAACAATCCTTGTAAATTTCGTCAAAATTTGTCCATAACTTTTTGAAGACAGACAGACAAATAGACAGACAGACAAACTCGAAGAAAACATAACCCCATGGGCGGAGGTAAAAATGGCTGAGGGGCAACTGCGGCCTTGATTAATTTTGGAACAGGATCGCACGTGCCCACCTCTCCCGTGTAAAGCGACGTTTTCATCTTCTGAGTTTGTATTGATTTTGGCGAATGTGTGTTAGTGGCTGCCTGCTATATCGGTTGCTCATAGTTAGAAAAAACATTACGCATTAGTACCAGGGTGCGTCGTATCCATAGCTGGAAATATACGGAAGGTAACCAATAATCCTATCGATATAAGGCTGCATTCTCTAACATGAACCATCTTTACTATGTCGTATCTAGTAGTAGAAAATTCTTTAGCATAGCAATATGCTGTTACTGTTAGTCATATAGCATGTCCTGACGTCGTGGAATGTCCTGAGAGGTAGCCTAGGTGTGAGGAGTGCATGTATGTAGCTAGTACTTTCGTCATGACGTAACAAAGTTAATGCAATCCGATTAGCTAAAGTTTCTCGAACTTGGATTGACTTGACCTGTAAGCATACAACAATCTAAGATCAAGTGCGATGTGTTCATCACACCAAGTTCAGGCAGCTACATGAGTACAAATTCATCTAAACGTATTATGTATCAATTGCTCTCTTTTCTTAAGCTTGGCATGACTTCCAGGGTTCCTTAAGTCCTGTATTTGTGGGACTAAACTCCAACAATCTTCAGAGTTCTCGACTTAAATATAAAGGATTCAATGACACAATAGTTAATTTTTAGTCGGAATGATTTATATAATTTTTTTTTGTTTATTTAATGATTGAGCAAAGAGAATTTAGAGAGTTTCAGGCTTGTGGGGTTGAAGACTCCACTAAGAAATGCGAGAATGGTGCTTAAGGCACCACTGCAACAATGCAAGTTTGATTTTCAATCAATTATAGATACCTTTCTAAACAGTATAGTTTTCTTAGCATTCACTGGTAAATTGTATAAACACAAGGTATAAATGATTGAATTCTGTCTACGGGTGATAGCTAACAATTTACCACGCGTAATACAGATGCCTATTGAAACAGCTATTACGCTGACGAGAAACAAAACAAACTTAGGCTAAGATTATGGAGAAGTTAAATTCAGTACTCTCTGACACCAATCCATTTCAGGCTATCAAAAATTAGCCACACTACAATGAGTGCCCCTTGACAGGGTTGATCAAAGTACTAACTAATAAGCGGAATACAATGCTAATGTACTCAAATGCAGACACTAGAAATTACTAAATCCTGACTATAGAGGAGCCCTGAGATGATTCGAAGAACACAATTCTAACAATGGACTATAGCGATACAGAGAATATAGACGAGTCCTAACTAAACGATGGTGTAACAAAACCTGTACTCAACCTTCAGAGCTGGTGCAGCTTGCGACCGTGGAGCAGAATGGGAGGGAACAAAATCCCGCTCCCATTAATTGACCGTCGCTTTTATAGCGTCCCGATTGCTGATGCAACAGTGCTAAGTTCGCACGAACCAAGCCTTGCTTCGCGGCACTCCCATGTAGGTTTTTCCCTTAGGTGAAATGACGTCAGTGGGATAATCCAACGCGCAAGTTGCACGTAATGGGATTTTCTATGCTCATGTATTATTCTATCCACTATGCACGTATGTTATGTTGACGGCTAGCCTATGCAAGAAGTCAGAGATGCAGTTGGGCTGCCTGCTGCTGGTCTGCTGTTTGCTGGTTTTCCCGAGCCTGATAACTATTGTTTCATTGAATATTGTTGTAGCTCTTCAGGCTTCATGTACTTCAACTTGATTGTATATTAATCATTGGATAAAAAGGATCCTAAGCTCAAAGTCAAACGCAATAAAAAGACACTTTTAGCGTGCTAAAGTACGTTAAGGCACGGTTCCTGGCCTTACTAACTAAGTTTTATACATTGGGCCACATCTGCCGTTCTAAGATTTCGAGAATGTTCGAGAAGAATGTCCAGGATGACAGAACAGCTTAAGCTGCACCGACTGTTAAGTTGAGGAAATGTTTTGCATTCCATTACTTACGTTAGGAAACTCAGATAATGCGTTGAAAATAATCTCCGCAAAGTTGGAATGCACAGAATTTGAGAATTATGCTCATCATTTGTATTTGAGATATTTTTGTTCTTATTATCTTATGTAAGAAATTTAATTAAACACGATTTTCCTTTTTTTCATTTATATATATACATTTACATGAGGCGACTTAAAACTTTCCTAACATAACGTGCTAAAGCACGTTCTCTGAATTTGTTCTTTTTATAACAGGGGATCACGCCAGAATCAAGATCGAGGTGTTGAGAGAGAAGAGCTGAAGAACAATAATTTCTTCCGATCTAGGAAAGAAAACAAAAAGGAGATAGGCGATTTAAGAAGAATCAGTTTCCACTGAGCTGAACCCATAGGTGGATTTACATCCTAAACACACATGTAAATAAAATAATACTGACAACAATACAGGTAATACAGGTAAAACAATAGAGGGAGTTTTCGTTAGAGAGTCAGGCGGAGAACAGAAATGAAATGCATAAATGCACTGTAATAGCTAAGTTATGATAGACTCTGATAAAGTAATATTGTTTTTTCATGGAAAAGAAATAGAATAAATAAAACATATAATCAGCGTGCTGGTTTCTGGTGGCTTTTTAATGAAGTTTTAATTAGGAATTTTGTTTCTTGCATCAGTTAGGTAATTTGGCTTTTGTTAATTTATAATCAGTTCTCGCCGGCTAAAGGCCGTGCGAGTACACTAAAAACATCACACATATAAATGAAGAGTGGGAGACACAGAATTTTCTCGTGAATATGAAGTAGTTCGTAAACATTTTCATAATAGTAATTACTGATAACGCTGCTCATTCTGCCGGAGCGCAGCTCTATTCAGTCTCTGACCAGCAAGCAGTGCAGTGCTGCTCATGTCATCCCAGAGGCGTTTGACTGAACTCTTGAGCCAACCCCATGTCTTCTGTATATGTTGTAATATCGATAAATTAGATATGTTCTAGAAAGGTTTCACACCAATCAGTTTTTCTCAACTGTATGAAGTGAATAATTCATCTTTCATGTTATTGACACATCATTTTAAACATTTAACACATTAGTAAATCTGGAGTATAAAAGCATAGACTATAGTGAAAACATTGTTGTCCCAACACCAGGCTAGTCTTGACGGGCCCGAGCAGAACTACTACTGGTGCGGGTGCTGGTAGCGAGACGGCATTTTTCTTAACATAAAAGCACATAATTCGCTTCGTTGGGTCTGGCATCTGGCTGATATAATTCACTGAGTGAGAGTTAATATACTGTAGAACATTTCTGGGCCCAGATTTACTAACGTTACTACATTGTAGGATCTACTGTCCTGTAACTTAAGATATCTCTATATTTAAGAAAAAAATCGATCTACAGAACCCACGTTTGCAATTGTAATAGTAAAACGTTATACATATACACGCCCCTATGAGCTCGGCCAATAAGAAAGCTTGTTGTATGCTACTTGGGCTCCCGCACACACACCAAAAAGCGCTTGAGCTTTGTAATTGAACTTACATGTGGTAACTGTGAGATAAAATATGAGACGGATTTTACAAGCTTCTATCCACGTTGATAAATATAGGCCCTGGAAATGAAACGTGTTGTGATATTCCACTCCTGGGCAGAGACTGGGACGTCTATTTCGGTGATATCGGCAAAAGGCGCCTGGCTGAGTGCCAGAGATGAAGACGGAGACCTGACCCCCCGCTGGCCCGACAACTCCCTGCTGACAGACACCGTGTTCACCTCTGACGACTTCAAGCAAACGTTCGCTCCAGGACCAGCGACCTTGTTGCTCGATAACGGGGTAGCTGAAATTATATCCGAAGAATCGCTTTTGCAGTACCCTGTCTTGTGTTCAACCAACTTGTTTACATCCTAAAACCTCCGCGGGCTTTGCAGAACACGCAATAATGGAAGGGCTAATACGACTAGTGCAGTAACGTCCTTAGGTGTTGCTGTACGTCTTGCATAAAGCCTCCAATTATTCTTTTCGCCGCCTCTAAAGCAGATGCGTGAATCAACTTCTATGGCAGCTGAAAATTTTGTTAACGGGAAAATTGCAAATTGCAAAACAGCTTTTTCACTGTCGGCGTGGCTATACTGAGAATGTCCGTAAAGCAACACACATACCCGTGCACAGACATGACACACCTGTCTTGGTATGCCCGTGCAGCAGAAATATTAACAGTTTTTGTACAGAACGACAGGGCAGATATTTTCCGTCTGTACGTGGGAGTGCGGGCTGATATTGGGATAATATTTTTCTCAGTCCAAATACAAACTACGATTTTTCCATGTCTAAATCAGCGTGCTGTTGTTGTCTGGAAATAATAGTAGAAGCTGTTATAGCCAGTACAGAAGTTTCGCCTGATTAGTGTGGTGCTGAGGCTCATAGTCTGCAGTCCGACTGGTTGGCTTGGAGATTGCACGAGCTTGTAGACAAGCTGGTGAATGGACGTACTGTAAGACAGCTTGGTGAATGTACGGGCTATTGGACGGTCGGGTGAATGCACGTGCTGTTAGATGCGCTGGCGGATTGACGCACGGGCTGATCGAAAAGCTGGTGAATGCATGGGCTGGTGGACAGGCTGGTGAATGCACGGGCTGCTAGACAGGCTGGTGAATGTACGGACTGGGGAACAGGCTGGTAAATGTGTTACGGGTTTTATTTTCGCGTTACTCTTGACATTTAAGCGGGCACAGGGTGCGTGGGCGTCAGGTGGGATATAGGGTGAATAATGGTTATATATATATATATAAATAATTAACGAAAGAATGGTGGTGCAGTAAAGAAATATGACAGAATGCGACACGATCAAGCTGACGATGGAGCTGCTGCTTCCTCGTTACCTCGTGCGCTATTAGCGTAAATTCTGACTGCCTTATCAATCATATATTCTCAGTACGCCTGTCCTACTTGCCGGCTAGAATTTGCCATTAACACATCGGGTAGCTGTGGATAATCTGGATACAAAATTGATAGTACGCACATAAAATGCAAATCCCAACTCCGCACCAGCAACGCTCACTACCGAACATTAGGAGGACAGCCAACCTCCGACAATTAATGATATGATCTTAAATTTAGCATGCACATGGCAATTAACGGTGTCTCACCTGGAAGATGGCAGCGACGAGCCTAAATTGCTTGGAAATCAAAGGCATAATCAAATCTACCTATCATTGAAAATCATTGTGCATTTACGAAGAAACCTGAACCACTAACCACAATGGAAACTCTACTAATCGGACTCAGACAAAGGACGGGCACTCCCTAAAATTCGGTAAACCTGAACATCCAAGTGCGTACACCATAAGCAAATTATCAATATAAAAACTTCTGAACGTCTGAATGCGGCTTCAGTTTACAATCTTCATAAGCAGTGTCTGTAGTACTCCTATAAACGAGGTTGGAAGATCTGCACACAGCCCGAATGCACAGCTAGATCCCAAGGTGCAGAGTGCAGAAGTTCTAGTTGGCGTTTAAGCACGATGAATACACTGGTTGTGTATTAATTAAAAGTTCAAAGTAAATGCTGAAGCCGCTTCAAATGACACAGAATCTACTCACCATATTCTCCAATTATTGCTATTTTGATGTATTTCTTCATATAGCTGCTGCGGCTACCACGCCGTGACGTTCTAGGCAGTATGAGCGGTTGCCTACTCTATAGCCTACCAAATTCAGTCTCGTGGGCTATACGTAATTGTAGATTTTAAAAGGCTCTTACAGCCCAGTCACAAGTGGTACAGGAACAGTGACCATTCTACAGTAAAACGTGGTAAATGGAACAGTGAAATCCTACTCAGTAAGTGAAAGGTATATGATGAATGTTATATCACCCCTTCATTGGGAGAAGCCCACGAATACACATCTCCACAGTACACAATGCGCGCAACAAATTTTGTTTTCAATCTCCGTAAACATTACTGATACAGTGATTAAGTTTTCTTGCGCCATAATGCAGTGTGGTCTTAGTTCAAATTGATGTACAGGTTGTGGTCATATAAATGCAGTCTATTTAAAGTGTATTAGCGGCAGGCTACTGTCTCACATTGACATTGAATAGTTGCCATCATAAGGCCTGATTTAATATCGTCAGATCTATAATAGTATCCACCAATTTTAACCTAAAATTCCAATATAATATAGTTTAGGCTTTACAAAATTAATTTTTATCTAATGCCATGAAATTCGGTCATTTCTCAATATTACGTGTACGTGGAAGCCTATTTAGTTTTTACCAGCGAAATCTTTTTATTCCGAGATGAGTGATGGTATTTAGTTCTGTATAGGAATAATACATTGCGAAGTTAATTCTAAGCGATAGGGCGTTTAAAAATAAAACACATTTTAGTGCCACAGATTTATCGTAATAAACGGGCCCGCGCGATAGTCAAATGAAAGTATTATTTCAGTTAATTATCCCAATATTTTATTCCGTCCTCGCAAGCACAACTGTGTGTCTAATAAAATTATTTCTAAAGTGTTAGCCTTGGAGTCAGCTTGGTGAGCTGACTTAGCCAGTAAATTTTCTGCTGTTTGTTCCTGTTGGGAATGAATTTGAACTCCTAGAATTTCACGCTTCGGAGCTATTTAAAAAGTCACAGCAATGCATCCGAACACAAAGCTGAGGCAGCTCTTTCATCTGGTTAATATCTCCCATTAGTCAGCTATCGTATTGTATTGGTACCCTGTTGTCTACCTATGTATTGACATACTCTCATTATTTACGCTCGTGATCGGGTTAAAAGTCAGCCGACTGCAAGATTATCTATAGACAACATCAAAAGCGTTGGTATCTGCCACTTCCTAACAGGCTGAAAATGTCTTTATCACCCGCGAACGAAGTGGGAGAGGTGATAATGTTTTCGTTGTAGATTTAAGTTAATAAACATTTGTCTGTCCACCCAAAAACAGGTAGAAGAAGTTGATCAATCTTCATATTTTTTGTAGGGAGTTTGGTGGGCTGACCTAGATATGATCACTGTCAATAAAAAAACTAAGTCTAGCTGGCCATCATAAATGACGGCGTTGAACTTTCTCCACCGTGACAAATTTGAATCCACCGTAGCAGATTGTCTTACGCAACGAGGCGTTATATTTCTTCCCATGTTATTATAATTTAAGATCTACTCGGTGATTGGGGCTGTGCCCTATCGTCCATCAAAAATGACATTGTTGAATTTGCCCCCCATCGCGGGTGATGTCTTACGCTACGAGGCGTTCTAGTTTGGAGTTACCATCGACTTCTCTCAAAAAATGCATATTGTCACAGCCCTAACTTATATGTTCCAACGTTTTGCGAAAAGCGCTGAGAACAATTAAGTATAATTAAGGCTTCATTTCGAAGAAGTTAAGTCGGGGCGCTATAGCGCCTCAGATCTTGCCACTGGTGCTGGGAAAGTTTCCACCAGCGTTCACTGCGATTTTCTCTTGATGATTGTTTATTGTTCAATTAGTGGATGTTCTCTACATTTATGTGCTGAAAAGATGGAAGTTGCACTTGACGATTTATTGTAAAATAATTAAATTCTCGTAGGCGGCGCAGAAGCACCCTTCATCGATGCTGACGTCGTTGATGACGTCACGTTTCAATGCTGGTTTCTCGTGACTCTTCCCGTTAGGGTGCCGGTACACCAAAAATAGTTCAGCGAGAAGCTGCTAAACAGGTAGGCTGGCAGTTTTTCAGAAGCACGGGAATGTATTGGATCGCGCACGCCGAGCAGGCAGCGGCCGCTGTTCGGTGTGTGCGCTCCAATCCATTCGCCTGCCTGCCGCCTACCTGCCAGCTTCTAGCTGAGCTGCTTTCGGTGTGTCGTCACCCTAACGCTTTTAACTTCCTGGTATCAAGGCGCCTATTTTAACCATTAGCGTAACGTTTATAACCTCAACCAACTAAGGAAGATTTACATAATGATAGTTAAGTTTCATATACCTATTGCTCCGAATCGATGCTATCTGAATGTTTCAAAGCTTTTCTCATCCAGTGGGGCAAACCTAATCGTGATGAAAATTCTATGGATATTTGCTCACTTCAGTTATTTCACAGTTTGGAAAGAAAACTTTAGAAAGAGAAAAAGCCCCTAAATTAAAACGCAAATCTATCTATATTTCTCTGCCTTGGGAGCAATGCTTAGTGGTGGTGATGTGGTTTCTCAAGTAAGATTTAGATATTGGTACGTTGTTCTTAATAGACTGAACATATGACAGTGTTAACTGCTTTAAGAGTAGGTATAAATGCCTGTCTTTAAACAAAGGGTGATTTTTATCTAGTGAAGCTCACTGACAACTACGTATATCTTTACTAAACATTAGTCTTCTCTAATCTCTTTTTTTTTAATGCAATTAGTGGGGGTTAGAATTTCGTACCACTGTTGCCTTAGTAGGTAGATTGTGCTTCAGAGTGTATTGATTTTAGCTCATAGTCTTGTCTTCATTTATGACTGTGAGGTGACGCATCTGGCTGGCAGCCGAGTGCTTTTAATATTACTGAGTCGCAAAGGAAAATGTTTTTTTTTACTTATGCAACACTGATACTTAGGATGGAAATTTCTAATGGAACCGAATAATCTAATCTAATCTAATATGCAGGCACCCGCATTGTTGGAACGCAGGCTGGTGTCCGGGGCTCCCCGACACGACCGACAGTTCATGTTGATACACAGTGCGGGATGGTGCTTTAAAGTGCTTATATATAATTTGGTGTTTCAAATCATTTCTAGCATCTACAAAAAATGCGGTACAATCGTACAAGTCAGCAAAACTCGCTTTTAGTGTTTCTGTTGACATATTTAGGTATAAGAAGCCATTTAAAGGCTTTTTTTTTCATAAATAACGTTTTTGTCGAAAATGTTTAATTTTCGAGATATTTGACTTTGAAGTTTCCATTGTGTTGCTATGGGAGAAAACACCTGGCGACCCCATAGAAACTTAAACTGACTTAACCTAACCTTACCTAACTTCACCGAACCTTACCCGACCTAACATTACGTGATCTTAACATTACCTAACGTAACCTTACCTAACCTTACCCAACCTAACCCAACCTTGCCTAACCTAGGGTAAAGGCACCTCAAGCCGTCACCCCCCCCCCCTCCAATTCCCGTGACTCCACTGGAAAAGTTTAAATATTAAGAATTCTACTATATAGGGTAGAGGCAACAAACTCCGGCCCTCAGGTAATGTTTGGCCCTTTTGCACAATATCGTAAATAATAAAAAAATAAGAAGCAGCACACCTTCCCAGTACACTTATAAATACTCTATTACTCGTCAGTAAGCTCTAGATGAAACCA
>LQNS02278148.1:10192058-10205350 GCA_001587735.2 Parhyale hawaiensis | reverse complement strand
GCAGTAATTCAGTGTGGTTTTGAGGTGTGGCTCGCCTCAATCCTTCAGGTAACTAATTTTCTGTAGCATTTCGAAGGCGCCAATTCCTTAAGAGGCCGATCGGTGTTGTCTCTACCCTATGTGCACTCTTGCGAGAAACTGTGACAAAGCGCCGTTTATGCTCTCGTAAACACTCAAAGTGGTAAGATATAGAACCAAGAAGGAAGGAGTAATGGATGCCACGATAATTTCCGCTCTGGTCTGAGCGCGTAAACAGTGTTAGGCTAGGCCTAGATGCTACCGGATGACGCAAGAGATGTGCATCCACTGAAACACAATGAATTAAGCGTTAAACGTTTATCAAGGTGTATTCATTTTCTATTTGTTTTTGAATAGGCTTTTGGACAATATTAGTACAACTATAATTTAAGCATATTAAAAATAGAATTTATAATACAAATCAATATTCCCAGTGCCGTTTACCACTTCTTCGAGAATGAGGGCACTCCCCGTGCCGAAAACCCAGTGTGAAGAAAATAACCAATATCATTTTATTTTAAAAATTTAGATTAACTGCCAGATTGGGGCAGATATTTTTTCTAATTTTTAAGTAATTTTTTCACGTTTTTGCTAAAGCCGTGACTGGGGCACGGTTTCTAAGTTCTCAAGGAGGTAAAGCCGTCACTTTGGCACGGGGTATTAGGTTCTTAAGGCGATAAAGCCATCTCTGGAGCACAAGTTATCAAGCCCGCTACAGACGGTAGTCTTTTGTCCTGTTTTAACTTCACAGCGTTCGAATATTTCGCATTGTCCTTGCAAACACGACTGTGGCTCCACCAAAAGTTTCGATAAAATGTTTACCGTCGTATTCTCTGGCTTAGCCTGTGTCACTAGTGCAGCGTCGTGTCTTTTCAAATTTTTAGATACCTAATGTCACAGAAAGCAGTATGGCTTATAATGACATAGTTCGCCGGCTTATGAACGTACCTAGGTCGTATAGTGCTAATGTGATATTTGCTCATAGTATACCGACTGTCTGAAGGTCAGAACAAGGAAATGTGCTTACAGTCTCCAAAACATGATAGAAAAATCAGCTAATTCGCTGATAAATGAGGTCTGCGATGGCCCTTGTTACAGACTGTCACATATGTATAGCCGATGGCAGCGCATACTCTTACCAAACAGAGGCCAAACAATGAGCCAGAATGCGGTGTAATGTGTGCTAAGGCTGAGAAGCGCTCTCTGTATTTAATTTAAGTCTAGTGATAAGCTATGTTTAATATAACTATTGTACCCCCCTGTGACTACCTACCTAATAAAGTTGATTGATTGATATGCTACATAATGTTTTTTATATCATGTTTTATTTTTGCTTCAACATTGTATTTTTGAAATGTATTTAGCTTTGTGAATAAGGACTCTAATTAGGCTTCATAGATGTACGTTGACACTGTGTGACATCGCAAAATGACGTATTTTATAATTATTTTTTACGGTAGTTTTGTTGTTACTGTTTTGTAGCTATACTTTCTATGTAATATAACCGCATTGTTTTCCTTTAAAAACCTTTAAATGGCTCTTAGCATCCAAAGACACGTTACCGTAGGCTGCCTAAAATGTATAGAAGAAGGTTATGAAATAATAATTAATAAACTAGTCTACACGCAAAAATACAAGGATTGAAGAATGTCCGACCGCCACAAACGGACTTCAGATTCGGATTCTACGTCAAAAAATACATCAATTTAATAAATGGGTCTTTTTTATATGCCCTTAAACTGCATTTTTACCAAAAGGTTTTCCATAACACTGTGAGGGTGGAGTTATTTCCTCCCATATGGAAACAATGGGAAATTCAGAGTCTAATATCTCGAAAACTATGCATTTCCAACGAAAACGTTATCCCAGAAAAAAGTCTCAAAATGTCTTCTCTTACCTAAATATGTCAACAAAAGTACTGAAAGCGAGTTTGGTGCACTTATAAAATAATACCAAAAATGCTCAACTAGACAGTCTCATAGTTGGATTATTAAATTAGGCCTAGATAGGCGGCAGTAGACGAACCAATAGGCCCATTCCCAAAGAGATATTAGAACTTACGCCCCAGCCCTCTTTATCAAACTGTGATTTTAGTTACTTTTCCGTCAGCTCATTTCAGATTTCATAGCCCGAGGATGCTGTAAGATAGGCCTACATCGAGACGTTGCTTAAGATGAACGTTTTTAGCGTTCATCAATGTAGCTACGAATTTTGAAACCGAAAATGAATACAAATGTATTTTTAGCATCCTTAACACGTATTGAAAGTGACATATGAAATTAGTAATACTACCTACACCCCAAGGAAGCTACTTGTGTGAATGTGTTAAAACCTTAGATTGCGATGCAATTTCATGAAAATGCTATTTGAAACATAATTTGGTAACGCATAACAACCTTCGTGCTGCTTTCTGTATGGACTTGAGGTTTTTAGCACTTGTTCTCTGAAAATCTAGCATTGAAAGACGAATTTGATTTGGCAACACAGCATATTCAAACGTTTAACGTCCTCACTCTCAAGTTCCGCGGATTTCGTTGAGAGTTAGGGTTGTGCTCGCTCACGTTCGCAGTTGGACAGAATTTAGCTTATTAATTTCTTGTCCCTACACTTGGGAATTGTACTAGAGTGCACTATTTACTGGTGTGTGCTATTGACTATAAAAACGAAAAAGCCATTTTATTGACCTCTACGTGTCTGCTGGTGATCAGCCGAAGATTTAGTATTCCCGCTGTTCTGCTGTCTCCTTTTCACAGGTAGAAATAGGATTCATTTTTTCCGAACTGTATTGCCGTGGGATACGATGTGACGTTCTTACAACTAAAATTAGTGTGCCCGCATCTGCAACCAAGAAATTAAATTGGGGGCGGTAGACGGACCAACAGGCCCAATTCCAGAGAGGGGTCTAGACTCACGCTCTGGCTCTTTATGAGCTGCTGCCTTTATGGCAAAATGAAAACATTTGGATGTCTAAGGCGTGACATTTGGCTTGGCGTAGATACATATGTTGTGCGCGTTTGGTGGATTTGCGCGATCGATCGATCGCGCTGTGCGTTTGGTGGATCGTTTAATTTTTAAATGGAAAACAAAAAAAAAACAGTCCTTGCCTCCCCTAACCTACCCGACATTAAACCCGAATATACTCCAACTTACCCGAAATTACGGCCTAATACCTACAACATCCACCAAACGCGTAGCGCGATCGATCGCGCAAATCCACCAAACGCGCGCAACACATATAATCGTGTGTCCAGCGCCCAGCGTTGGGAACTGACACCAAAATAAGCTGACTAACTCACCATTTCTGGTGACACCTGGAAGTAAAAGTGATAATTGTGCCCCATTTAATACACTCCATTTTCTGGAATCGCTAAGTATGGGTCCGGGCGGCTATCATGCCACGAGGTCTCTCTTCGTAAGGCTCATGGGCATGTTAAGTTCTTTACCAAGATAGCCATTTGGTTAACTTTTAGATTAACACAATGCGATCATCAGCTATTTCACTACTAGAAATCAATAGCACACTAATTGACATGTATGTATCATGATACCTGTATGTATCAGTCGAATGTGCATAGTTACCTCCGTCAAGGAGGTTATGTTTTCGTCGTGTTTGTCTGTCACCAAGATACTTAACTCAAAAAGTTCAGAATCGATTTGGACGAAATTTACAGGGATTGTTAGGTATATAGGAGGAACAGATGATTAACTTTTGGTGAAGATATGTCCATCCGTTTGTTTGTTTGTCTGCCTCATTTTTCTCAATGCCATAACTCAAAAAGTTTTGGATGGATTTTTATGAAATTAACATGAGTTGTTAGGTATATAACAAATAGTAAATGACCAAATTTTGGCAATGTTCCATTTGTTCGTTCATTCTTTTGTCACTTTTTCAATTTTATGCTTTTTTAGCACAGTAACTCAAAAAAATAATCAATGGATCTCTATGAAATTTGTAGTGGTTTTTAGTAATCTTGAAAGACACAAATGATTTAATTTTGGTGCAAATCGGTTTGTTCGTTTGACACATGTTTGTCATAACGTTTGTTAGCAGTATAACTCAAAAAGTTATGAACGGATCTTCAAGAAAATTGCATGCACAAGCTGTAATTACTATCAGAAGACACAAATGATTACAGTTTGGAGTTTATACAAAGAAAATTATGGTTTCAGAGCCAATTTGAATTTTTTGCTACCATTGCCTCGCTTGGCTTAGGTATGCACTCCCACAGTGCTCTAGTTTTTATTTGATTTTATATTGTTCACTCAGAAGCATAGCTTTTCTTGACACAAGTAATCAGATCAAATCTAGCTGAACCAAAACTACTTTAACCGAAACTCTCATACTCTGACCTAACCTTACTTTGTTTAATCGAACCCAAGTCCAACTGCCATAATTCTAGAGAGCTAGTGTTCCAACGTCACTCCCTTAAGTTATTATTAAGAAAAGATACGGAGAAATTTATGTCTCTGTAAATACTGATTTTCAACTGTAATAGACCTCTGTGGGTATCTTCATGGGTATGGGATTAGCTTAGTTCTGTCCAGGAAGCAAAGAATGCAACGCTCTTTGCTTCCTGGTTTTGTCCGTCCATCTCATGTTGATAACGGGTAGCGCGCCAGGGGACCCTGTAGGTTAACTTAACCTTAGCTCGACCTTGGGGCAGGGTTTCCCAACCGTGGGTGCTTCCACCCTTAGGGGTGCGAGGCAGTTTAGCAGGCAGCTGCCGTCCAGAGCAGCCAGCGCTGGCAGCGGGCGGTGCGACCGATTCCTGCTCTAACTGCTGCTGTGTGCCTTGCCAGACGTGCGATGTAGGGCTGCCACTCTTTTGGAATTTTCTCCAGATCTTGGGAATTGGAGAGGGTTCAAGAAATTTTCAGACCAGTTTGGGGAATTTTCCAAGCCTTATACTTAAAAATTACGTAAATAATTAACAGTTACGTGTTTACCTCATACATTGAGATAAGCACGAAGTTTTTATTTGTATTTTCTGTATAACTATCTGCGGAATTTTTGTAGGATCTGGGAAAATCTAGCACTCCCATATGTGGAATTTGAAAAATTCTTGAGTTTCATCGCTGGACTGCGATCAGAGTCCACCAGAACGTTAATCGCAGAGGTTCTGCGTCAGGTGCGCACTGCTGCTCAGTATTGCCAAAGTAAATTCTGGCTTCTCTGCAAAATCGCTGCAGAAAAAAAAATCAATATCAAGTAACAAAAAAGAAGGAAAGGACTATGATCCATCGATTTCTTACAGAACTACAGTTCCTGTACAATTTCATCATAATTGACAGACAAGCTGTTCATTCTGTACGGGGCTATGATCGTCCTGTCATAGAAATCCATCAATCCAATTTTGTTGATGGCAACTTTTGGCAAATTGAAGTTTTTGTAACATTTGCTATGTCTCTTTAGGCCATATTTTACAGTAAGAATAGCTGATAGCATAGGCAGTTACATTTTGTTGCTAACCATATTTTTCACAGCGTTCATATTGCTGAATAAGGATTGACAACGGCATTCAAATGGGGTTAAATCATTTTTAAAGCCATTGTTGCGACATACTTATATTGGCCTCCTCCTGAACTACAAAAAAAAAAAAATAAATAAAATAAAAAAAATTGTAAGTAGTGATATCATTAGATTCATTCATTTGCAAGCTAAATTGGCTATCAGAATTTTAATTTTCATTGAAATAAGTATCTGTAACAATCTCCGCTATGTTTGCACACATAGTGCGATGCATCACTGCTTTAGTATCGGTCCCGGATTTGGTGTTTTTGCACAAGTCGTCCAGATGATCACAAGAATTTAATGTTGCATGGCAGTAAATATACATGGCTGACTTGACTTCCGCCGTAGATATCTCATCTCTTCTAACAACGTATATAACTCGCAAAGGAAGTACTCACACATGGACTGTCGAGTTTGTACTTTTTGTTGAACTTTTGAGGGTGCTTCGCTTTATCTTTACTCATAGCGAGGCGAAGGATATGCAGAGTTAGTTGATAAATTCAACCGGCACCGGAATAAGGATCATACTATAATTTATATGGTATTGCATTGAATAGCTCCTGCGCAAACAAATGACGAGAAGGCGATAACTCGATCTATCTCACAGTGAACGAATTTAATACATGTTGGTACTGTCGGTACAGTTATAATTTCCATACAATGCTCTAATAATCAAAAAAGGATAATTTTGTATTAATTGTGCCTTACGTTGTGTCAATAGCATTAAGTTCGGCATATAGCTAATGTTAGATAAGTGAAAAAATGTCGCGAATGCTAAAAATTCAAATTTCCTGCTTTTTTTCCTGCTAAACGCTAAACCAATTTTTTTTATGCTAAACCTCAAAAAATTTTAAATCTAGCATAAAAATAATAAATTGGCAACACTGCAAAGCTGCACCTGCTGTACTATTCGTGGTGTGTAAGGCATACTGCATGCCAGCCTGCCTGCCTGCCTGCCTGCCTGCCAGCTCAACTGCTCCTGGTGTACCAGCGCCCTTAGGAACATCTGTCTTTCGTGCACACTTCTCTTCATTTCTGATTTCATATTCCTACTTGCTCATGCTTTATTCTGTTCTTCCTCTTCTTTCCCGACTTGCTGTTCCTATGCCAATTGATCCTGTGTAGGAATACCTTCGTGCATGGGTTCCGTGTTTGTATTGTCATTCTATATGTCCCTTGTTTCTTTCTCTGTTAGATCATCTTAGCTGTAGAGACGGGGGTCCAAACTATTTAATAATATAATCTTGAGATGAGACAGACAAATAAAGCCTATGCATTCACCGAGATAATGCAAAAAGAAAGAAATTGGATTCGGAACGAAAGCAATCGAGCCATAATTGTGCAATTGGTAGTCGTTGCAAGAAATATATAGGGCAGGGGTTCCGAATCATGGGTAACTCGGGTTAGCTGGGATGCGAGATGATCTACCAGTGGGTGCAAAATCTTGGATAAAATAATGTTGGACAGTTGGACGCATAAAATTGTTCACAAATTTTGCGTAAATTTCATTCTCCATCATATGATAAGTATTTAATTGTGTAGGGGTGCAAGAACTTCGCAGAAATTTTCAGAGGTGCCAGGCTTAGAAAAAGTCGGGGCCGGGGTGACCAAAAATAAAGTAGATATCGGGGCCGGGGTGACCAATTATTATTATTATTATTATTATTATTATTATTATTTTATTGTGGGGTTTCCCGCCGTATTAGCAACGATGTGGTGGGCCCTATCCCTGTCACAATATATTTTGGCATCACGCACCCAAGGTTCTCGAGTGCTTTATCCGCAGATGTTGCAGCTTGCCGTAGTTCCTGCTGACGAGGTTAGTGTTGTAAAGTTAGGTAAATTCTCTACTTTCCTCTTTCTGTTCCGTGAGGTGGGCTGTCGATCGAGATACCGGTAGCTGACCTTGTACGCGGGACATCTCTAGTCTCTCTCGAGTGGAAGGACACAAAAAGGGCCGACCACACGAGTCTCTACTATACTTTGCGCCTTGTTTCCCTGCCGAAGTAGCGCACGTGCCCTCCACGCCTACCCAATATGCGTATTTGAATACTGTACAAGTAGTTTCTCTGTTGAAACGCTTGAGTTGCGGCTATGGAGGTTGAATAAGATATATAAAAATAATTAGATATTATGACTATATAGTCTAACAGCGATCCAATTTTCTAGGATATGGTTAGAAGTTGAGTCGAACTCAGATGATTTCTGTTAGAACAATCTTGGCCAGGTGCACCATGTCTGGCAGGAAATTAGGCGCGAACATCTCCAACTCCACACGGCTCGGCCGAAAGAAATCGCTTAGCTGTGCGGTGGAGGGAAGGAGACGAAAAATGAAAAGATAAGAAAACGGATGAAAGCGAACATTCGTGCGGGTAGGGGAGATGGTCCCTTCCGAGGCTCTCTGCACGGGAACAGATAGGAGTCCAATGGGATGGGTCGCTTACCACCACTACCTCGTGAATCAAAAGGGAAACATAGAGAACCTATCTAACTTTCCAAAACTAACCTTCTCAGTAGGAACTGCAGCCAGCTGCTACATCCCCTGCGGAGAAGGCACTCGGGACCCATGCGTGCGGAAGGCCCAAATTTATTGTGACAGGGAAAGGGCCCGCCAAAATATACCTCAGAGGGCTCCGGGCGACCAAAACCAAATAGCCGGGGCTGGGGGTTTCTTGCACTGGTACTAGTTTAAGACAGTTTATTGATACGATATTAATCAATCGTCACTCAGAATGAATCAGTTTGCGCAAAAAGAAAAAAACTTCCCCAGAAAACTTGTTTTATTGCTTGCTAAGTGTTTTCCCTACCCCAAAAAAGCCCCGGCCAAATCCCCGCTTTCACAGTTTGAAAAAGCCGGGGCCGGTATCGGTAAACCGTGCCGAAGCTGAGGTAAGCAATTATTGATAAATCGGGGGCGCGGGGCTATAAAAGGCCGGGGTTTGCCAAGACCGCTGTCGGTCCCTACCTACAGTGCCTAGACATAAGTATTTGCACAACTCTATTTTTTATGTATTAAAAAAAAAAAATTAGGGACTGCTTTAGGATAAATAATTCAGGAACTTTATATATTATATATAAATATATATAATAGAATATTTAAACAGAACAGTCAAATGTGCCCTTATAACAAGAAAATTTAACAGAAGCAAAAGTAATGAGGGACAAAAGTATTTGACCAAAAAAAAAAAAATTATGACATTAGTACTTGGTGGCGTGACCTTTATAGGTAATAACAGCATGGAGACTATTGTTATAGCTGGAAATTAACTTTTCACATTTACTTGACGGTATTTTTTCCATTCTTCCATGCAGATAACATTTAATACAGTAAGGTTTTTGAGACACCGTTTGTGGACACAAGATTTAAAAAGAAGTCACAAATTTTCTATTAGATTAAGGTCCGTTGATTGGCTATGCCATGGAAGAACATTTATTTTCTTCTTTTGCAACCACTCTTTCGTTAAATTCGCAGTATGCTTGGGGTCGTTGTCTTGTTGGAAGGTCCACCTGTGCCGTCCGTAGACTTTTTGGCCCTTGGAATCATCTTCTTCTCTAATATCTCCCTTTACATGAAACTATTCATCTGCCATCAATGATATTAAGATCCCCAACACCATGGGCAGTAAAGCAACCAAACACCATGCTGCTGCTCCCTCCATGCTTCACGGTGGGGATGGTGTTCTTGGGGTCATGGGCAGCACCACGTTTCCTCCATACATGCCGAGCTTCGTTTCGGCCAAAAAGTTCTATTTTAGTTACGTCAGATCATATAGCTAACCCCTTCCCAAAACTCATTTCCCTTGTCCAGGTGGTCTTTGGCAAATGTTAAGCGGCTCTTGACATGTTTTTTTTTCTGTAAGAAGAAGAGTTTTGCGAGGAGTGTAAGAATGGATGCCAGTATGGTTCAACTCCCTAACAATAGTTTTCTTGCTGTCCTGCTGGCATGCAGTCCCTGAGACTCCAGTTCACTCTGAAGGTCAGCACGAGTTGTCATGGGGTCATTAGTCACCTTACGTAGCATGGAGCCCGGATTTTACGCGGAGCTCCAGTGCTTGGCAGGTTGGAGACCGCTCCAGTCACTTGATGCTTGCGGACTATTGCTCCAACCGTTGAAAAAGGAACATTGACACGTTCTGCTATTACTTTATTTGTGTTAATCCCTCACTACGAAGTTGAATTATCCGTTTACGAGTAGCTTAAGGGATTTCTTTAACTTTGAGCATTGTAGTGAGAGTGTGCGCGATTTCAATGAGGTCTAGAGAGGTAATGATTGTGCCAGCTGTGGTTTGTTTAAGTTTCATTTGTTTCGAGACGTTTCGTGAACGTTTTAGAATAATTTTCAAACTAATATATTCAAATTATACTATTAAATGTCAAAGATTCAACATCATATTTATTTTGGTCAAATACTTTTGTCCCTTATTACTTTTACTTGTGTTAAATTTTCTTGTTATAAGTGCACATTTGACTGTTCTGTTTGAATATTCTATTATATATATGTTATATATACTTCCTGTATTATCCTTAAGCAGACCCTGAATTTTTTAAAAATACAGAAAAAATAGTTGTGCAAATACTTATGTCTAGGCACTGTATGTATTGGGTCGGATGTCATTTTTTGGACATCCGCCGATCTGGACCTTGTAGTTGATTTTGCAGATCTGATATCTGCGGATGCGATTGGGGATGTTACCATTTCAACATCCGCGGATGTAGATGTTCAAAACAAGTCCGGATGTCCGCAGATGCGGATGCAGTTACTGTTATTCGCCCTATCACAATACACACATCCACTCACGATGGTAGTTTGTACAACATTTCGGAACAATAAAAACGTAAATGGTGTTTTGCAGACAGGGACAGCGCTTGTACGCATTTGAATCCTGATGAGAATCTGCAGTTTTCTACATCGTGAATGACTTGAGTATAGAGTGATAACCCCTCATATCTGCGCCTCTTTTGCTGCGGATGTGCAGATTTTACAGTTCTGACATCCATGGACGCGGATGTGTTTACGAATGTTTCCTTCTTAACACCCGCAAATGCCGATGCTCATAAAAGGTGCGCATGCAGATGTGGATATTCACCCCATCACTAAAAGAGGTACCGGTACCTTACATTTTTTATTTTCGAAAAATCTTGAAAAGACAAAGTTAGCAAATCCTCTTTTGATTTACCTAGAAGAAAGGGACTAGTATCAGGGTTATTGCATGCTCCGTGGAATTCCAATTCCAAAATGAAATAGGAAACACAAAATTGTTTTGTCTTTTTTTGATGTATGATAGGCCCGCAAACTACTCCTTTACATCAAGAAAGCTTGCAACTGCTGCTGTTTGCACAATTATGACCCGATTTGTTTGGTCTAAACTCTAAATACCGGTATCTTTCTTTTTGCATATTCTTCTTGTATGCAAAGTTCCAATTAGTTATCTGCTTTTCTATTCCTGTAGCGCTTCCAATAGTCTTGAAAATCCCTAGATTTCCAGACGATTTTGTCGGCGCTACCATTTGTGCAATAAAGACCAAATTCCTTTCATCTAAACGTCAATTTCTTTCGCTTTAAACATTCTTGCAGGGTTTAAAGTATCATTTATTTCTCTCGTTTTGTACGCGTACAGCAATTTACAAACTAGTAAATTGTCGGATATCGCTTTTAAATACGGAGTTGAGAAGAACGCAAAAAGCTGTGCGCTCTTCTGCTACTTAAACAAGCACAAGCAACCTATTAGAACCCTAAATACCACACATGCATAGCTACTTGCAGAATACTGTACACGTAACGTCCAGTAAACCGCCTCAACATATGTTGCCTGCTCGCCATTCACGTACGATGTATGAGGCTGACTGTCCTTTTCATGATACGAAACATGAAAGTGCAATAATTTAAAATTAAATTGAAAAATAAAGCTACGCACGGCAGTCGGGAAATAATAGGGGAACAGGATTGCAAGTTGCTTTGAACTGCTCCAACCCGATGAACAAAACTGAGAGGAACAAAATTAACGTAGACAAATCTTGCCAAATTCTACCCCAGTTGACTTCTCTCAAGAGTCTGGCAAAACCATTGCTGGGATGTATTACTCGCAGCGACTTTGGCTTTCATGTTCATTGGCCTGCATCACTTTCATTGATCCTGAGTTTGACTTTCTTCCTATGTTAAATCTGGATTTGTTCCGAGTTCGTAGTTCATAAATTGAGCAGATGATCATTAAACTAAGGGACAAGATATTGGCCATCAAGGAGGTTAAATACTCGAAGCAGGAGGTAGCAATAGCGATGAAGATTGGAAGCTGAACGTTTCGAAGACCGAGTCCTTCTGACTCGCTTATAGGCTATACGAATGGCTGAGAGCTTGTAATTGGTGAGAATCGATGGGGCAGCCTTCGGAGAACAAAATAATTCCATGGCAAGTACGGTGAAATGTGACTGAGTTTCCTCCCTCAATTAAACCTCCTTGTTTGCCATAGAGTTAGGTTGGTTAGGCTCGTCCATCTTATGAAATCGGAAGCAGCTCCACAAGAGGCCCTTGTGTGAAAGGTTCCACGCTTCCATTAAATCAGCAATAATTCTGTCTCTTCCTCTTCTCACTTCGAATACAGTTACAGTGCCTAGGCAGGTTTAAACTAACACGATAATAAGTAATCTAATCGCTTTCTCGCAGCCTTATTTATTTTGCCTGATTGCGTAGAGCGTTTCTTCGAACTTTTCCTGTGCTCCATTGCATAATAGATTTTTACTCAAGGATTTAATTTGTCTCTCGTTGAATTCATTCCTGTACCGGGCTTCTTTTGAAATAAACTGTGGAGCTTCTAAGAGCTGAAAACGTTCATTTTATGTAGAGCAACATGGACTACCTATTGTCTTTTGTGCAGAACGGCGAGCGCAAAGCCGGCCACTTTTCGTCTGCTCGTCCGTTTCAGTGAAGATCCGATGCTAAGGATAACCCGTCCCCCCTCGTCCACACCACATCGGCGATGGACCTGCGCAAGAGTTCAGCAACCCGAACCAATGGTAAGTACCTTACCTTTGTACAGTAGTGATAGGTGTGTAAATATACTAGTGTTTGTCACTCCACTGTTCACATCTGCGCAGTTCAATGGTTGTGTCCTCGTTCGCTCCTGCTCCTTCCTTGCTTTGGAATTGTTTCATTGCACTTTGAAGGTTTCCTTCTTTAAATATCATTTATGTTTGTGTGCATTCTATTGGCTAAGGCAGTATTTTATTGCGTGAACCATTACTTTCTGTTTCAGTGTATGCTGGAGAAACTTGTATCTCCTTATGTTGTAAAAATTTTGAAGTATTGGTTCTAAACTCAGAATGCTATGGAAAATTGGGCAGAAATATCATCAGCGTTTAACTAAAGCTATACAAGTAGACTTTCCCTTATTATATTAATTGTTTGTATAGACTGTATCCACACCAAGTTGAATGCAGTTGCAGTAGGTTGTCTCCAAAATTTGCGAAATTTACTTGGTCTTCCCATAGTTACTAAATTTCCCTTTGTATCTTGTAGTGGACATTTATCAGCACAAGTATCTCAATGTTGATGCTGTTCTATTGTGTAGACATCGATAAGATCAGGCGACCTGGATTTTTACGAGCTTTTCTGACAATTTTCCGAAAAAAACTAAAACGTACTCTCGTCAAATTGTTACGAAATCTGCAACTCATTCCTATGTGAATAGTATTACTTAGCGTTATAGCCCTTACTACGCTCAGCATTAATGCAGTACCCGTTTGGCCTAGTTCTATTTTTAGTAAA
>LQNS02278148.1:10091747-10119132 GCA_001587735.2 Parhyale hawaiensis | reverse complement strand
TTAGGTATCCATTAAAGATTTTATTAGGTTTTTGAAAATGGGAGAAGTATCCCGAAACGTCAAGTTTTAATTATTAGTTCGTGTCGACTTTTTCAATTTTATAATTTACCAAAGGATAGTAATTTTTTATTAAATTCTTTAGGTCTTTTCCAAAAAGTGCCCTGTCACTCGCCTTCTAATTCAAAAATAAAAAATGCCGGCATTTTTTATTAGAGAATTTAATTCCGCTTCTCTTGATACCAAAACTCACTCTGTTGCTCAAAAACTGCAGGAATAGTAAAAAAAAACAAAAAAACTTTTTTTTTAGGAGCGGTGGGAAAATTAGATGCATTTTCTTCGAATAACTCATTTTCTTTTGGGAAAATGAGAAAAAAATAAATGAGTCTAACCCACATTTTTTCTAAATTTTTCATATCTGTGCCAAGTTTCATTCAAATCTTGACAGAAATACTAACTTTTCATGAAATCGAAATCTTAAAATTATATTGGAAACACGTCGCACCAGTCGCCTAATATGAGGCTCAAGGGTGAGCTTCTCATCGAAAGATACCGAGAATCTCCAAGGCACTAGACTCCTGAAGCAGAATGTCATCTAGCTTCAGCTGTGGATGCTACGGTAAAAAGTTTCCGGGACCGACTGGCAATGATAGATTTGGTCTTACTGCATTCAACTTCATATTCCGGGCCGAGCACCATTCACTAATGAGCCACAGGTCCCTATTCAGAGACTGGGCGAAAACATTATACATGCTAGTGTTAGGTATCACTGCTAGCAATGTGGAATCATCAGCATAGATGATCGATGGGTTCTCTATCGGAGAAAGTATGTCACTGATATAAAGAACGAACAAGAGCGGACTAAGTGCGCTACCCTAGGACAACTACTTTTTGACGGAATTCTTACCTTTACAGATACAATTTGATAAGCAGGTTTTCATTTCCAAGTAAGGTGTCTGTAATCAATATCATGATGACATGGTTGAGCCACAAAGTTGACGCGTTGCTTCTCTGGACGGTGATGCTGACCATCACCACTACAGCGGCACATCACTACCACAGCGTCATTGCTAACTTGACTTTGTTGGAACCCCTTGCTGAGGCTGTGACTGTTGATTCTCTCTGTAAGTTCTCAACACCTGTGGAAATTTAACATACTGAGTAATGTTACTTAGAATTACAAATCTCAGGCTGAAAAGCTACAGGTAAAGTGGATAGATAAAGTGACGTACTTTTTGCAAAGTCAAATACCGAACAACTGCCAAGACATTCCCTCCTCCTCGAAAGGAAAGTTGATCAAGTATAGTACAGTCAAGCTTTAAATCCTACAATAATATGATAAGAATACCACGTAAATGCGTTGTTAACTAACTGCAATGATTGTAATTAGCAAACTTCGAATGCATTCGATAGGGTGCTGAAAGCCTGTCTAAACTTCGTAAAGCCCCGTCCAGACTACCGCTCAAAAGCGTGAAAAACACCTGAGTGATTTCGCAGAATGCGGTGAAATTTCGCAGCAGGGTCCACCCTGTCACACGGTGCATTGTAGCGACGCTTGACTATTATGCACAGATGTTCTGCAAAACTTCGGTGCCCACGTTTCTTGGTCCGAAGAAGGTGCAATTTTTGCCACTATTAATAACTCATTTTAATTCTAGTATCGACACAGCTACGAATAAGCAATGATTCTAAATGCAGATGCTGCTGCTATGCGTCCTCCAGCAAAACGCATACCACCAACTGAGCTTGGGTTGCCATTTTCACACTTTTCTTTGTCACTCGGGACCAGAATACCTCCATGCAATGGAGAAAAAAATGATTTTATTGATTTATTTATTGTTTTGGAGGTTGTTAAGTAAATAAATTCTTAAGTGAGGGTCCTCATCAATTTTTTGTTCCCTATGCGCAGTGCAAAGTGTTCGTACGTGTATTTTTGTCGCCTAAACACAATTTGTAGCCACAAAATGTCAATAAAATGTTTACCGTCAACTCAGTTTTCGTCACAACTGTCACCACTGCAGTCATCAAGTTTCATATTTCTCTTCAAATTTGCAGTGAATTAGAACTCAGAGGAACTTAAGGCCTTAAAATGTCTATGAAGAAACAAGCAAACCTCATAGAACGCCTAATTTATTCGTTTTGAGTGAGAGGAACAAATTACTTCAGGGTGAGCCTGCTTTGTTCGCAGCCTAAATCGCGCGAAAATATCCTGCAAGTTAGACGGTCGCGAAAACGCTCGAAGCTGCGATTTGACGACGAAAATTCGGAGCAATTAGCGAAATCACCATTGTAAGGACAGATTTTGGCGGCAGTCTGGACGGGGCTTAACAGGTTAAATCACTCTCAGGTAGCGTGTTAAGCCCCGTCCACTCTTTTTCAGCTGTGACGTCAGTTGGAGCGATAGATAGCAAACCGTCTTTATTAAATCATGTCTGTTACTTGCATTATAAATACGGTGAGCGTGGGCTTCCATAAAGAAGAGAGATGGGTAGTCATTTTGTACGATAACAGCTGCAGAAATATTGCAGAAATACTGTTTCTAAAGATAAGGCAATACAATGTCAAACAAATACATCGCATGACATATCAGTTACAATAGCATAACTACGGCTTCCTAAGTATAGATATGGCTTATTGCGTAATCATCACATCATTATTTTATATACTAGTTCACCCCGTCGTCAAAATTACCGCCGAATAACATGAGTTACAGAAAATAACTGCAGATGCATACTTACCTATTATCCGAGGAGTATTATAAAATAAACGCTCCAGTCCATATATATGAACTGTGCCAGTGAAACTTGTATTTTAATGAGCTTTTCTCATCAAAATATTACAAACTGGAGAACGGAGTAGATTTTTTAAATTGTTTAAATTTCAAATATTTCAGCCATTCGAAGGCTATCTCTCAATAACTAAGCAGTTTCTCGACGTCATGCAATTTTTTTTCAACTCTTTGCAGAAAATCAAACGATGAGTTAACCTGTTACGTTATTCAACTGTGGGTGAAAGCAAGCTATCAAGGATTGACTTGTCCCAAACTACATGCAGGCGCCCTTGCCTTGACCTGTTGCATTAATTTTTTTTTTGTTCTGATGCGATGTTGTCTTGAACAGTTCAGAAAGTTTGTCATGCTCTTGAAAATTTAGATTTCAACGTAATCGGTTTGCATCTAACAGATGCGGTACGATTCAAAGTTGCAAAGCCGAAGTGTTTGCTTGGAGTTTAGGATGAGTCGCACCTCGAAGGCCTAGTTTCAGCGCCCAATTGAAAATCACCTAAGACCTCTAGGTTCGGATATGAAATTTTCACTTCAATTTTTTTTTTTTTTGTCACACACTCAACAAGTAAGGAAAAGGCGCGGTGATTTATTTTTATTTTCAATTCCAAGGCAGCGACAGTGTTACGGAAGTTATTATCGCAAATCCAACAAACTAATAACAATGGCGTTATTGTTTTCAGAGTTTTCGACACAGGCTCATTGCATAATTAGTTTGTGTCCGAGAATATGAGAATAATATGTATATAGCAAGTAGCAATGCAGCTATTCATGTCTATAGTCTGACCATTTTATTAAGGCAGTTCGGCCGTGCTCAAATTCCTCTATGGCGTTGCTAATTCTAAAGGCATTCCTGAGATTTTGTTCGGCCCATATCTTAGCCCCGCCCACTACCTGTATATAGAGAAATCTCAGAAATACCCACAGAATTGACACCGCTATAGAAGAATTTTACCGCGACCGAACTGCCTTGGTACAATGGTAAGACTATAGTTTTATTCTTCTTTCTTTTGAGTATTTTTCATTTTACTTTCCTCACAGGCGCATGCAAGGCTCTGTGCGGCATACAAGAGCGGTGCGCTGCTGCCTCGTACCACAGAAACACCAGTAGGTGTTACTTGGCCGCCCCTGCAACAGCCATAGCCATCGGGAGGCGGCAAGGCAGCGTCACTTTGTTCAAGGCTGGTGAGTGCCGAAAGCAATGATGTTTCCCAAAGGCCAGTCCGCGCTATAGCTCTTTGTTCATTGCTTAGTACCAAGTTGTCTATTCTTGCAGGCTTCTAATCACCACTAACCATTTGATCAACAAGTGATTAAACCAGGATTCGTGTTTTTTATTAGTTTTTAGCGAGTGTTGCTTGTTTTTAATGAATGTTTTAGTTTGAGCGTATCAGGCCTCCAAGAGTTGTGTCCTATGCTATTCTTCACATTGAATAAACAAAATATTTGAATGTGTAGCGGGCTCTTACATCAGCTGCATGCGCTGTGGACTCGGATTAACAGATTGCAGATGTTGACATCATCATCCATTTACGTATCAACATGACTCATTATCCTCATAATTATAAACAGTACCTTTTCTACAGTATTTGACTTTCAATATAGTAACATGCTCACACCGTATATATAAAAGGCTTGGTTCTCAATTTTTAACCATCTAGTTTAACCCCTAAACATCTAACTGAATATCAGCTTTCACGTGAGCAATTCTAACGGTTATAAAATCAAATTGTTTCCAGGGGCTTTAATTTACACCAGTGGGCTTAGCTCGAGACAGGAAACGGAGCCTATTACTACCAGGTTCACAGAATACAACCGCACTCCCACCTCATGAGCGGAAGTTCGCGGGTATTTTGACTAGCAACTTTCATTTCACGGTGCGAGGTGAACGTCCACTTACAAATTGAGCTTGAAAGTGCCTAGTGTGTCCCCGGCATTGCATACCAGCATATATCAGCTACAGTTGCTGCTAGGAACAGTCTGATGAGCATTAATGTTACCCACAGTCCGAGCATATGCTGACCAGCGGCCGATTTATGTGTCTTTAAGTTGCTAGAAAGTTAAAGGTAAAGTAATTTGACCGCGCCCTCATCTGAGAAGCTCACACGCAGTAGTTTGTGCTGCGCATACTGGCTACTGGCCCCAGAGAAGTAAATACAGCTGCAGCCGACCACGGATCATCAAGACATATGGCGCCATTTCGACGGAAGGTTCAACGACCCGTGCCTCTTCCCACCTCCATCTCTGAGTAAAGGTATGTGCCCCCACGGCCGTTCTGCACGTCCACCACTGCTGAGACAGAACTCCTAGATCAGCAAAGAGCTTGTATACCTGGGTTGGCCTCGAACCTGCGATACAGGGGAACAAATGGTGTGAGCTCAGAATGTAAGCGTGCTTCTACTGTGGGCATAAATAAAGCCTCCTAAGAAAAATACACTCAATAATTAGGCTTGAAATATTTCGTACGATAGATTTCGAGGACATATTCGAAACGTTTTATGTATCACTTGGCAGAATCACTAAATCTACAAAATTAGGAGACCACTCATCTTTTCCTTCGTCTTTCATTCCTACTTGAAGTGAAAATGTGTGCGCCAAACAAATTAGCTACAATATTTTATCGGTTATGTAAAGGAGACAGCGCCTGTTCAATATACCATTCAGTTTCATGTAAAACCAGAGCACTCTGAGAGCGTATGCCTTCACCAAACAATGGAATAATAAAGAAAAAAATTAAATTGAAACTGGATTTCCTTTCCATCATGACGAAAGTTTTGTTATTTGTGCCTCTTGCATTTTTTAATGCTTACTTTAATTATCTTGACATTCCCCCTGTAATTTTTTTAGTTAGGCTCTGACAGACACTAGTACAAACTTATATATAATACACAAGCGGAGACGATCATCACGAAAAATTAGTCATTCGCGCCTTTACTATGTAAACATATCCTAGAAATTTGCTTAATATCTTTTTAAGTTATCTTATGACCAACAGTGACAAACATAAACGGACAAACCGATTATCGCCAAAATTTTCTTTTTTTTTCATTTCAAACCATTCATGGAAACCATTCATTCATCATAGCGATCCATTCCAAACCTTTTGGTCTATGATTCTGACATATAAAATCAAACACCTAGGCAAACAAACAATGGGACGAACAATTTTTTTCAAAATTTTGGTCATATGCTCATCGCAACATCTCTAACAATACTTGAAGATTTCAAAAAAGACCCATCTAAACTTATTTGAAATATGCTGCAAAGAAAAAAACACAGCCAAACAAGGATCCCACTAAATGAATCTTTACCACTGGATAATCATCCGTTCATCCTAAAATACCCAAAAATCATAATCCGACCATAACTGTTCGACTTTTCTCGGCGTCAGGTAGACAGACAGTATTAGGATCTGAACAAGACACTTGGACAGTTGCACAATGTACAGGTTTCCAAAGCTCGTGCAGCTGGTTCCCTGGAAGATATTTTTAATGCTTTGTTAGAATAACTTTGAAAACTGCAGATAGTAAATAAGTAATTGATTTAATTACAATGAAGTTCATTGAAGAATGAGCAGCAAAATTTGCAAAGTGGGCTGAGAATGTTTGAGCTCCTCCGTCTTCTTAAAATTAAAGTAAAACTAAAAATAAAAGTTGAACATGGGGCAAACTAGGGTTTTTGATAACATAGTTGTGCAGGATAACAGCAACGACTGTTCCATTCATCATGAACATGATGAGAATATTTGAATAATTGTTTACAAATTCGAAATGTTTATGTTGTATTATCAATTGCGGTGCTTATTCAATTAATGCCGATAAAAACCATTGGCCTGCTTGTAAAACAGAGCTATTCATACGAAAGTTTATATTTTTTGGGGTTTCATTGTGTAAACGGAACTCTAGCATGAAAAATCTTTCCGCCCCGACAAAACCAGTGCTAAGGTTGCGAATGCGACTCATGAAGTACAGCAGCTTGGATAGGAACCATTAGCTTTTAGTTTCATAGCATAGTTTTACTTCTACCCTCCGTGGGCAAAAATGAATTTTGCTACTACATCCTGATTATTTTAGACTGTTCTAGAGTAAAAAGTAATAATGGCAGTAGTTACGTGATTCTTTTTTATATGCGTTAACGTCCCGACATCGTATTTTTGCTATCATTAGGAATTTTGAAAACCTGCTACCGAAGAGTATATGTACATAGAAATCAGAGATTGACGGCAAAATGATAGTCTGATATGAGAAATTTTCTACCAATCTAAAGAGATATGGTCGTCAAATCCTCTTATTTATGTTTATTGATTGTCATTTTTCCATCAATCCCCTATTTCTATGTATCTTCTTTCACTGCAGGTTTTTAAATGTGCTGATGATGATGTGTCGAAACTTAACCGTCATTAAAACAGAAAAATCAGAACTTGAACAGTTTTAAATAGATGATGGGATGCAGAAGCAAAAAAAACATTATAAATAATAGTTTGACAGACGTTGCGATCCACAGAACCTCCACCGCTGCCTGACCAGATATTCATTACAACTACTAGAACTACCGTCGGGTCTGAGCAGAACCTGCGAGCGATGTGCAGGAAGCAGGGCGGACGTCCCCTCATCATCAGAACCGAACAAGTCAAGGCCGCTGCGACAAACGAAGTCAAAAGTAGGTTCAATTAGGTGATATTAAGGTAACATTAATTGAGCGTTCGATAATAACAGGGTAGTTTCTGTCAAATCATGCACAGTTTAGCATATAATTTGCATAAAGTAATAGCGTAGGTACACTTATGTTTGCATCATTGTTGAAACGATATTTATCATTGGAGAACTACTTGCACAATAGTAATTTCAACTACCCACATTAGAAGCACTTCAAAGATGTGCAGGCTCAGTGTTGGGGGTCTCGCTATGTAACCTCCAAACCGGCCCTGCACGGCGTAGATACACTGGTTCGCGTTGCCGCTGCTTTGGCAAGCCTCACCAGCATAAATGTCTCTCGTATCGTGCAAGTGCTCCCAGTTAGAACTGCTTGCAAACACTCTCTGTTATAGCTGTAGGTATATCTGTAGTGAGCTCCTATCACTTGCATCGGGGATATTGCTGGATTCTCACTGTCTACACGAACAACCGTAGGATCGCCAGTCGCTGGCAGTAAGACTCAGATTACTTGTATTCCATATATTCATAGTATATAGCAGAGGTTATCACTGACGCTACTATCAGGTAGTCCATAGCACTATATAAAGGCCACATTGGTGCACTATGCTAATGTCTCTTGCACAAGCACTCTAGTATTAAACCTTTAGTGTGGACAGGTCTTCTAGCGGGATTAAGTGTCACACCCGTGAAGCACCGACCAGGTCGTCGTCGGCAGTGCAATGATCTGTCGGCTGCATGTCTGAGACTCGTATTTATAGCTGAGCATTAGGGTGCGGCTCGCACGATCGTACGCATCAGGCCAGGTAAACTGAAGCTGACACAAAGACATTGATGATGTTACCCCACTTGTTTTATTCTTTTATTTAACAAAAATTCACCTGATCATCATACTCAGCTTACAATGTAAAGGCCTGGGTTGTCATGAACTGACAGCAGCAAACCCTTGCTCCACTGAAATATACGTTTTCTTTGCTCTCTTTCGTTGTGACACTTTGAAGAATATCTTCTCTCATCTCCTATATTTGCCTTTTGTTCAAATTTGCGAATCGAAATCTCAGAGAGAATGAAGCTTCGCTCTCAGAAGGGAATGAAATTTAATATCTGTGCCGCGGCTAAGAGGTATTTTCAAAATTGCAATTTAAAATATTTGGTTAATAGAGGTCTCTCTCTCCCTGTCTGCCGTTGAGAAAATGAATTTCACCTACCGAACACTTGATATCGGAACGGCAAGACGCAAGCATGCTAGGAAGTAACCGATAGGTTGCCTATCGAATTGAAGTGGGACAGTCGCCAGACGATAGTCCTGTGCATGACTAAACTGAACTCCATTTGCAGAGTGCTGTGAAAGAAATCTTTTGGCAAAGAGTGCCTGGCTGAACGCCAGAGATGGAGATGGAGATCGAAACGTGACCCCCCGCTGGCCCGACAACTCCCTGCTGACAGACACCGTGTTCTCCTCTGATGACTTGAAGCCAGATAGCTACCTTCCCGGACCTGTTTCCCACTTGACTGCAAATGGACACGTTCTCCTGATTCAGGAACGACTGCCAATATCGTTTCCCGTGCTGTGCTACAGGAGCAATGCATACTAGTCAAGTCATTGCTCACAGCTTTGGGGACTTGGGATGCGTAGGTAGGTTAGCTTGCATGTTACGGTGAGATGCGCTCTAGTGGGTAGCTGTCCAAGAATCATAACTGTAGCTAGGCTTTAAAAATATGTTTCCTTCTGGTTCACCTTACTTCCCTACTTTTTCTCACACCGCTAAAAAATATTATTGTGCTTTTTCTATTGCTTATTTAATCTAGTGAAGCACCCTAAGAGCCCATGCCTACGCCAAATAGAGCATTGTTAAGGTAAAATTCGATTTCTTCCTGGAACCAGTATTTTCTTTACCATCATAAAAGTGCATTTAATCGCCTTTAACATTTTAAAATATATTTAAATTTGCTTGAAGATCCGTTCGTAACTGTTCGAGTTATTTTCTGAGCCACCACACACCAAAATAACAAGGTTAATAACTCGGCGGGATAGGACCTGTTGTCCTCCAGAGCTGCGGACGTAAAACAATCTGCCAACTGTCAAGCCGAAATACGAAACACTTCCCTTGCTCATCTTCAGACAGGCGCTCTAGCCGCTTTTGACAATATGTGTGCCGATCTTACACCTCCAATCTTTTCCCAGCAATGCCAACACTAGCGTCAAATTCTTCTTTGGCAAGGTTCAGAGCACTCAGTGAAACATGGATCAACCTTTCAAACAAGAATCTAGAAGAAGTTGCATTGAAAGGCGACAAACTGTTTAACATAGACCGACCCACAGAAACTGGCAGAGGAGGGGATTCAATCATACAAATCCCCTTTGAAAGGGTTTTGCAGCAACTAAAGAATATGAATTCATCATTACCATACTCATCTCGGCATTCGACAGTCGTTAAATATTATGCTCGCCTATAGGAGCCCTCGCAGTACCGCCGAAACTGATGCAGCGCTTTATAACATGATCGAAAATGCACTGAATACTCCGAATGAAACAATTCTAATGGGAGACTTCAACCTACCTACCTACCTACAGATTGCAGTATCTTGAGCAGCCAAGCATTGGCAGCAAACTGCTTGAAATCCTCAGCTCCCACCACCTGCCTCAACACGTTAATAAACCTACAAGATTCGTTAATATTCTAGATCTAGTATTCTCCACTCCTGATTGTGAAATTGTTGACCTAGCCATCCTAGCCATGATTGACTTTGCGTTCAAACTGGCAGTGAATTCACCGCTAATGCGAGTCATCTCCAGCTGCCAGACTCTAGACGAACAAATATCCAGGGAATGGTAACTGAAATAGGAACAACTGAGGGTGAAACCCCTATGAGAGACGCCAGTGTTGAACAATGCTCCGATATTTTGAAGATGAGCATCCTGAGAGCAGCAGAACGATACATCCCAAATAAACGGGTTAGTATCAGTAATGACCTCCTCTGGATGAATCGCACAATTAAATGCTGCATTGCAAAGTGAAAAGTGGGTTACAAAGCCTGGAAGCGTAACCCAACAGAGGAGAACGGGTACTAAAATCACATAAGAGCATACCGGGATGTAAAGAAAATAGTCAGGACTACAAAAAGGGAAAATGAAGTTTTTAGCCGCTATGGCAAAACTCAACCCAAAGGCATTCTATAAATATGTAAATGACAGAAGACTCAAAAAAGAAACCATAGGTCCGCTCAAAAAACTGATGGTGCAATCACCATGACCTAAGGGACAAAGCCACAATCCTGAACCACTAGTTCACCTTTGTATTTATTATTAAAAATGCTATGAATATTTCTGAACCAGCACCGACGCAAAGTGTTCCCATAAACACGTGTGTTTTCACGGAAGTCGAGATCCTTCAAGAACTACCCACCTAACAGCATATAAATTCCGTGGCCCAGATAATCTTACACCCCATGTACTACGGAAAATGGCTCCAGTCATTCTGAAGCCAGTGCTCGAAATATTTAATCGGTCTCTACGAACGGGAGAAATTACGCAGGATTGGATACTAGCTAACGTGATACCGATACATGAGATGGGGGATAGGAAAAGCCCCAGCAACTATCAACCAATCAGTCTTACATTGCTCATCAGCAAAACCATTGAACTCCTCTTAAGAAAGCGCATTGCTGATCACCTGAGAATGCAGCAGCTCATATCCGACACTCAACATAGCTTCCAAAATGGAAGAAGCTGCTTAACAAACCTACTGAACTTTATCTCAAAAGATACGAATATTAAAAATGAAGAGAAGGGTGTAGGCATTGTGTATATAGACTTCCAAAAGGCTTTTGATTAAGTCCCCCGTCAATGGTTAATGAAGAAAAGATTGGTAGCCCATGGCATCGAGAGAGACTATTTTCGATGGATCGAGGCATGGCTTACAGGTCGGCAGCAGCGAGTAAAGCTTGAAAGAGAGATGAGCGATTGGACGCAGGTATCATCAAGGGTTTCACAAGGCAGCGTGGTTGGCCCACTTCTGTTCTCAGTTTACATCAATGATCTAGATCTTAACATCCGTAGTAAAATCAGTAAATTTGCGGATGATACTATACTATCTCATCCTGCCACGAAAGGTGCCGAGCTTCAATAAGACCTTGGCTACCTCATCGAATTGAGCAGAGCGTGGCAGATGTGCTTTAATGTCTGCAAATGCTCAGTAATGCACGTAGGGCTGGTGAACCCAACTGCTTTGAAAATGAACGGGACGGAATTAGCAGCTGTCACCCAACAACGTGATTTGGGAATCACTCCTACAAACAAGCTACAACACAGTCAGCAAGTTGATAGGAGTGTGAAAATCACAAGCAGAGTACTTGGATTCATCGCCAGAAATTTTGAATATAAGTCCAAGGACATCATCATTTCCTTCTGCAAGGCGTTATTGCGACCACACTTAGAATTTGCTGTTTAATTCTGGTCGCTACATCTGTGTAAAGATATCGATAACATGGAACGAGGCAGAGCAACAAAATTTATATCTCAGCTAAGAAACAAGCCGAATGAATGTCGCCTAAAAAAAAAAGAGTCTGATCTCTCTCGAGCAAAGGCGACCCAGGGGAAACCAACGGAAACATTTAAGTATTTGAATGACTTCAACTAGGTACATACAACGGGATTCGTTGAAAGAGACCTTAATGATCGCTTGCGAAACAACGGTCAAAAGCTCAAGCCTAAAACTCGCACAAAAACGTTATAAGTCAGCAGTTCCTTCCATATTTCATAGTAAGCATTTGGAATAGACTCCCCTCCGACGATGTTGGTGCTGAGTCAGTCAACGCATTGAAAAATCATCTTGACACACATTGGGAGAGACATCCTCCACAGGTAAGAACTCCTCCTCCAGGAGTCGCAAACTCTAACAGCCAGAGCTTCCGAGGCTACCTTAATCCGTCTTCTTCTCTCTTCCACTCCAACTGCACAGTTTGGTATCATCCAGAACCGCATATCAGCGGCTACTGATCGTGTTTGCCTTCGTATGCAATCGTCTTTTTGGCTGAGACTCTCCCCCCCCCTCTTTTTATCTTTTCTTCTCTCCAGTCCTCTTTATCATACTACCTACTAACATAATGGCAATAGCTCATAGAGGGCCGGGGCGTAAGTTCCGTTGTCTCTTTAGAAATGGGCCTATTGGTTCGTATACTACCGCCTAACTAATCTAAACATTAAGCCATCCATATAGTCAAGCGCACAAACTGAAGAATATATCATCACCACAATTTGCTTATTTGTGCCTCTCAACATTTCAAACAATTCCTGTAAATTTCATGAACATTTCTTGATAACACCTTGGGCTATGTTCCTGACAAACATTAAAACAAATAGACAAATGGACTAACCGAGCAGTACAGAAATCTATTTATTGGTTCGTAGTAACATCCCTAACATTTCCTGCAGATTCCTGAAGATCCGTTGATAACTTTTTTGAGTTATGTGGCCAAGAAAAGACAAAAAAAAAAAATAAACATGAACAGTAAACAGAAAGCTGAACGGAACTCCGCCAAATATTAATCATCTGTTCCTCCTAGTATACATTTCAATCCCCGTAAATGTCACTATGATTCCTCTACAATACAGCTTTCTGTGTTACCTTGGTGACAGGCAGATGGATAGACACACAAACATCGACAAAATATAGCCTCTTTGACAGAGGTAATAACCTTTCCCCTACTCAGAGACCTGTAAACATCCTCCGGGTATGCCTTGACACTTTCAACGTTCCTTATCTCATTATTTCTGGAAGGACAATTTCGTGAATTGCGTAAGCTAATTGATGTAGAAGCTGATGCACAGCATGAGATGTGTTCGATGAAGGTAGAATTTGTTTGGTTGACGAAATTTGAACTGGAAGCTCGACTATTCCGGAACTTGACAGAGGTGCGTTGGCTGTTACCACTGTCTTAAGTTTCAAAATTGGACCTTCATCTTCAGGCAATTTATTCTTGCTCTGCAAATGGAGCGGTGAGCCTACAGAACGTAACTGGGTGACCTCGAGCTATTGCAGCAGGATTCAGAGAGGCAAAGCTAACGCTTCTGTCGCAGGTCTAGACAAGTCAAACCTCGAAATCTCAGTTGCGCGGGTAATCACACACGTCCATATTGTCTGTTGAGAAGAAAAGGTCACAGATTTAATTTTATCGAGTAAAGCGGTCGTCTTTATTATTGGTCTATCAGTCTCAGAGTCATTATTATTGGAGTTCATGATTTTATTACTCGGTAGGGCAATTAGCCACTCCGTCGCCTTCGTCTTAATTGTGTAGCATAATAGAACATTGCCTTGACGTTTACGAAAAACCTAATGTAGCAGATAACTGTATATTGAATGTTTCCAGAACCTGTTGATGCTACTCGTAACGGCAAAAATACTTCATTTCTATAGTACACCTCCAACAAGGTTGAGCAGTTAACGGTTTGGTATTGTTTTTTTTTTTTTTTTTTGTACAATAGCTACAGCAGGTTCTGAAGCATCAATAAATAACACATAGCTAGCTATGCATTATGGCAACAACATGTAGAAAAAACTATATTCTTTTCACAAGGAGCAGCAAACGTATGTAATTTTAGATATAGCAGAAGCTCAAGGAAAAAAGCTTCTAGAAAACGTTTCCTAAACTTCAACTTAGCTACATACTGCCACTAACTCCTAACTCAACGTCTCCGAATCTCTTCAGTGTTTCTGCAACTAATCGTGCTTGCACGATCAACTCCTTGGTCATGAGCTATTTCCTTTATACATCCTTATGATTTGGACATAACAGCAAGAGCTCACGGATCGAAGGCCGAGAATGCGTTCCGACTGTTCTTTGGGGATGAGCCCATTGGTCCGTCTATTGTCAGCCATCTAGTTTTTATTTGATATTTTTTTTTTGCTGGTGAAGTTTTACCCTGAACCAGTATGGGCACGAGGGGTAAAAATTTACGTTGGTATGTACTAAGCATACACGTAACATCGGGTACAGCAATCTCCTTTTTCCACTGACGCAACCCAGCTCGCGATACTCACCATCGCTTACAGGTGCCACGTCTCCTTCAAACATAACATTACATCGCTTGTTGTGTCAGTGGGGCCCCGCAGTGAGCATTAGATATGTCGCGTGGTTGCACAATATTCTCGCTCATCTCTTTTGATTGTGGTAGTGCGCTGTCACTGGGGAGGGTCATAATCTGGGTTTCGTTGACATACTTGTAATTCACGCGAGAAGTTTAATAGAAGAAATCCTAAGTGTAATGCAACACAAGGTCAGAAAGAATAGGTAATTGCTGGGTATTTTACCAGGGCAGTACAAGCATCTTACCCTTATTAATAAGTCCCATTTCGTTGGAAAAAATCGTAAAAACTGGGTAATGATTTACTTTACACTCCAAGTAATGAGGAACTTCTACTCTACAGGTTCCTAATTGCGTAGCCCAAATATCAATGATCAAGAATTCTTGTGGGTAGCAGCTATGCTCACACATATTGACGCTTCTTGGACTATTCAGCAAACTCAAGACTGTTTCGCATGTAGAATAGTAGCCAATGGCTTCAGCTTGAATACATTACCGAAAAAAGTGGTTCTTGTTAAGCTATGACGGTTCACTTTCCAAGTCTTTTGACGTGCACATCTTCGCAGGCAGCGTGCCAAATCTGTAAGCGTTTGCATCCGAAATCGCATTCCCGCCAGACAGGCGAACTGTTGGAGTACATGTCTTGCTAAGTGAGCATTTCTGACATTCTCCCGTAAATCCAATGGTACTGACGTTAACCAAAATTGGGAACAGGCGTGGGAAACCGGATTGAGGATTCTAGTCGAGTCTACCATATCTGATAGCATGGCTCTGACAAACTGTGGACGAACGCAACCGTGCACTTCTCTGATAATTCTCCTGTGGGGGCGGACAATCAAATGGAATTTACCTCTATTAGTATATGCAGATGCCAATATTGAACTTTGTCGCTTGAATGACTACTGTTTCTTCTGTTGTCTGTAGCTATACCTGTGATTTTTTCAACATTAACTTATAACATCTTATTATCAGCTCACTCACTACTTCAACTCTTGTGTGTTGTGTGATGAGACTGTTTATAGACTTTAAGTAATATTCATTAGCTTTGTTCACAAAATGTAGTTTTGAGTTATTGAAAGGCTATTTACATGTAGCTCTTATTCCATTGACATCGGAGTTTCAATCAAACTTAAGAGCACTAATGGGCACAAGTTTGTCTTTTTACCAACAGTATCGGGTAGATTCGCAAAAAAAAAAAAATGATGTTGAGTATTTTTTTCATAATTATTGCCTCATTACTGTAGTATAAATTGTTTAGAAACATTAAGATCTTGCCTAGTAATGCATAACTGTAAATTTGATTATGTAACTTTACCACTGTTTTATTATTTCAAATAAATGGAAGTCACAATCCTGAAACTGTTTTTATTCTTTTAATACCGCACTGCACAGCGCCAAGAAGGACAGTGGGTTGCAGTGTTCCAGAAATATTCCAATTTTACCATTGCGCAACGACCAGGTCATGATTTGTATACGGTAGTCCGAAAAGAATGAAATTCCAGTGTTAGACTTCTATGCAACGCTAAGAAGTGCGCCGGGTTGTAGTATTAGAAATAATAATAGTACATTTAAACCACCGTGGAACGTTCATAAGTACACTGGCTTGCAGAATTCAGGAAAACATTCAGTTCAGACTACAGCGACAAGAAGTGCAGTACGGTTTGTGGCATTGAGGGAAAGCTACTGGCGGTTTTACAGAGCTTAGAATTAGCTTCATTGCCTCTCTGTTTCTTCCTATGCCCATAGTAGGCATAAGTACACAGAAAAGTATAGTACTGCGTAGTTTTTTGTATAGTGTACTGCAGCATCAGAGAGACTCACGCTACAGTTGAAACAAGAAACAGCACTGCACTGTCCAAATGAATCCTTGAATTTGATGCCGTTTCAGTAGGCCGCTATACTCTGCATTGTAGACCATCAGTGCAAGCACCGATTTGTGGAAGGGACTCGGCGTTCGTGGGCGAAGCCAAGTTCTGCATTTGGTGAAGGAATCAAAACTACGGCATGTAGCTTTCTAGTACTCGAACTACTAAAACTTACGAGTAGACCACTAAGGGTCGCCGCTGTTCCATTATTTATTAACGCTAAACATTTGTAGTGCCACAGAAACGAGACAAATTTCAGCCGCAGTAAGAGCGTTGCCTGTCCCTTCGTTTGTCAAGGGTCGTGCACCGAATCATTAACATTAACTGGAAGATTTATTCACCTCTTACATGTGGCCTATTCACGTATGATTGCTACCCTTGACATTGGGCAATCGTCTGTGCTGATTGTGTTGTAGGTAATTTTGATAGATCGACACCTGCATGGCGCTTTGCTATGGAGCAAAGAATGCAAACCATATGCACTTGCCGTAAATTGATCAATCGCCTACACCTAAATTGGTGCTATTGGAGGGCTGATAGTGAAAGTGAGTTAACTGCATTGGCATCTACGGGTTGGTTCCTTCTCCTGCGCCGTGTCTCTTGAAAACACAATAAGATGAAAACTGATAGCATTATGTGACTATACACTGGATCCATACAATTCTTCTGTGATGAGTTGCTTCATTAATATTACATATACTGTTGAAGATTAGGGGAATGGAGGCCTTTTGTCCCTATACTGGCTAATATATTGTCATGAGGCCAGCCTAAGATTAATCATTATTTATCTAATACGTTTCTAGTCAGGCTTGGTGCGCATTTTTCTTATATTTTCATATTTTCTCTCACTCCTGTTATTTTTAGGTTAAACAATGACTAAAAAAACGAGTAACTGTTGTTCGAGAAGTGGGTGAAGCATGTTTCTTAAGAGATTCGAATAATTTTGATACTGAAACATCGCTAAATAGAAGGAAACTCTCTGTGGGCATCCGATGCATTCTTACGTTAAGATGTCTCATATCTTTAGTATCGCCTATATATCGCCCGAGTAATGTTAGTGCATAAAGCATCGACAAAGGAAATTCAAGGAATGCATACAAAACAATTGTTATAGAGCAAAATCTAAAGTCGACCTTGCCTTACACTCTAACTAGGACTCTACATGCCCTGAAGACATATCCCCATTGCAGTGCCCAGAGGATAACGCGGCTGTAGTCCACCACAGAGTTCATGAGCTTGGGGGCTATAGACGGAAGACTCGCGGCAACTGTCTCAGTGTCTGGTTAAGCCAGTGTCGTCCTGTAGTGGACCATGAATAGTATAAACGCTAACACTGCGTAGCCGAATATCAAAACTTCTTCTCTGGTTTATGAACACAACTTTAATCTTCTTACAACAAGTAAGTTAGTACTCTTAACCATCCGACCAGTTAGGTTTCATTCAAGGGCTCCAGCACCTTTCTTGCTGTGATAAACATGCCGCGGGCTGTTGACTAGCAGTCATTTCTTAACTAGAATCCGTTTAGAAACACATACCCCCTAACATGGCATAACCCCTTTCATAATAGTCTAAGTCTCACATACATACGTTATATGCAGGGTGCTGGCACATGAGTATTGCCACTCAGTCGCCAATAGAAGTCCTTTCGCTTCAACACAGCTGGTTGCAGTAATGTTAATCCTTCGTTTCTGACAATTAATAGTAGGCAAATATTAAGTTACCAAGATGGCACATCCCTACTAGCAAACCCACTCGTTCCGCTACCTGCAGCAGGTAGTGACCACTTAGGTAAACAGGAGCGTACAGTCGCTGTATACAGGCAATAGTGTGATATTGTAGGCAGCCCCAATCGATAATTACACGTCTCGACCTTAAAGCCTATGCGCCTCCCCCACACCTAGTGACTATCAGTGAAAGTTTTACTGCCGCTATACGTTCTTGAGTATCTAAGCAATTTCCTTATTGGGCGTGGGCTCGAATGTCTGGTCTCCCGATAATGAGCAAATCAACAACCTTGAGCACAGAGGTACTGGCGCTGAAGTAGATATGCTAACTGAAATGCACCTATCCTAACCTTTGCCGAACTAACGTAATCTATTTTAACATAACCTAACATGTATTCTGAGGTTGATCACATATTATATCGAGACCTGCTAATCTTATTAGTATTGCACTTTAATGCTTTCAGTATGATATCGAAGAGCTGTTTACTAGTACCTTCCTATTTATTTATAGCAGAGAAGTTTTTGCTTCGACTATGCAGCAATACACAATATTATTTTATCCCATATTATCTATGGAGTGAATCAGTGCGCATTTTGTATTGTATTAGCACCTTACCTCCCGTAGCCAAGTTTCATTTTCATCAAAAATACCTATTTAATAAACTATAGTCTACGCTAATAGTATTTAGACGGTTTAACCAAATAGACCAGCTAAAGCTTCGGTTTCTCTTAGCTGAAAATTTATACCTACGTTGTTCATAAGTCAGTTTCTCATAGGAAAGTTATTATTTAAGATGCCCTTCATGAATTTCGTTTCTCTCAGTACTGGCCTTATTCGAAACATCGATTGTAAACTAAGCTGATTCACTTAGGGCTGCTCTAAGTCAGTCAAAGTTGCCTCATTGCAATGCCGGTTTGCAGTACTTAGCCTCATCAACTGGTCAGCCTTGTTTACTATTTTTCGGAAGCGTTTACACTAAATCACCGGACGGTGCGTTATGGACTACTGTATTCTAGAGTCGTTTATCGCTGGCACCCATCTGTGAATACCTGCAGACTTGTCTATATATCACGCGACGTTGGAGAGCTGCGTTTGCATGCTAAATGACCCAAGTTCGTCTCCCTTTAGCCAACTAAATTCTTGCCTTTTATTGATTACAGCGCCAATGTTCCAGGGATTTGCATTCCACTACAAAGGCACAGACCTAATCAGAAATGGGGCAGCGCGGTTTTGAAGAGGTTGCAGTGTCACATGAGCCTTCCGTTCTGACGCTATGGCTCTGATAACTTGCGATAAACGGCAGCCGTGCACGTTTTTGGGTGTAGCTTACTTATATCTCTAGCATCAATTAGTGCGGGTGGATTCAACATCTGAAGTGTAGAGTCAGGTTGACTTTACCTTTATTCTTATCAGCTCATACCTGCTCAGAAGTATGTGCTAGCTAGAGGTCACCATTTGGAAAAGCTCAGGTTACTCATTGCAGAGCTCAAAGGCAACATGTCCTGGTAACTCGACGCCTGGAAAATTTGGATTAAGTCACTGGTGGAGTAAATTACCCATTCATCCAAAGTGTCAGGTCGAATATTCAAAGTGATAGTATAAGCAGGCAAATGCTAATCACACCAGTGCCATCTGACACTCAAAGGTATTCATCCGATGTCTATGAGCAGCGCTGGATAACATGAGATAAATGCCTTAAGGTAACAATTGGGATATTACCAGTTAATCAGTGGGTCAATATCGCATAAATTGACGCATGTGTGCATTCCTCGTGGGTCGCACACTTCGCTGAAATTATTTCACTTTGTATATAAAACATTGTTTTCTCTCGATAACATATACACCTAAATGATGTCCAATCTCAGTTAATAAAACCAAGCACTGCACACCGGGAATGCAAACCTTCGTTAAGAATAGCAATGCTGTAATACTGAAATATAGACAGGTAATTTAATTGACTGATGCATTTCCACAAAAATTGAATGATCTATTCCTCGTAATATTTTTAACAGTTCCTGTAAATATCATAAAATCCAGCCCATAACTTTGGAGGTACATTGCTAACAGGCAGACAAAGAAATGGACAGACACGCTCCCGGCAAAGACTTAACCTCCTTGTCTGCGAGGTCAAGTATGTTCAGTACTGTTAGAGAGATAAGTTCGGGTTGCTCTAGTAGACTATGACGCAAATGAACTGAATCTTGACAGAAATCAATATTTGTACTTAATTGAGCCCCAAGTTAATTACATAATTATATTCGTCGTGTCGGCCGCACCTGTTATTTTAAAGATGTCGTGCAGCTCTGCTACCTTTTCGGTCGAGACTGTAGCTCAACGGTGTTAGTGCAGCGGGACATTCCGTGACTTGCTAAGTTGAAGGTACGCATTCGTGAGTGGTGGGTGTCTGCGGCCTTCCTTCCATCCCCGCGACCCTATTTACGACACTATAGTATCGACATGCAAACAACGATTCAGTATAAAATCACGACATTCGTAGCTATTCTTTAGTATTTTTTGTAAGAAAATTTGTTCCGATGCTTACGTCGAAGTCGTCCTTTTCTGGTCTACATTTTACGTTCGTTGATAAGAAGTGAATTTATTGTACATATATCCAGCAGGGCAAACTTTTGCTAATGTCGCCATAATTATATTGAATGAACTTTGAATACACAGGGAAAAAAACCCTACGGCAATTTCAGAGACGGTTGCTTGGTTGGCAGAATGGCCGCAAGTGGCTCTGGTGTCGCTTTGAAGTTCAAGTTTAAATGTAACTCAGTGAAGAATATCGCATGTTTTTTACATGTTAAGCGATACCATTTACTACGAAATTCATCTAAAACAAGATATGCATCGAATTATGATAGAAATTACTTCATTTTAAAAAGTTCTTTTTAGAATTTGAGCGACGTAATGCACCTCCGATTGACATTTTTCTCCTTGGGTGATTGAATATCTTTGCGGTAACAATACAACTAACTTGCGATTAGCACCATTTATTTATTTCGTCAGCTGAATGTCGTTGTGCATCATAAGCCTTAATTTACTCATCGGGTACACCTATTCATGGTCATACTCGTATGGGTCGTTAAGTCTATTTTAGTGGGCTCAAGGCTACTTGAATCCCCTTAATATATACCAGGTCTCCAAGAAGTTTTGAAATATCAATTTATTAGGCTAAGCATGACGTCAGTGCTCTAGCGCAATTAGTCAGCAAACGCATAATTAAATGATTTTGTGTTTTATGAAGGATTGATGTAACAAAATTTGCATAAAATATACTAAATCATCGCAGAAACAAACTCTTCTCTTTTTGGCAACGCATTATTAATGAAAAAGCGTGTACATAATAAACAAACTTATAAAATTGCTCGGTCAAATGTAAGCTAAATATAGCTATTGCGTCGCTCTAAAGCTCAGTGTTTACTATCTACGTGTCGTGTCCGACGCGTGGTAATCAGAACCTGCAAAAAATTAAGGAGCAGTTTCCTACAATAAACCTATATTTGGGAATAGTATATTTGACGATTACAAACCATCAATTCATATATTTTATACACAATTATGCATTATTTTTTAAGGATAGGGACGTAAGATGATTCTACTAACGAAGCAACAACTTAACTGAACGTTTTACAGACAAAATATATATTTGAACTTCAATATTTTGAAACTTAAACTGTAAAATGTCTGCATTTGATTTTGAGTTAGGGTTATGATAAAAATTTAGCGTATTAAGGAAGAACAATTTTACTTGGGCCTATTGTCATTGTATTCTGCACAAAATATATAAATATAAATAGCCTTACCCATTGCGACTTGTTTTTCAAGATTTGGTTTTAACGCACACTGATAACCACACTTTTCAAAATGGCAAGTAGGTATATGCAGTACTTCTATTTTCACATGCTTCACTAGTAGGTATATGCAGTATTTCTATTATCACATGCTTCACTAAGAAAGACAATCGTGTGCAGAGGTTGTACGGATGTTTCAAACCTGGTTCATACGTTAGTCTTTTACGCAACGTTCTTACCTCAAACCATCCGAATGTTTAGCCATGTCCCCACAAGCTCAACTGCAAATAGCTACACAAAAGCATTTGTTGAAACGTTAGCCATCGAATCAAGTTGTTTGAGACCCCTTTTATACATGGAGTGAATTAAAACTGAGGAAGCTGTACACTTTTCTGCTATTTTAACGGACACTGAAACTCATTCAGACAGTGTGAAGTGGAACCTTGAAGCAAAATACGAGCATGTGAACCGGACTGGCCTTTAAAAAAATCTGAGAGACAGCTTCTGGTTGAAACTAACCCCACCCCCACACGCTCAAATATCTATAACCATCTGATTTTACGAGTGTTTCACCGGTTTCGTAATGCGGAGGAGCGTAGCAGCCATCCTTTTTTTCAAGAGGTGGCCCATTGCCCAAGTTCATATAGGCCCTACTATCAATAAATACCAAGTGTTTTATAACTGCTACCATATTAAACATAAAGAATTATAGTATTGTATTTACTGCGCTTTGCACTGCCCCTATAAAGTGTTGGATCCCAATATTTTTGATTAACTCAGGAACGGTTGTTAACTAATAGACGGATATTCAAGATCATAGAGCTACACTATGCTTGAGAGCTCATTCTTACCAAGTAGGTCTGACAGAAATTTAACTGAGCTTCCGGGAAATCTTCGCTAATCACTATACCGATCGCCGGCCGAAAATAGTTTGTTCTTAGTGACGCAAGGAATGTTTATCTTTCGGAGAAATATGCACTCAAAGGCATCACCCATTTTCAAAATGCAATACTAATTTTATTTTGAAATCCCAAAATTGATTGTTTGTCACCCACCATTGACTACGAATTTGTGTTTAGTTTGCTGAAGAAAAACACGCATTCCTTGCTATTCCACGAGCGGCTTGCTGTTTGTTTGAGCTCCCTATGCCAATAAAAAAAAAAAAACAGTGAAGTTTGTAGGGGCTGTAAAGTACATTACAATCTATGTCAAAGTAGCCTGGCGTATAAAAGCAAATTTAGACAAGAATTTACTGTATTTTCCCTTGCAGAACTCCAACCAGTATCATGATCGAAGCACGAGTAGCCAATGCGTACGTGGTGGCGACATTCGTTCTCATCCGTCCTGCTGCTGCACAGTACAGCAACATAGTGCCTGGCTTTGCTGTTATTGGAGAAATCGACGCCAGCTTTGACGTATCCGCTGGGTGTGAGTACCCGCTAAGCTACGCACGGCTAAATTTAGTGTCTTCGCCTTATTCACGCACCCGTATCTCAATTAACTACCCTTGTCTTTCAACTCACGGTTTCTTATCGTCGAATTGAGCACCTTGATCTAACGTACCTTAGTCATGCTCGACCTTGTAACGTACTCGTGTCTTATTTACTCATATTTTGTATAATGTACGTTTTTCTTGCATACGTACTCATATCTCGCGCACTGCTATTTTACGCATTCTCCTCCTACGCACGAATTGCCTTACGTACTGTTTGCTTACGTACCTTTATCTTATGTAACTATGTATTATGTGCTCTCATTTCATGTACTTATATCTCATGTACTCTTATCTTCCTTTGCCTATATCCTTCGTACATATATCTTACGTACTCCATTCTTATGAACTCTCTTGAAGGTACTAATGTCTTACGTACATGCATTTTATTCACTCTTATATGATGTACACATATTTTACGTACTTTTGCTTTAAGACTCATGTTTCTTTGTCTTTTTGTGTCACGTGTCTTTGTGTTCCAATTTCCTTTATTTTACGTATCGATGCGTCATGTCAAACTGTTTTACGTATTCTTGTCTGGGTGCATTCTCGTCACACGTATCCTTGCCTCATAGGCCCATGCCTCATCTTACGTATCTTCCCATTACGTGCCCTTACATTGTTATCATTATCGAATTATCCTTAGCCGCCGTGACCATGCCATACACTAAAGAGCTGGAGTGAAAGTAGCATTATTAAAGTGTTTACAGGCAGTAGATGCAATAGAACGGTCAGCGTTATTGTATTATCTTCGTTTGAGTGATTCTTCCAAAAAAGTTATATTTTAAATTGTTTAGCGTAAAGTTAGAGTAACTAGCTAATGAAGTGGTAGCGATGCCAGCATAAAAACAAAAATAAACTAGAACACTCTGAGAGCGCATACCTCAGCCAAGCGAGGCAATGGTAGCAAAAAATTCAAATTGGCTCTGAGACCATAATTTTCGTTGTACAAACTCCAAAATCTAATCATTTGTGCCTTGTGATAGTAAAAACTGTCTGTGCAATTTTTTTGGAGATCCGTTCATAACTTCTTTGAGTTATACTGCTAACAAACGTTATGACAAACATGAGTCAAACATACAAACGAACAAACCGATCTGCACCAAAATTCAATCATTCATTTCGTTTAACATTACTAACAACCCCTATATATTTCATAAAGATTCATTTATTATTTTTTGAGTTATTGTGCTAACAAGCATAAAATTAAAAACAGTGACAAACGAACGAACAAAATTTGGTCATCTACTCTTTGTTATATACCTAACAACTCATGCTAATTTTTTCATCAAAATCCATTTATAACTTTTTGAGTTATGACATTGAGAAAAATGAGGCAGATAAACAAACAAACAAACGGATGACCATATCTTCACCCAAAAATAATCATCTGTTTCTCCTAACATACCTAACAATCCCTGTAAATTTCGTCCAAATCGGTTGATAACTTTTTGAGTTATCTTCGTGGCAGACAGACAGAGAGACAAACTGGCAGACAGACACGACAAAACATGACCTCCTTGGCGGAGGTAAATATCCGCTGATTTTATAATAATCCTCGTCTGCTTCATTGGGTGATATAGTTGGTCTCTCCGTCCCGATCAGAAGGGTTAAGACAGGACAAACTTAGCTGATTGCCAAGAGGAAGGCGTAGGAGGAAATTTGAGCCTTGAATTAGCAGCAGTAAGTTCCTTGAATATGCTGGCGACACAGCATATTCGGAAACCCATTCCACCAAAAAAGATATAACTGTTTATATTTTTGAACTCCTACTCTTGAGCTAGGAAGATGAAAGGCTTCTATGTTGTAAATCACCTGTTACTTCTTCCTCTTCTTCTTCGCATTTGTAGTACATTAGCAGCACGAATAATTTTGTAAAGTAATACCTAATACTTCCCTTTATTTGTCTTGTGTTTGCTTTATTAACCATTCTCAATCTTCTTTTATCGGTTATGAATCGTCTTCCCAAGAGATGATGCCGTCCACGGCGAGAAGACTCCAGAATATTATACTTTAATTTTTTGTAACCTCAAACCGTCTTGATATAGCAATCTCTTCACGTAGAATACTACTGTGATAAAGTTTTTTTAGAACTTCTTGAAGTTTTTTTCCTGCCCTAATATTTTGCAGCTAAGGTGAATGAGGCCGAGTGCGCATTCTTTAAAGTCATTTTGATAATCAGGAACCCTAGTATTAACTAGAGCACTTTGAGTGTGCAAACCTCCTCCAGTAAGGCAACGTTAATGAAAAAGTCGAGTTTTATTTTTTTAAACTATGATTTCCTTTGTATCAACACCAAAATCTAATGATTTGTGCCTTTTGAACAAAATGACAGCTTCTCTAATTTGGTAGAAGATCCGACCATAACTTTGCTAGTTATGCTGCTCACAATCATTTTAACTAACATTAGTCAAGTACACAAACAGACCAACCGTTCATTTCCAAAATCATTCATGTCTTCTAACAATACCAACAATTCCTGAACATTTCATAAAGATCAGCTCCTAACTTTTTGAAAGATTTTGCTAACAAGGAATCAAGCATGAAATGAAACACAGAGACAAACAAACAATTGAATAAATCGAGAGATCGTCACGACAATTTGGGCATTTACTCTTCGTGATATTCCTGAGAATTCATGCAATTTTCATATAAATCCGTTCATAAGTCATAAGCTTTTGAGTTAAGGCATTAATGAGGAGCAAGAGGCAGACAAACAAACGAAAGAATAGAATCTCTAAATCTTGATCATCTGTCTCTCCTAACATACCTAACAATCCATGTAAATTTCGTAAAGATACTTTTACAACTTTTTCAGTTATCTTGGTGACAGATATACAAACAAACAGATAAGCAGACAGACAAAGAGACATACTTGATGAAAAGATAACCTTCTTGGCGGAGGCAATAATGATGTTCAGTGCCAAATGTTTTAAGGAGCGATAGTTCACTGATGAATAAATTTTCTAACTGAACTCGCAGGCAACAGTAACCAAAGTCATTAATAATAAGTTTATTAACAGGAAAAATAGAAAAAAATTGGTAAGTGATGTTCTAAATTTACGGTTAAACTGAAGCTATTTCGAAAATAAGTACGAATGTCGACAAATTTCTCAGAAACTAAACGTTTCGGGAAGTTAATTCCCATCATCAGAAATTCAAAAAAGTGTTCTTCTAAATTTACAGTTAAACTGAAGCTATTTCGAAAATAAGTACGAATGTCGACAAATTTCTCTGAAACTAAACGCTTCAGGAAGTTAATTACCATCATCAGAAATTCAAAAAATTATAACCTACAGAGGATGACTAAAAAGAGTATTTTATTTTGCATGAGCTAAGTCAGGACATGTGTTAGCAGAGGGGGGGAGGGGAAGACCTAGAAGGCAAATGACTACAATGCGCAATGAGGGTCCCTATATAAGCGTCGGACGGTATGGGAAGCGGAGGGAAGCGGGCAAGTACAGTCGAAGGCAAAAGCGTCAGTAATGGATCGTGACGAGTGGTACGGCTGAAGTTATTATGTTCAGGCTATGTTGTGTTTTATGGATCTGTAGCAATTTTGGAGTTGTGAGTTCTATGGATTAGAATGAGCTATGATAGAGAAGTTTTCCTGCTAATTGGATGGTTGTTTTGTTCTGCATGAAGACGGGGAGCTGAATGCACAAGTGTTGCTAGTGGTAAACCTGTTTTGCTTGATATATTTAAATGTTGGTCACAGCGGGCTTTGAAATGCTGTCCAGTGCTGCCGATATACAGAGCTGAGCAGCTCGTGCAAGAAAAGGCGTAAGCAACACTGGACCGAAGGTTTGTGGGAGGTTTATGTTTAACTTTAAAATAGGATTCTAAGGTTTTAGATTAGATTAGATTAGATAGGCGGCAGTAGTGTGGCGGAACCACTTAAGACAAAAGAATTATAAACAAAAGCTAAATAGTACAATGGTTATTTCTCATGCTTACCTTCGAGGTTGGGTACATTATCCCCATTGTTGGAGAG
>LQNS02278148.1:10060668-10070866 GCA_001587735.2 Parhyale hawaiensis | reverse complement strand
CAGAGCAGCTGTACAGTCGCTGCTGCAGCGTCCTGTACCACCCCTGAATGGCGGACATTCAGCAGGTAATTAAGTACGTATTACACCCCCTCAGGCAGCCCTGTTAAGCTTCTGCCGCGGCTCTAAATTCTGTTAGGGTAAAACTGAGATTATAAGCCTTGACTTGTCTCGAATATCAGATTGGCTTTTCTACTTTGAATCATGTGCCAAGTGCTAGGAACAGTTTTCGTTGTGTCGGCTAGCAACTCCATTTTCGGAGGAGACTGAGGCTTTGGATGCCTGAGGATTAAACGATTCATAGCAACGTCGGAACTCACTTCAGTGGTTCCAAGCCTAAGCACCTATCTCACGTTCGGGATATGTGAAATTTCGAAATTTTAATTGCACCTGCTAATCGAACGAGGCCATAGTACGATATATTAGCAATAGTTTATACTCTTTCTATCACAGTGTCGCATACCTGATCTCTTAGATCCACAAATTATATCGTTTCTAGTTGAATTTCCCGTAAACCTGCGTGGTGGAAAAATCTATAGCAGGGCTTAAAATCTATGTTACATATAAATGTTTATTCGCAGATTAGCTAAGCATTGATTGAACATGAAGTGTAAATATAGGAGTCCAATAAAAAATTCAGGCTCTAGTCTCAATAAATAAATAAATAATCAAACATTGAAAACATATAATGTTAGAACAATCGTGGAAGCTCTTCGTATACGCCATAATTAAATAACGTGACCACTTACTCATATAACGTATATAAGCTGCCGGAAGGAAAGGTTTGTTGATGAGTTAATTTCAACACTGAGAAAAGCACTGCCCTGGAACCAGTGCGTCTTTGTGTTCACCAAAAGAAATTAGTGCAGTTTTCGCGTTAAGTTAAACAAGTACGTGAAAGTAGGCATTTCATGCCTGCGAACGAGACAACTATTTTCTCATTAAAGCAACCGAGAAAGTAGAAACAACGGCGGAAAATAATGTGCCATATTGTAAAACAAACTATTAAAGACATTCAGATACGCCACGATTGCATTGTGATGAGTAAAATACGCCAGTGCTTTTTGCACTGTCGTCTGCTCTTATAGATAAGCAGAGAGTTCACCATATTATATTACATTAAATAGTGGATAATCAATGGACCAAGAGAAGAGTCGAATCCTAGGATTCCGGGTCCCGCTAAGCTACTGTCGGTGGAGCGGCAAAAGTGGTACACCACCGCAAGCTTCACAAGCAGGATACAGAAAGAATCATGCCACCTATTGCTGCAATAGTGACTTACTTCTCGAGAAAAAGATCATTATTACATACCTGAAAGAAGTCAAATAAACTTCACCGCTCAGCCAAACTGGGAAATCCACATGTACTGATTCGTGCTGCAGACGGACTCTCGCTTGGCCCCAGAAGCATGTACGGCTACAGTCAACCAACGATTGTATGAGCTAGGGCGTCATAGACTATAGGCTCATGTGTCAACTGAGGCCCCTAGCTCTTACACCACCCCTGTTTCTGGCTAGGACAGCTCCCGCAATTGAATGAGAACACCAGAAACGTTCACGCAGCAATCTCAATGTTTGCAAGATTTATATTCCTGGCGGGGATACGAACGAGGGACCTTTAGAAAGCAAAGGCAACACCTTGGTAACTTGCAACTGCTCACGCCTGAAACAGAAGAAATAATGTCATCAAGGATCAAGCAGTTGTTAAAGTAATATTTGGCTGATTTATGAATGAAGAAGTTGCGTCATGGAAGATGCTCCATGCGCTTGACTGGTAATACATTTTCTTCGACGTATAATTTCTATCCGCTGGTTATTAAACTGCTGGCACGGGACGTTATTACCTGCAAGCTTTTTTGAGAAACAAAAGCTAATTGTGCTTATTAAGCAGTTTTTGAAGCAGTGTAACCTCTCGCTGGCCCGAATCCAGGGATCAACGTTCTTGCACTCAGCCCTGCATCGTCAGCAGTTCCATCACTCATAGTCTACTGGGCCGTACTGACCTTGCGGTTGGGGCGCAAATAATGTGTGAGGCTTCCTTCAATGACATTCGTCAGGCAATCTACGATCGACTGCAGCCGTACGCTCCTTCAGTCCCCGGGAGGGATATTTCAGTAGCACGAACAAGTGCACTTGAGTTAGGATGTGCGGTCAAGACGACATTACCATTATATTTAGGAAGTGGATATCTTAGTCCTACCAAATATTGATGTTCTACTAGAACACTAAAGGGTTCATTTCTGAGATAATTACCATACTGCAAATATTTTCAGACACTAAAAGATACTTTAGACCAACACATGCTTTGCAATGATTATTTAGTTGAAGAACTTAGTGAACAAATTTTTGATAAAATATGTAAAGCCGAGCCCTATATCGAATTTTGAGCCGCAGGCACTAATTTAATTAACCCTGCAAAGGGAGACCTCTAGCGAAGAGTTTTAACGGGAGAGGTGAGGTGTAATGTACCTCACCTTAATGATTTGCTAATAAATTCATTATTTATTGGTATTTTCGTTTGAAAATCCACAGGCATACTCTTCAGATATTCATACATGAGTTGATGTATTATTATAGTCATCAATTCAATGGTAAATTATAATAGGACACCATAAAATGAACTTTTCTAAGAGGACGCCAAGAAGCATACAGCCATATACATTTTGTACGGTAACAGTTGCAGTTTACTCACCAATGCAGGCAGTGTGCATGTGTTGCGCGAACTGTAGGGTGCCTGCTGTATTGCAGGCACTGTACTGTCTATGTACGCAGAACAATCAACGGGCTACGAGTGTACACAAAAATATCCGTTCAATGATACAGTATAGAATGGACTGCGACTGCACTGATGTAGCCTCATTTAGCTAAGGTGGTGATATTCATTATAAATAATGTGTATAAAGTTTCGTTGTCCATCAGTAATTATAACACTGGGATGAAGTTTCATGTACATACACACAATAAACAGACGTTAACAGGTACGGGGCTGCCGGCCGTAAGAATGCAGGGTGCAGTGATCCATCGCGCAGGTCTCCTTTTATAGGGACCATCTATCATAAAATCTATGGTAGTTTCACTTATGTATGGTATTTTCACCTATTTTTTCACTAAACCTGAAAAATGCCATTTATGAAAAGTCACAAGTTTCCAGTAACTCAATTGAAATTTGAAAACAATAAATATGCAAATTTCTTCAGGGGGAGATGCAATACACCTCAGGTCTCCCTTTGTAGGGTTAAGGCTTTACTGCCTCGAGTATTTTAGTGTCAAAAATACTGGCTGCGATGTAGCTACGAACTGCATCTGTGGCACCTAAATATATCTAGAGTCCGATTATGCACTGGTAGACGTAAAAACCGAACTATATGTTGATAGGGCAGAAACGCAGAGTTCTTGGGACGAACTGTACCGAGCACAATTTGTTTTCTTGTTTTTAACTCTAGTCGACCCACCTTAATATTATTTCCTGAGACATTTTCTGTGTGTACTACTTATGGTTTCGGATAATAGACGACAAACTACTTTGGTGTCGGTCAAGCCTATCCTCTATTTACGACTGAATAGGAACCGTTTCATCTTTGGTATAATAGATTGGGTGCTGGCTGTTATAAACCTTCAGAAACTAGCTACAGTGGCAATAATTAGATCCGTAACGAAGGCAGTGTTTGCCGAGGCTTTACCATTTGTTTGTCTTGGCATATTAGCTAGTTAACTTTAAAAGTTACAAACGAATTTTTAAGAAATTGATAGGATATGTTAGATATATTACGTGTAAGATTAATTGTTAATGATTAATTGTTAATGGTGGCCCCCGCTCTTTGTCTAGTCTATCTGTTCTGGTGTCTATTAGTAACATAACTCAAAAAGTTACAGGTAGATTTTTCACGAAATTCACAGGAATCGCTTGGATTGTCACAAGGAATAGACGATTATTATTTTTTTTTATGATCCAGCCGTTCTTTTGTCCGTCTATCATTTGTCCCTTAGCATTACGTTCCTGGGCGGAGGTATGACCACTCGGAGTGCAGCTTTTTGCAGCAATCGGTTTACTAACTTCTGCAGCGACCTTCCAGTAGATAATTTCATCTCACAGGAATATCCATTTTTATTTCATTCTATGTATGATACCCCACTCACGGAAGTGAAGTTATCCACCATTCCCCACAGCGAATGGACGTGCGTTGTTCGGCAACCGCTACGCTTGGCTAATCGCCAGAGACGCGAACACCGACGGGGTCCCCTCCTGGCCTGACACAACCCCAGTGGATGCTGCAGTCTTCTCTGACATCCAAACGATGACCTATGGCAACAGTCCGTACATCAGCACTCAGCTCTTAGGCTCCGGTGACATGATCATCGTGGCACAGCAACTCAGCCTCAGCTACCCTGTCGTATGCAGCTCACAGTAACCCAAACTACTACTACTAGCACTTCTACCACTGCATATAGTACTGCCATTATTACTGCTAGCTACATACGATTAGTAATACCATTGTAAGCTATGTATATTTGAAGCTTCTGAACAATGATATCAAGAAACAAAATATGTTAATGTGTTACAGGATAAAGATCGAGGCAGCCTCGCACGATATAATTCCTAATAAGGGACTGTTGTTCTAAGCTATTGGAATTTAATTTCACTAAACATCTAAAATTTATTATTTTATTTTCCAGAAATGCTGAAAATGAAAAATAGCGCTAAACGTAATTTTGTAAATGGTGAAGCGTTCACTCTCGTGGCATTTTATATAACTGTTCAGTTGCAGGGAGCACCTCGCTATCATTTACACGCGTATTTTTATGCACGGCTATAAATATCCATTCAAATACATATATACACATGGGTAAGCTATGGCTGTAACTTAAATGACATTGTAATAGCGCGGCGAGCAGAGCAGGCACTGTGTGTGTGTGTTTTTATTTTATTATTTTTTTAAGTTGCATTAGCTCGGCGTCGTAAACTGAGGTCCCAGGTTCAAGCTCTGTATTGATCCCTAGTAAACTGTGTAAATCGGTTTATTGATGGTCAGCTTTCACATAAGTGAAAGTTGGTGCCGTGTAAAATCCCAACTAGCTCCGTAAAGTAACTGCATTTGGTTTAAATTCTGCAATGTTCAGAAAGTTTTAATTTTTCGGTATTGTCAACCAATTTTAACTGCAAATCGCTGTATAGAAAACGCCCAGGAAAGGTCGCTTGACAGCTGCCGAAAACTAGAAGACTGTTGCAGGCCTTGCAGAAGCTTTGTTTCTCATAAATTTAGAAAAGGAAGTAGGGAGAGAGCGTGGAGAACCCAACACAAATCCAAGGTACGCTACGAACAAGAGAAGAACCATTTCGCTCACTAATATGCGAAAAATACGAAAACTACTCAGCAACATCCAAACAGCACTAGTGCTGCCGTATTTGACATCATCCACTATCCAGGCCGACGCGATGAAATGTCTTGAATGGATTGGCGAGGAACGTTCAGTATGTCGCCAGGCCTCTGTTGAACAAAACTCCAAAGGAAAACGCATTACTGAGGAAAGAAAATACAAGGAAGCAAACGTCCAAAGTGTTCTCCTTGTGGATGAGGCTAGAAGTACCAATGAGGGCCTGGATGGATTGGTCAAACTGTGGAGGCCCATCGGAGCCCCTATTCCACTTCGATTGTGGCGCCAACAAGTAGGTAAATGTGATATATTCCGTGCCTGTCATGGATGACGAGTTTATTGGATCTTTCCGAGTGCTAGAGCATGTCAAACTGACAAATCAAGCTTACATAACGTATCTACATGAGCATTTGTCGCCATGGCTCGATGACCTACCGTTGTCATATCTCCGTAAAATGATTTTAAAGGAGGAAATTGCTCCGTCCCATTCAGCGAAGGTTATCACTTAATCCTTGGAACTTGGGCATCAGAGGAGGAAGAGAGCGTCTTGTGACTTGGCCAGCTTGCTGTATTGACACATTGAACAGCTCAGATTAATTTTAAAAAGGGGTTTCTGAACGAAGAGTCCAATTTACAACGCAAGACAACTTCTGACTGAAATTTACTGAAGTTGCTGATACCATATCTTCATCTCAGGTTCACTATTGACTTCCTCAATATTCAAAATACTATTCAACCAAGGACTACTCAAGGGTAGTCCTTGTATTCAACCTAATTTCAAAGACTGAAAGCTATGTCGACAAATAACTAACTTGACTAGCATATATTTATCTTTCCTTATGTTTCTTTATGTTGTTGGTGATGGTCCATTGTTCGAATTAAATACAATTGTAATATTGAAACACTGTTTTATCACCACCCTACATATACATTTACAGCAACCTGTAATAAAGCGATTGACAGTTAAAATTGATTCATAATATAGAGCAACTCACAACGTTTAAAACATTGCATGATTTCAAGCGAAATTTAGTTAACTTATGTATAACTATTCGCTTCTTGCATGTTTCCGTTCACTCATACATAACCATCCTCTTATCTATGAACAATGTTACGGCTCACTCATTCCCTAACAAAACTACGAGATGAGATTCTCAACCTTCCAAATGTGCGTGTTAATGCAGAGAAACGGTCAACTATTTTTTTTTTTTCAAACGGTTCCTCTTGTTAAAAGAATTCCAATGCAGCTGTTAGATCCTATATCTAATGACGCATTTGAAAAGCGGTATAAAGATTAGCAATGCAATTGTACTAGTCTAATTATTACTTGTTGCCCAAAAAGTTTCACAACTTTTCTATGGGTTATGCAGATATATTATTGGATGTGTCTTGTAATCAAAAAGTCTTCAGTATAGTAATGTATATCTGTGTGTAATAAATCTATCAAGCCTAGTTATGATTTTTCTGCACGCCAACTTTCACTTCTGTGACATTTATATTATTTCAGAAATTGACGAAACATTGACCTCACATAAAGCGATTGATAGAATTGGTATATATGCTATACATCCATACATATTTGTAATTATTATAGTGACTAGCAGGCCCGCGCAGTCAAAAATAACAGCGATGCATATGTGATGACCCGTCGTCATTGTTCATACTTCGTAACTTATGCTTTTTTTCGAGAATAGGCTACAAAGGCCTACTAAAATTGTCATAAGAGATGAGTGCTCGGTGTCAAATCATCCAGAGCTGCCGCAGCCTGGTGTCTCGGGACTTCTAAAATTCCCTGAGTTTTTCCTAATTTCTCCCTAATTTTTTTAAATCTCCCTGAGTGTAAGATTGTCCATTTTCCTCTCAAATAATGTGATTACCAATGGGTTATGGGCTGAATGGGACTGAAACTGTTACAAATCCCCCTCACAATATTAGGGTTTGCTACAAAGTAGAGCTAGACAGTCGCCGACTTTTCTCCGGCACTGCAGAACAAAAATTAATAATCCTCATATGGCTTAGGCTCCAGGTTAACGAAGAAATCATAAAGAAAACCCCACAAAATGAACACCATCCACTGCCCTGCAGAAATTCCCTGAGTATTTAGATTCCTGGTTCCTTTTCCCCTTAGTTTTCCCTGTTTTCAAGACTGCTAGACAGCCTAAATTAGTAGCACAATCGTCCCAAACCTTAGGAGAGGGGAAAAAAAAACTTTTACATTAGAAAGAAGCAAACCATGATCGAATTAAACAACATAGTTCCCCGTAGCGTATCCATGATACAGACCGATGAGCCTTCAGTACATCTGCTTTTCTCTTTAAGCTCGTTTTGAAGAGGAAATTCATTGCCAATCTAATCTAATACTAAGAATGACCGTCGTGTGTTTATATATTTTTATATATTTATTTACAGGTTTCGTGTCAGACTCTTAACGGAATAGATAGGCAAAAATTTGCTCTGGGCTTCCTGGTTTCAACAGTGTATTTGTTGTGCGCGTTTGGTGGATTTGCGAGATCGATCGATCGCGCTGCGCGTTTGGTGGATCGTTCAAATTTTTAAATGAAAAAAAAGTCCTTGCCTCTCCTAACCTACCCGACATTAAACCCGAATATAGTCCAACTTACCCGAAATTACGGCTTAATACCTACAACATCCACCAAACGCGCTTCGCAATCGATCTATTGCGCAAATCCACCAAACGCTCGCAATATATTCATCTGCTTGACGACTGTCGTCATCCTGCTAAGCTTCATAGAAAACTTATACATAAGTAGAAAATATTCCAGGTTGCAGATGAAGGCACTCGAAGAGTATATCTGAATTCTGGTCTTTCTTTGACTACGTTGAAATCCACTCGATGTAGATGCATACGGCTTCTGTAAACAATCTCTTCCATCGTGATGTGTACTCTCTTCTGAGATTTACTTCATCCAAATTTCAGCTGATACTCCAATTTTGTTAATTATCGAGGCAACTGTTCAGATGTTCTTGAGCCGTCAGCAAGCGCATAAAGACCACGATGATTTCTCGGCAGTAAATTATTTTCTCCACTTATTTTGGGTTCTTCTTTTCAACAGAACAAGTTTTCTTTTGAGGAAAAACTTTTCCGAGTCCAAGTTATATTCCATCCTTGAGTATCGTGGATACAGAGCTCCGTATTTATTAGAAGCAATATCGGCTGCGGGTAAAAAACGTCGCTTTTTTGTGTATCACCGAAAGAAGCTGTGTTCTGTTCAGCCTTGCACGCTTATCAGCATGGTTCTCTAATTCAAGTTGATAGTTGCGCAGTATCCTACACAAGAAAGTTAATAAGAGCCTTACATGTATAGAAGGGAGCTCAACCGTCTACCCTAACTAGGCCCTAACTAGAAATCATTACATACATGTCCCGTCAACACCCGGTACTACCCAGACAGGGAGCTCCCTTTTACAGATGTGGGGCTCTGCTTTAATATCTTTGCGATGATACTACAGGAAACACAAAAAGGGTCTTCACAAATTATTCGCTGTCATTATTGACAGAGCAGGCACTCTAGTAGATGACACAAAGCAGAAAGAAATGAGTCTGCTGCCCTGTGAATAATCATAGCTTTGTCTCTGATCTATGGATCAGCTGCGGCACCGTACTGAATTTTTCATCGGGAACTGAGAACAGCTACAGTACACAGTATGTTTCGATGTCTGGCGAAAGTGCTAAACATCAGATGCCATCACCACGCAAGGAGAAGCCGAAAATGTGTCCAAAATTTCACTATCAAGAGTTCTTTCAAGTAAGAAATGTATCAAGATACAAAGGTTTACAGATTCCACTTCTGCAACCTTGTCATCGATCTCCGTAAAAAAGCTATACTTAATAGTTACAAAATCTACAACCTGGCTTATTTTTTGCCTATATATTTTGTTATGAGCGTGATACGACGCCTATAAATAAATATATAAATTTATGAACACACGACGGTCATTCTTAGTATTAGATTAGATATATTACTGCAACACAAGTCGCCACTGCGTGAGAGTATATCATCCACACAGCCGGTCAATAAGTCATTTCGCACTAAACTTTGCGTGCTTTTGAGAATTTTCAGGGCCATTTTAACGTATGAATAAATTGCTCACGGCCATCAGCAGCTATGATTCTGGTTTTCAAGCTTCTAACACAACTCCACATCATTACACTGAATTTATTACCTTTTATAAACTGCAAAATTAATGGTGATCCTGCAGTTAGCGTTTTATTCCTTTTCCCATTCTAGTGGACGATAATTTTGAAGTAATTATTGCACCTAGGAGACGCAGATTAATGATAGATTATTACAGGAGTTTGCATGAATAAGGTAACCGTATGAAAAAAATATTTATGAATATAGCACCGTATTTGTTGAACTAACGGTTTAAGTGCGAGCTGCAAGCACATCAGCGAGTGCTGAAACCATCAAGTAAGTTGACGAGTTGATCGTAGTTGTCAATGTTAGCTTACCAATTATAACCTGTTATTGCATTTTCTAGCATGACGCGCCCTCTCAAAAGAAAACAACGCTAGTGTTTTTGCAGTTTCAATGCATTGTTTATATAAGATTTACAACGCATGCCTGTTCACAAAATTATTAAAAATTAGTAACGAAAGCTGTATTTTTGTTCGTTAGAATTAGCAGTATAACTGGCTTATTCAGTCCTCGATTTCTAATAATAATAATAACTAGCTGGACCCGTGAAACTTTCACGGCTTTGCAAGGCCTTTCAGACAGACTCGTGTAACTTTCATATTTTAGCATGGAGACACCACACTTGTTCTTCAACACCGAGACTCGATGTGTGATACATTATGTCCATCC
>LQNS02278148.1:10021366-10046638 GCA_001587735.2 Parhyale hawaiensis | reverse complement strand
GAAGAAAACATGTCACTAGTATAGAGAACGAACAACAGCGGGCCAAGCACACTGCCCTGAGGGACACCAGACACCACCGCAACTGAGGCACTCAAGACGCCGGCAACAGACACACTCTGCGTTCGCTCAGAAACGAAAACGCGAATGATTGACAGAACCCTACCACCCTCACCAAAGGACTCCAGCTTGTACAATAGACCACTGCGGTTAACCCTGCCAAGCGTAGCGCTGAAGTCCAACTGGACAAGGCGTGCCTCAGACCTACAATCCAGTGCAGACTGTAAATGGTGCAACACCGATAACAGAGCGTCACAACAACCCAAGCCAGTTCTGTACGCAATTTGACCAGCAGGAAGCAACCCGTTAGCTCAGCGAAACGACCAAACTTACCAGCAATCAACTTTTCGACTTTAGCATGTAGTCTATAAATTCCGTGCCCTAATCGTTTAAATATCAATCATTGTGTACTAAACTGCTCATTTTTAGGAACGATTGTTGAAAGTTCGCCATTGTCGCTTGCTTTGCTGTAAAAATTGTAGGAGTGGTTGATTTTTTTTCATAATTTTTGTGCAGTTAATTTTTGCGCAAGCTGAAGCCTTGCCGCGGCTACGTAAATGGATTAGTTGAGTTGCCTCTAGGTTGCCAGCGGCAACGAAAATTGTTACGTGGGCACTAGGCTTAAGCGCCGACAGAGCTTTCACCATTACAACGGTCAATAAGCATACCATCCATTCTTTCCCACTGAGTGTGCACCACGTTAAGTGTCCCAAAATACAGGAAATGTGTTAATAACCTTCTTAATTAACATTAGACACTCTTAAATACTTGGTAAAATACTGTATTCTTCGATGTATAAAACTTAACGTTCACTGTGACTCCTGCAGCAAAATGCTTGGAAACAAATTCAGATGCATTTCTACAGCTCACAGTTAGTAATGTAATATTAAGGACGGCAGTCTCACCGCAGTCTCATATACGTACTTTTTAGCTCATCGTTCGTCTGTTTTGTTGTATCTTAGTAATCACAAATGTGTTGCTACCAAAAGACCTATATATTAAAAAATGTTATCAGTCAAGTCAGCTAGCTTAGCTAGAGTCACTTACGACGTTCCTCATATCTATTTAAACTTAGAGGAAAATTTGAAAAACATTGCAATCTCCCGCTGTTTAAACAATACGGTAACACATGCAGGTCCTGAATTAAGAGAACACACTTATTGGATCCTGGTATGAACCTTCCTCTATATAGCTGGAAATGTGAAGCAACAGCACATAGTCCTGCCCATGTCGGGACATCAATCTGATCGGAATTCGCACTCTACAAGTGTGATCAATATAGTCCCAGTGTCTGGCAAGAATCCACATTGACAGTAATTCCTTCGACAATTTTCCAAACATATACCTATGATAGATCGTAAAGCATTCGAACCTCCGTTATATTGAGTACATATAAAGGTGAGCAAGTTTTTCGCAATTTTTAATTTTGTATATCTTGGATTTAGCAGTGAACGATCTCTGGGTAGCTTCGAGGCGTTTCAGGTTCTTTCGTTTGCTCGATATCCAAAGAGGTGAACAGTATTCTATCCTCGGCAGTACCAGTTGTTTCCATACAGTGAGCATTGTGTCTTTTCCACGAGGGTAACTGTCTTAGAACCGCCTAAGTTTCTGCTTGCTCTCAAGTTACAGAAGACTATGCTACTGAATACTGGCAGCTCTACATTGTTCTCACATAATTTTCATGCAATTTCATTAAAATCACATTTTTCTATTACTCCCCTTTTCGTTCTTCCTTCAGATTTGAGTACATCTTGTTTTTAACAGTGGAATGCGTAATTAGTTTTATTAATATCGTATAAAACGACATAATGAATAATAGTGGATTTTTTTTGTCGATTGCTGTGGTTTATGATGCTTGGTAACCCAGAATTTAGCGTGTTTTGGAATTTTGCGAAAATATTGCCACTGCGTAGTTTCCTTCTTGCTTCACTGTAGCCTATATAATATAGTAACGTCAATTGATTCTTTCACTGCTGACCTGACGGTTTCCGCAAATCCTATTATCAATAATTTTAATATAATAAAACATTGCGTTTCTTGTTTCTCTGAAAACTTTGATGGTATCTGCAACAACCACTTGCAGTCTGGTTTCACATGTCAAAGAAAATCATTGAGGATAGCCCAGTAGATGGCCAGAAACACAGAATGTTTCCTAACATGTGCCAATTTTCAATCACGATTGACAGTCTTCATAATTTTTTGACAGAGGTAATAACATTTTGACATATTTCATAATTTTATGACAAAGGACCAAAACTGTTTGAAAATTTAACAAAACAGTTTGTCAGGGTTCTATCGATAAAACTTTTTGACAATCTCCATATCACTTTGACAATGGTCAAATGAATATGACAGTTCTGGAAATCGTTTTGACAATGTTTAAATCTATATATAAGAAGGCGGATTATGTAAGAGGTGGTGGAGGATTAGAAGCCATAAGTGAGAAGACAAGGAACCGGCGAGTTAATCAAAAGGTTTTAACAATTGTCAAACTATTTCTATGATTGACAATATTTTTCAAGATTGTCAAAGAGAAATTTAATCATTGTCAAACTCAGTTTCCATTTTCATTTTATTTTTGTCATTGTCAAAGTGATATGCATTTTGTCAAAATGTCTTCAATTGTCAATATGTTTTGCTAGTTTGTCATTCAAAGGGTGGATTTTGTCAATCCCTTTTGAATAGTGTCAAGGCGTAATGAACATTGGTTATACTGTATTGCACATTGTCAAAATCAGTTGTTAAATTGGTTAAAAGCAATTGCAAAAAGGTGTACCTGTAACGCTAACAGCATAAGGAGCCCACGCTGTATGCCTTATAGTACTTCAGTGATTTGAAACTTAGGGTGAAGAGCCTAATTTTTTCAGAGAAATATATCACTCCTTTGCAGGCAACGGGCTCATCTCTTACGGTATGATGTACGCTTCGCTCATTGCAAGGGATGCCAACGAAGACCTGGCGCCCATCGGGCCTGACGCTACACCGGTGGACAGCTCTGTCTTCTTTGGCGGTATCCAGAAGATGACGTACGGTGGTGGCCCTTTCCATAGCACCCAGTTGAGAGAGGACGGTGCTATGATCATCGTGTCCCAAGTGTTGGGAAAAGCCTACCCTGTTCTTTGCAACAAAGCCACTTAATTGATCACCCGACCAGTTAGTACTTAGACTGCACTTACAGTATTTGCTGCAAACACCTCAGTGCAGAGCTAGACGACCATTTTTACCTCCGCCAAAGAGTTTATGTTTTCGTCGTGTTTGTCTGTCTGTCAATTTGGCTGTCTGTCTGCCTCTAACCAAGATAACTCAAAAAGTTATAAACCGATTTGGACGAAATTTACAGGGATTGTTCGGAGGAACAGAGGATTAACATTTGGTGAAGATATGTTCATCCGATTGTTTGTTTGTCTACCTCATTTTTACCTCCGCCAAGGAGGTTATGTTTTCGTCGTGTTTGTCTGTCTGGCTGTTTGTTTCTCTATTTGTCTCTCTGTCTGTCTGTCTGTCACCAAGAGATAACTCAAAAAGTTATGAACCGATTTGGATGAAATTTACAGGGATTTTTAGGTATCTTAGGAGGAACAGATGATTAACTTTTGGTGTAGATATGTCCATCAGTTTGTTTGTCTGTCTGCGTCATTTTTCTCGATGCCATAACTCAAAAAGTTATGAATGGATTTTGATGAAATTAACATGAGTTGTTAGGTATATAACAAAGAGTAGATGACCAAATTTTGGTAATGTTCCGTTTGTTCGTTCGTTTGTCACTGTTTTTAATTTTATGCTTGTTAGCACAATAACTCAAAAAATGAAGAATGGACCTTTATCAGATTTATAGGAGTTGTTAGTAATGCTAAAAGACATAAATGTTCAAATTTAAGTGCAGATCTGTCGGTTTGTTTGTATGTTTGACTCATATTTGTCATAACGTTTTTTAACAGTATAACTCAAAAAGTTATGAACGGATCTTCAAAAAAATTGAACAAGCTGTTATTGATGTAAAAAGGCACAAATGATTAGATTTTTGAGTTTATGAAAAGAAAATTATGGTTTCAGAGCCAATTTGCATCTTTGCTACCGTTGGCTCACTTGGCGGAGGTATGCGCTCTCAGAGTGCTCTAGTTCTCAATGCCATAACAGCAAAAAATTATGGATAGATATTTATGACATTAACATGAGCTGTTAGGTATATAACAAAGAGCAAATGACCATATATTGGTAATGATCTCTTTGTTCGCTCGTCACAGTTTTTATTTTCATGCTTGCTAGCACAATAACTCAAAAATAATGAGTGGATCTTTATGAAACTTATAGGGGTAGTTAGTAATATTAAAAGACATAAATGATTAAATTTTTGGTGCAGATCGGTTTGTTCGTTTGCATGTTTGACTCATGTTTGTCATAACGTTTGTTAACAGTATAAGTAAAAAAAATATGAACTGATATTCAAGAAAATTGCACAAGTTGTTATTACTATCAAAGGGCACAAAAAAGTGGTCAGACTATGTTAGTGTCTGATCCCTCGGTACGAGATGGCAATAAACATCTACCAGTGACAAGTGACATTGTATTAGTGAGATCTAAAATATAAGAGTTATGTGTAATGTGAGTGTTAATACCCCATCACACTTAATAGCCGAACTCCCGGTTATCCTCGATCTGCAGCTGTACCCCCTATACCAGAGATATTGGTGACCTTACAGTGAGGAGAAGAGATATACCTGATTAGTGGCTCTTAGTGACAGCGAGCCGTTCTAGCTGAGAATTATCTCGTTGGTCCCTTTAGTAACTAGTGCCGCGTTGACGCATGCCAACACAGCTGGGCAGCGGAAGCCGGTACATATTGGTATCAGCACACAATTACGCTGGTACAACTTACCATTATTTTCCTTTATTATTTAGGTACGCGGTTAATATACGATAAAACATCTTTCATTTATATTGTTAAGCCTCATTTAGTAGTAAATTTTCTGAATTTTCTGTTACATGTTTTTCCGCTTACTTTTCTGTACTAGACATATTGAGATATTTTAGCCGTCTCATTTCCGAATTTCGTTATAAGTGGGCCAGCTCATAAACAAATGTACGGTACATACACAGGTGTTCCTCAAGTATTTTTGGAGGGAAAATTTATGATAAAGTTTGCAATTTTCCCCTACATCTTACGGTCGTCAACATTACACCAGCTATTTAAAGATAACTTCAGCACCGGGAAACTTCAATAATCGCGTACGGTGACTCAACAGCTGGTAGAGTTACATGTAGCAGGAGCTCGCTAAAACATCGTTCTTCAGTGATATCTCACACCCGTATGATACGCACACTAAGGGTCAAAATATATTTCAACTCAGAAAGCCACTTTCTACCGACGATCAGTGAGCAGCAGTAGCTGAAGTTTCGAACTGGATTCTTGCAGGTTATTTCCTTCCGATCCCTTACCAAGAATATGCTACTATTCTCCTATCCACTACTGAGATGGTAACGGTCATATTAACGCAGGAATAAATTATGCAAGGAAAGAATGAAGGAATAATAATACAAAAAGTAGATCAAGGACTCTAGGAGGAAGAAGAATCATAATATATATATATATAGTTCATAGCCATGCATAGCTCCTGTTTTGTATCTTTACTGTCAGTTCCGATGATTCAATGTGCGTGATGCATTCTTATTGAGACCGCTGTGAAATAACAATGTCTCTCTAATTTCAAATTAAAATATGTTATTGTTTCGTTTCATGAAGTTGTCTTATTATGTGCATAGGAGACGCGGCTGAATTTTATTTTATTCAGTATCACTTGAGTGTTTATTTATAGAAACTCATTTGTTGGTAGGGAGGGGAGGGAGAATTGTGCTACTCAGCAGCATTAAAATTGACAGCACTCAACTGGGCATTAATTTGAGAGGGCTGTAGTGGGAAACCTACAAATGTCGTCTCCCTAGATAGCTCAGCGAGAAGAGACCAGTTATCCCTTTTCACCGTCGCTCGCCGGCCTGAGGAACGAAGCGCCTAAGACTAGCGATCACCCGACTGAACGGGTACTAAGGAAACGCTCGAGTCACAAAGAAACTTTATTATTGTAAAAAAAACGGTCACGTCTACGGCAATCGTTGAACTTAACTGGATCAACACATAACACGGTTCCTAGCCTTAAGTGTAGCACAATTACCCACACGGTCACTATTGAAGGAGAGTATGACCGCCAAAAGATCCATTTATCATAGGTGACCTCACCTACTCAAGAACACTTCTGTACACAGATACTTGAGAGCACCCGAGCCTACAGTCACAGTTTCCAGCTGCTATTGTAACACCAGCAAAGGGAAGTCTAAGAATAATTGTCGTGTACTAAAAGTTCCGTAGGAAATTTTCCCCTGAAACGCGCTTTCTCTAGTTCCGTAAAAACGGGGCTCAAAGAGGCGGACAACAAGCAACTCTCACAAGGTACGTTCCGTTGAACCCGACGCTGTCATCGATCGGGAAATAGCAGGTCAGACAATCAGATATAGGCAGCTGCCAGCGGACGCCGACGGTTACCGGTCGGTAACAGTGTATATCGCTACCTATTAGTAGGCGTCCCGTGTTGGACAACAGACAAACGTGAGCACTAGCATATGGTAGTAAGTAGTAATTGAGAACAATAGGTGTCACTAGACCGTGGTAGACACAAGTAGATACAAGTAAATACAGTGGGTACCTGTTATAGACTGCTCCATCCGATGCCCGCAGGTACAAGTAGGTAATAATACTACTAGGGTTTTCACTGGCAGTGTTACACTGTTTTTCGCTTATAATTCTTAAACGAATTGTCGGATCACTATGGTATTTTAACACAAAGTCTAGTACACCCCTACCTAATTTATGGCTCACATAGCATATTGCTATATGTGTTTACAGAGGAGTTTACTCGTGTATATTAAGTCTATATTAAGCTGAAGCCAGGAAGTCGCTTCAACACATTCGAACTACTCCCAACTTGGGGCGTGTTGCAATCAGGCCTTCGGTGTCACTTGTGCTACACCGGCCTCCGATGCGACACAGGTTGGGTAACACCGGGTGACACCGACGACAATCTTCCTAAACTTTAGGGTCATGTTATGGGTAACATTGCCTTTTGTTTACGAGCATGAACTATGATTCTCGAAAGTTACGTTTACAAAATGTACGACTGCCGTATATTGCTTGAATTCTGGCATGTGAAGGACTTTTGCGTAGTTTTTTCAACTTTTTATCCTAACGGGGCCGCTAAACGTACGAATAATTTATCACGAATATAGTGATTGCGTAAGCATTTTGACCGTGTAGNTTAACTCCTAAAGCACAGAAAAACACTAACTTGGCTTTTATATTTTATTTATAGCCTAATAAGCGCAATTTCCATGGGAGGAGGTTGTACGCTATAACAACAGAACTGAGTAATATGGAACAGACAACCATATAACTGGGAAGGTGTTTACCACTTTGTTGTCATAAGTCCCACGCGAGCATTAACAGCTATTAATGATAAACACATTTAAATTTCAACTTATATTTGAAAATAAACATATTCAGAAACAATTTTGTAGATAGAATGTCGTAAAATAATTACCTCCGCCAAAGACGTTATGTTTTCGTCGTGTTTGTCTGTTTAGCTGTCACCAAGATAACTCGAAAACTTATGAATCGAACTTTGTTCGTAGGCATCTGGCCACTGAAAGTCCCATTCATAGTCTGCAGCCATATGAAAGTCTCATTCATAGTCTGCAGCCATATTGCTTGCTTAGAGAGCAGCGCTAACCTCACACCGAGCTTGCACAATGTGAACTGTCAAAATTGTCACTGCACTGCAGACACGCACACGCGCATCGCGCGTACACGTCACCATCACTTACCGTCACCGAGAATGTCCAGGGTTCAGACTCGTGCCACCGGGTGACACCGACGACAATCTTCCTAAACTTTAGGGTCTTGTTATGGGTAACACTGCCTTTTGTTTACGAGCATTTACAAAATGTACGACTGCCGTATATTGCTTGAATTCTGGCATGTGAAGGACTTTTGTGTAGTTTTTTCAACTTTTTATCCTAACGGGGCCGCTAAACGTACGAATAATTTATCACGAATATAGTGATTGCGTGAGCATTTTGACTGTGTAGGGAGCGGTTGAGAGACTGCGCAAAGTAATTGTGTGATTTCAAAACGGTTTGATATTTTTTGGCAAACTGGCAATGCTTGCGTCGTCTGAGTGCAGGATTGCGCAACCAAGCTGCACTTGTCTGAGTTCTCTCCCATGCTCATAGCGAGTGGTTGGTATTGTGATCTTCTCTATATAGTATTCAAACTATGTCTTCTAAAACCACCGAAAACGAGTGAGAGTTTTATTAGAGTTCATCGAGGATTAGGAATATAGGTCATTACCAGTGTTATGGTGCCTTACTAACAGCGATTAAAGCAACAGAAACAAGAAAAACGAACAATTCGAAAAAATGTTTGGAAAGTACAGGAAAAAATTTCCTCACGATGAAAATAGAGATGTCATAAAAAATGAATTCGCTGAGAACAAGTTTCAAGAGGAAGTAAAAAAATAAATAAATGACTCTACCAAAAGCGTAGTTGGAGCAGTTGTAGTTGAATGTTGCGCAAAATGATTGTACAGTCTGTAGCATTAGTTCAATAATTTGTGCAATCATGTTGCGCAAATTATTTGTATGTGTAGAACGGCCTTATAATACAGTTAAAATAGGGCTCCGCCAGAAATGTTTAGATACCAGTTGTCTGCAAATTCCTCGACACTTTTAAGGGACGCTGAGATCGCACGTCGGATCGCTGAGATCGCACGTCGGATCGCTGAGATCGCACGCCGGATTCACCGCTACACGGGGTGATACCGGGTAACACTAGCGTCTGATTGCAACTCGCCTAAGGCAGAAAACGAGCTATTAAAAAAAAAACAGAGTCCCGTTTTCTTTGAACAATTGGGCGTAGTTCGAATGTGTTGAAGCGACTTCCTGGCTTCAGCTTAACATAGGCTTAATATACACGAGTAAACTCCTCTGTAAACACATATAGCAATATGCTATGTGGGCCATAAATTAGGTAGGGGTGTAATAGGTTTGTGTTGAAATACCATAGTAATCCGACAATTCGTTCAAGAATTATTAGCGAAAAACAGTGTAACACGGCCAGTGAAAACCATTATAGTCGGTAAATATCGCCGGGGTAAGTAATTACAGCGTGAAATAATGCCCACTTGGTACGGTCAGCTGTAGGCCGGTGGACACAGTAGATTTGATCACCGTCGATTACGCTAAATGAAGACGCTATCCGTGGAGACGAACAACGGTCGGTAGTACAGATGACCAAAACTGACGACAGATGGTCTCGGAAGAGGTCTCTGGATAACCGTGGATATCCCTAATTTCAAAGTAGACAATAGTAGACAGACATCAGTCGGTAAAGTTAACTCAGCAGGGAACAGTAGGTTTCCGGTGCGTAACTCCGGAGAGATCGGTAGAGTTCGGGTACATAACAGTCAACTGCAAATATAGTAGGTCTCGGTAGACCGGTCGACGCAGTAGATGACAACACACCGGTAGATACTGGTGGGGAATACCAGTGGTTGTAGTGGCGGGAAGAACGTCGCCACCTATTAACCTAGTCAGCTGTTATTTTTATAATACCCCCCAGGTCGGCCACAAATCGGGAAACGTTTGCTCAGAGGAGGCTAAGGAAAATCATAGCAGTTACACATGCGATATAGATACTCATTAAAAGATTAGGAACATCATTAATACCGCTAGGTACAATACAGTCATCTAACGGTACGGTAGTAGATAGATCTTCATCAACTATGCGCACAAGGAAACAAATATCAATACAGTTATAACTATCACGTCGATATCGCACACAATCAGGAGGTAACACAAGGACAAGGGGTCAATCGTAGTACACGTAAAGTGTCCCGAAGGGGAAAAACACATTCACAGGTATGAAACAATGTCACCAAACTCCATGTACTGTATGTACACACTAAGTGACACGAGTTTGAAATTCAACCGTTCAACAGTGTATACGACGCACTAGTATCAATAGGTGTGTGTAAATAGGAATATCAGATAGAAACAACTTTCTGCACCTTGTTCCACAGCCACTCTAGTTAGGTGTATCCACAAGTCCGTATCCGGGGTGCAGGAGTCTGAACCCTGGACATTTTTCCTGTGCAGACCGTGTGCGCGTGAGCGGCGTTCACGTTGGTGCGCCGCGCTGCCCGCTGTATCGCTGGTTAAGTTGGGTTAGGTAATGTTAGGCAATGTTAGGTAACGTTAGGTAAGATTAGGTAACGTTACATAACGTTAGGTAAGGTTAGGTAAAGTTAGAGAGGTTACATTGGGTTAGGTTGGGTTAGGTTAGGTTAGGTAAGGTTACGTTAGGTTAGGTAACGTTAGGTTAGGTGAGAAGGTTAGGTAAGGAGGTTAGGTTAGGTAAGGGTAGCAATCCAAACCGATCCAATCTAAACGGATCCATCACAAATAAAATCACTACCGTGCGCGTCCTTTCGAATGCACTTGCGTTTTACACCAGGGTTCCGGCGAGTGCATCCGGGGTACATACCAAGCGACCACAGGCACAGCTGTCAAGGATACACCCCCATCTCAACTGAGAGTGCCGAAGGTAGACTGGTCGTTTAGTTCAACTATCCGCTAACACGTGTCCAGTTATGCCGCTTTTACCCCAGCCTACATGTTGAGAGCTCAATGCAACATCGGATTAACAGCCAAGTGCCATCCCTGCATTGGTTCCCGGCTTCCGCTACTGGTTTCCAGGTCGGTTCCCTACCTGCTGCAGAAGAGAGGGGATCGGCGAATTAGTACGCTTTACCAGCAAACAAAGTAATGAGATGGGCTTGAAGGCATCGTATAAAAACCACAACTATATCCTCAAAAAAAAAAAGTGGAACTCGCTAGTGAAACGTAACCTAGGCGACAAAGTAAATTCTCCGACACTTATTATTCATCACAATTATCATTACTACCATCATATTGCAAAGTTCAAGCCTCCTTCACCAACGACGACTTACAGGGAGAAACAAGGGACACATAACATGCCAACAGACACGTAGACCCCACGCACTGAGATCTTGTCCCACAAGATCATCGCGTACGTGAACAGCAAGTCGGAAAAGAAGAGGAAGAACAGAGTAAATTAAAATATTAGCAGGAGCACGAAATCGGAAGGAAGAAAAAGTGGACACGCAAGGCATACGTCTCGAAGAACCAGCTAATGGCTGAGATAGCCTACAGGGATCTCCGAAGGCGCTTCTCTTCACAACATCTGTACGTTGGACGAACATAACTAACATCAAAATTGTCAGTACAGCAGTAGGGGAACGAAGGTTGGCACAGAGTGCGGAGAGAAAGATAGCTCCCAAACCTGACTTAGGCATATTTCGGGCCCCACTACCGCAGGAAAAAAAAGGTTCTTAAAGCATTACTGATCTAGATATATACGAATTTACCAAAGTTACCCCCTGCTGTACAGCAATTGTCTTGTCAGCGCCCATTCATAAACAATGGCCAACGATATAAGTTTAAATTTTGAAAACTGGTAATACTGTAGAGACGAAAAACACAAAATTATACAGGTAGCATCTATGGGAACGAATACTGATCCATCAGTTGCATCTTCTCATTTCTGAATTTGTACACCCGTGGTCCGACGAAATATATGTAGAGTATAGAAACTTCAGTAACTTTGGTATATACACATATAAGCATATACTCCTATCCAGCGCCTGCATCAGGTCCCACTGGGGATCAGCGCGCGAAGGCGTAAACCAAGCAAAGAAATCACAGCTTTGCGAAAAATTGTAAAGCGAGGGGAACCAGCAAGAGGAATTACAGTAGTATAAGATTGTTTAAGCTTCCCAATTAAGTTCTCAGCTGTTCCAAGAGAGGAAAAGGAAGGGACAAGTAGTATGTCGATAGTCACGTGGAACCCATGCACTAAGGTCTTCCCACAACCGACTAACGCGCATGAGAGAAATTACCAAGATACTCAAGTTTACAAAAAAACGTTATATTCTACAGTAAGCTACGTTTTCTATTGGAAAGAGGGAACCCTATCTTTACAGCTTCAATAATGTTCTAAGGAATATCCACAAAAAATGAATACGCCAGCACCACCACGACTGTAACACCTCACCGGACCGCTAATAGATGCCAAAAGGATGTAGCCAGATGGTGCGATAGTGGGGACAAGGTTCACTAGGCGGGATTCGGGTCTAAATCAGAAGCCCCGCTAGGGCCTCAGCTCCGCGCTGCTACATGGTGACTGTCAATTTAATGTAACGAAGGGTCAGCAGATTCAGCATTAATCACTGGCCGCCAATAACTGTAGAAACCACTAATACCAACCGATAATCGCCGACCCCATCAGGTAACATGGGATGGCAGTCCCCACCAGAAGATGACAGTCGAGTTCACCGCCAATAGAGGCAAGTTGGTACCCGTGGATACGGAAGGTAGGTGCTGTGAAAATCTGTAGGCACCAACTGATACTATATAAAGACGTTCACATACGCCCTCCTCCTTCCACCTGAGAACAAACAAAATTCCTGATTATAGCAATCAAATATAAGAGCGTTAAGCAAGGGAAGAGGAGGCACAAATTATAAAAAGATGGAAAGGAAGCAAAATAAAGCTCATAGTATACGAAGAGACAGTAGGAAGAAAGTAGACAGAGCAGAAAGAAACTATAAAAACAAAGATAAAAACAGACGGAAAGTAGAAGGAACACAGACAGAAAGCAACAAAAAAATTGAGAATCGAAAAGAAGAGGCAAGGATGTGGAGAGAGAAATGAAAAGAGAAGCGCAAAATGAAGCGGAGAGGAAACCAGAAAGGGAAGCGGAAAGAAAAGCGGAAAGCAAAGCGGAGAGAGGAGCGGAGAGAGGAGCCGAAATGGGAAAAGTATGGTGGAAAGAACGACAGCGGTACAAGGAACAACATCAGACCCAATGGGTACCCGCACAGCCGCTGACATGAACAGTAAGTTAAAAAAAAAAATTGGGTCACTGTTCATACAATCATTTATAGACGCTGATATACTGAAATTACAACATACGGGGAAAATAAGGGAACAGAAAAAGGAGCTAACTTCCCTATGTAAACTTCATAAATATTACCTCAAATTTTGTAATTGTGATCAATATTGTGTAATATATTCTACCGAACACTCCGAGCCACAGCGGCATTTACGCACAGCGCACTCCGAAGAAAGCACACTAGGGGAAAAAAACACGACAGCAAAACCCCGGGCATCCCTGGGCCCAAAACAGCAGTCTTAGCAGTCCAGGCGGTCGAAGATTCCGTTAAGGCCAGTACCTCGATAGCAAAGAGCAGATACATAGAAAGCCTACGCAGAAAAGGAAAGTCAAGAATTATTATTATTATAACTTTGTTTCAACATCCGTATCCCCAACTCAGGCGTTCCAACGGAGATGAGGGTGTAGTATTTAAATACCACATAATTTGTCGCGTGGCCTACGTGCGCTACTACGGGTAGGAACCAAAGCGCAAAGCATAGTAGGAGACACTCGAGTGGTCGGCCTCTTCCACGGTCTTCCACACGAGAGAAGAGAGAAACCCAGCGGACTAGGTGCGCTATTTCGATCGACAGCCCACCTTGCGGAACGGAAAAGGAAATAAAGAACCTATCCAACTCCACAAAACCAACCTCGTCTGCAGGAACTGCGGCCAGATGCAACATCTTCTGCGGAAAAGGTACTCGGGTTTGCCCCTGGGGTCGGTAAGGCCCATATATATATGACAGGGATAGAAAAGTCAAGAAAAAGGGAAAAATCCACAGAACCCTAATGGGAGAAAGAAAGTGGGTGGCAATAAGGAATTACGGAAAGTTAGCATTACATCGAGAAAGATATAAGCCTCCGCTGTCACAATGGTGATCTAACTGCGAGAAAAGCAAGGGCCACGTCGTATGAGGTTAGAAATGGGAACCCATGCATTAATAGGTTCCCACACGGGTCCCACGCGCACGGGAACAGCGAGCCGGGGAAGAAGAGGAAGACGAGAACAAAGCATGAGCAATTGGGAGCATGAGACCCGAAGGGAGCAAAGTGGGCACGAAAGACGGACGTCCCGCACGCCTAGCTAACTCACTGCGCTAAGCTACAGCTTCCCTCTGGGGGGCTGCTTCCCCTAACATAAGATGAGCAATCCTAGTTAACGAAATCTGTCATTAAACTTGCTCAGGGTAATTCACCGTATTCAATGTCAATACACGGTGTTCCAAGAACGCAACATTGGGTCCCATCTGCGCCGAGAGAAAGCACTTCCATACAAGGAGCAGCGGTGTCACACACACGTTACAAACCTAACCAAAATTTCACTTCCACCCAAGAAGGACACCCCAGGGGCACCCGCCCCAGTGCCAATGTACGCACCTAGCTAGCGATTTCCCTAAGAATCGCCACAGAATAATTTAAGGATATATGGGTATCGGGAAAACGGAAGGTAAAATTTTACTTTCACTTACAAATGTTTTTTTGGGTTTTTGTTGCTTCCAGTATGTTAATTGGGTCAATTTAAGACAATTTACAAGAATAACGTTTCCGTCGCAAATGCTTAGTTTTTNCCTAACCTAACCCTAATTTTGCTTGTTGGGACCGCTCGGTATTTTCTCCCATAGAAAAACAATGGGAACTTCAAAGTCATATATCTCAAAAACTAAGCATTTGCGACGAAAACGTCCTTCTTGTAAAATGTCTTGAATTGACCCAATTTACATACTGAACACAAGAAATGTCATGAAAATCATTTGTAAGTGAAAGTAAAATAATACCAAACGGAAACTTATCGTTAAGCTCACTTACCCACTATACGGTTGTCACACAGCGTAATATAGCCAACAGCAATGTAACTTATCACGTAATTCTTAGATAAATACAATAGTCGATAAGTAATTATCTGCAACAGACAATACTATACCTTTACTAATGAAATCACACAATACCTATTTTCAAGCGCAATGCCCTCGCACCAGCAGCCTATCCACTTCACAGCTTCACTATTAATAAATACTAAAAACACATGTTGAATGAATTATTAGCAGACATCATCAAGATCTTAGTTTTATTGACCCAAGCTTTCGTTTTGCTCAACGCAAAACGTTTTCAAGGAAATAAAAACACATGGTAAAATACACTTGGCCCATGACCAACTCAACACCCCCTTGACCCTCTTTGGCCCCATTGGTTAATGAATTACGGCATTTACGTTAAAATTCTATTCTTCCATCATTCAGCTCGACCGCGGCACGTTTATGAGCATTTGGTAGGCCCATAATTACGATTATCCTTGAGGTATCCTTGATACAGCGAAGAAAAGGAACCAACAAGAGAAAAAACAAGCTCACATTTTAGCCGATACTGCCCATAACTAGATTTATAAAAAAAAAAACTGATCATGAAAATTTACAAAACCTAGGACCCAAGATACGGGTCCGAGGGCATCATAATTTTGCAAAAATTTCACGGGTTTCACAGAAGCGGTACGTCACTGACAGTTCAACTCCAGCAGGCTGGTGTTCTCAGACTCCATCTAATGATAATTACCCCTAAAAAAAATGTAACGAAAAAATTCTCCCGAATAATTACTAGCCATTTTAACAGCAGCACCTAGACCACTCCTGATACAAAAAAAAAAATATTATAGTAACAAACTCGGAAAAATGAAAATGCACAGCACAGTTCTTTACACAGCCGCACATCATGGCGTTAGAAAAGAAATGACGGTGTTGCCACTTCGTAACGTGACGAAAGGAAATGGGAGACTTGGCCAGACGTTACAAAGAGCTCATTCGCTCCTACAGGGCAGAGTAGTGCATGCTTCACAAGCATGTTAAAGACGAAAGTGCGATCAGTGAAGAAGTGTGATTACAAAGTCCTTGCTGTCATTTTTGACCACAGGGGTACTCAAGTATGAAAACAAATAACAGTTATTACAATTAGAATTGATCTAGAGATACCTGCAGTGAACACAAGTTCGCTTCCTATTGAATGAGAATAACTGCCATCCTACCATCCGACCTTGCCTCTACCTTTCCAACACCTACATCTACGTAATTGTGACCAACTAGAGCTTTACAAAGTATTCCTAGATTAACATATTCCTACTATTATATTTGTAGTTAAAGCGTTTTCTACCAACAGTGTTAGCGCTACATATGAGGAGGTATACACTTTGGGACATATAGATGCACATTTACAATAATTTTAGAGGTCATAAATCAATATTAGGGTGCGGGCAGTGCCGGTGTTCTGCTGACTAATGCTTGAGTTGCGATTTTGAACAGGCCGAGCTTCCAGGATGTTGGGCTTATTGCAATTATTGGTGTGTGTAAGACTTAGGGTAATGTTTCCTAGAATTGTGATAGTTAATAAAGTACTGCTCTACTGCTCTGTGGTATATATGCTAATGAATAAATTAATTAACTGAATTTTTGTTTGACCACCATAACCATATCCACTCGCTTTATAATGCTCTTGATTAATGAATTCACAAAGAGAGACACACAATGCAGCGACCACAAAATTTCACTTAAGGAGTAAACCCAGATTTCAAATTTTTTATTTGTGGACCGACTCTTTTAAACTTGCACAATATATGCAAATTTGAAATGAAGCACTAAACCTCTTCGGCTTAATTTTTTTTGAGAAAATTGAGAAATTCGTTTTTTTTAGATGAAAATTGCTAGAACAAAAACAAAGACAGTATTAGGATCTTTGTAACATTTCTACCAACTAATGAAGCCTATTTTCAATTTTTTCGCTTTCTTTTGACATGGTGTTTTTGATCACTAACTAAATTATTCATGTAAACAAAACTTTCGAGTTTTGGACTGTGATAAAAAATTTATTGTAAAAACTGGAAATATCTCTTCATTTGTTTGTCATCAATCTTTCAAGGAATTCAAAACTGTCTTTGTTTTTTTATTTTTTCGAGCATGAAAGCTAATGACTTCTATTCATTTTTATGTGGAGAAAATCACATTTTACAGGATATTCAAAACATGTATAATATTGTTGTGAAATGTCATGTGTCACTTCTGTACTCTACGGATGAAGTTTGGATGTTGTATTCATGTTGTGTTATCAACTACAAATGATATTATGAATGCATAGTTTTATACTTTTTCCTGTAAATTACTAAAGTACATTTATTTATGTATACATTATATTAGCGCTCACCATCGGCATCAACCAAAATTTCAGAAAACTTCTATATTTAACGGCCGATTGTTCCAATGTTTGTACAGTATATGTAATTTTGAAAAAGAAATGCATTTTGTTCAGGTAACTTTTTCGATTTTGTCCTTAGTTTTTGAGAGAGGGAATTTTTTATGGAAATTTTAAAAGAACAGAAGTCAATGAGGTTTTATGATGGAACAAACACTAAGACAGGTTTGAAATCCTTGTAACATCATCAAGAAAGTAATAGAGTTGGATTTTCAATTTTCCGTTTTTTTTAGATGAGCAATTTTTGATCAATAATTAAATTTAAAAAAAGTAAAATTTTCAGTTTTGAACTGTGATAAAAAAGAAATAGGGATTTAAAATTAAAAATATATTTTTGTTAGTTTCTTACGAATCTTTCAAGCATTCCAACGCTGTCTTTCTTTTCTAGCATGAATACTCACTGACTTCTCTTTATTTTTAACCCTATCTGCTCCAAGACGGGACAAAATTGTAACGACCTACCGTTTTTCGTTCACAGTTCTGCTCCCAGTGATATTCAGCGCCCAAAATTCCGTGACTTTTCTCAATTGAACAGGACTGTCAATAAAATTCTAATATACCCGCACATTACAGTAAAAAATATAGATATATATAAATATTTTAGAAAATTAAATGGTAACATTTCCGGGTAGATTTTCTTTTTAAACAAAAAGAACTTTCATAATTATCACTAAAAGACAGTAACATGACTAGAAATGAAAAATAGAAGAGATTATACGTTCAGCTTGTGAAAGTATGAAAATTGCTGCAGATGTACTGCCGGAGTATTCATCCCGTACTGACTTGAGATATTTTCTTATATTCGAATTTAATTGACATTGAAACTACTCTGAGCCAGTGTTTTATTAATTAAATAGGCGAAAGAAAAAGTTGAATATATGACTTGAGACCATGAAGAAATACCTATGGTATTTATAAAGTTATAGGCATTTATAGTTGACGGTCCAAATTTATACCGCCTTGGCGATCAAGCGGCTGAAAAAAAATTGGTAACGGAGAAGGTTAAGTGAAAAAATGAAGTTGGACAAAATAAATAATAATTTTGACCCCGTTCGTTAGCCCCTAAATTAGGAGGTCATAGTGCCCGTAGCCACTCAAAATTTGGGACATGAAAGCCCACTGCCGAACATCTCTTTTCCAACTAATAATAAAAACAAATCATAATTTTTAACCCTTACCCCATTCGGGCCTTTTTTGGGAAGTTATAGTAGCCGTAGCCCCGTTGCGATTTATGACAGTATGGCCCACTGCATTGGGATCCTTCATTAAACCAAAAAAAATATAATATTGCCTAATATTGGTGGGTTGAGACTCTTAATCTGTGGAATAATGGACAGCAATACGCAAGCCCAACACACAAAAAATATTGTCAATAAAGTGAAAATACTGGAAGCCATATTCACTCAAAGGTGCTACCCTGTCATTAATCAGTAGAACACCTGCAGTGCCCGCACAAAAAGATTTATTTGTAACCTCCAAGATTCCTAACTACTGCACGACTCCGCCTCCATAAAATACCGATACCAAAGCCCTCCACACAGCTACGCCAGAGCCAACCTCAGCGTCGTTCCTACTGGCATGCTTTAGCGAGCTGCCATGGGGCTCGCACCTTTCTGCTCCTACCATAATCTTTCATCAACTTAACACGAACGTTTTTGACAAACTGCATTAATTTAGTTTGAAAAATGAAAAAAAAAACATTTTCATGTATACTCTCAGGTCCACTGGCTTCAACCCGTTAAATTGGGTTTCAGGCAGTAGCCCTTAATCATTTGCATCGAAGATAACAAAAACCCAATCTTGCATCTTAAAATTGAATTTTCAGCAGGTTCAACGTAATCGCGTTGCTTCCAACACTTCAAACATTTAAAGTGTCGATGCTAAAGCTTCTGTCCAAAGTTTCGGTTAAATTAAGCCTCGAAAGCCACAATTTTTGTCCAATCGAACACGCCCTTGGTCGCAATCCGATTATGGTTATGAAGGAAGAAAAGCCCATTCGGCTGTGTTATGGTTAATCGATGTTGAATTATCGCCTACAACTCGATATGTGTGTCTAAGCCGAGGGTCTGACGCACCTAACTGGTGTTGCGGAGAAGTTAATGCTCATGAGCTGAACTTTATTATCTCTCGCCGTGCCTATTGACATCTTCTATAAATTTACGAAAGTAACTAATCATTAACTAACTATTAACTACATATATTAATAGCGGTAAAATAAACTACCTTACTACTAAAGTCATCAACAATCCCCTTTCCGTAGCGCCGAAAACAGCCTCCTTCACTGCAACAAAGCTTAAAGAGTTATGTAGCGTGTCCATTTTATTAGTCTAGATAAAATTTGTTGAAGCAGCATATTCTTCTCGCCCATGCATCTTCATCAGCACATTGCAGCTACCGCTACCTAATACTACCAAAAACTAATAAAATGGCATAAAAAAAGTTAGTAAGCCATTAAGATATTGTGTCAAATTATATACAACCGAACAGTATCGATTTTTTTCTTGAGGCAGATCGTTTTTTAGCCGATTCTTCATGTATTTTGTGCGCTGCTGATTCCAAAAATGCGATTTATATTACCCAAAGAGCTCAAGTTTCTGCACCATGGGGAATGAAAAAAAATCGAAATCGTGTGATTGAGGCTTATATTTTTTGTTCTAAAATGCATTAGAAGAAAATTAACCATAATATAAAAGATCGAAATGGGGTCAATTGCATATATAACGCTACAACAAGACATGCATACACGACTACCGGGGAGATTTACTTCTGTGCTTAACGACCAATACATTTTCTTAACAGTGCTGCCTAATGCACAATATTTTGACCTGCTTGAACAAAATTGAAAACTTTTTGAAAATAGCATGGGAAATACCCTCAGAAAAAAGTTCACTGTCTAACATCCTAACCTAAAAAAACTATGCAAGGCAGTGCACTGGTCTGCATTTCAATACTTTTGTTCCTGCGCTCAGTGGCTCGCCAACTGATTAGCGATCTTTTTCATGCTGGATTTAAAATTTATTACTGATTCCTTTAAGCCAGGCCTGGTTTCCGTGATATACTCGATATTCATGCCTGTTTAGGTTTCCAAATTAGCGCTATCAACTAAGCGTTTATGGATTTGTTTTTCCCCCAACTATACATAGTCACGGGTAGTATATTCTTCTGGCATTTAGGCACATAACTCAGAAAGTTAGAGACAGATAGATTTCACCAAAAATATAGGAGACGTTAGAAGAAGCAAGAGGAATAGATAATCAAGTTTTGATGATCGGTTTATCTTTCTGTCTTCCAGCTGCATTTAAGTATTACGTTGTTTCTATAGCTATAGAGTCGAACGCGTGCCTGTTCAGCACGCTTTGTCGTTCGGTAGGATAAATTCACACCTAAGCTTGCTCATACAGCACGGCGACAGCGTGTTCTAGGGCAAAGAGTTATAGGTGGGTTACGCTCTCTCAGTGCAACTATTGTATTTATCTTCTCAGCTCTATAAAATGAATTACAATGATCAACGATGTAAGAACTAACATCATAGATTTTGCAGATCTGTGAAAATGGAATTTTCCAGACCGACAAACGAAACCACGACAAGCATTATGTGCTGGACCTAAAAAAAAAAAACATTGCAGACCTGTGTTTTTTGGACAGGAGACTTTATGAATACAAAACATACGTTTCAAATCAGTCACGTTTCATGTCCATGTATCGGCTTCAAAGGAAATGCCACATGCTGATAGAGTGCGTGTAGCAAGCTAATAACGCTATCGATAGCGATAATGAAGACTTTAACTTCTCAACTGACTTTTTATTTCACTCTTCTCGAAACGTGAAGTTTAGGCCATCATACTAACTACACTTCAACTGAACGTTGCAATTACTGCAGTCGTGCTGCTCAACTTTCCATTAACACGCACTAATGCCCGTCTTTCTTCCTAAAACGCCAAAAAAATATGTAAAAAGAAAGTAAACAAATAAAATAATAAGCACATCAGCAAGACACTACATTATCATAATATTAAAATAAAACTTGCTTTAAAAAAATGTTTCAGTATTTGGAATAGGACAATGGTTGCTGCCAAACCATTTGGTGAACTCCAATACTACAGAAAATGGAGACATACATCGTATGTGTCAGTTTTGTATTTTATCGTTTAGACTTTCATCGGTAGCACAAAGTGCAATAAAATATTTCGGTTCCCAGTATGCACTTGATCATATTAACATTTCATCGGGAAAACAACAGTGATCCACAAACCTTATACTAAGGTAATGGAGCAGCTATAGCAATGCTTGCGCTTATTATATTAATGTTTTATGCCTAATCGTTGGTTATTCAACAATAATTATACACATTGATCTGACATTCACCGAAACATTAAGTTCAAGCTTGTTTGATTACGCTGTAGTTACTATAATATGTTCTATTTTAAACACTGAGGCAGCCTCCCATGTGTTAGTTGTTAGCTGGTTGTTCGAAGCCCAAGATAAGTTTTTACCCTGCAGTTAAACTTTCGTATCGCTCTAATGAGACAAGTTTGAAGGTTCAATTATATCGTGGTATTGAATTGAAGGTCTGCGTTGAACGGTGTCATGAAGCTGACAGTGCAGTGGCGATCTAGGCGCAGTGCACCGTGCAGTCAAGAGCGATGCTTTAGTGCATGGCTACAATGTGATCCGCAAGTTATACTTGCAGTAGATCAGGACCACATGCATAACTTAAATTACAGTCAGACCTCTTTGAAGGCGTTTATAACTTCAACAGAAATATCACCTCTTTCATATGTTTTCTTCTACATAAGGTTTAGGAATGCCTGTATTATGTCCTCCAATCGTATAAGGAATAGCCATAAAACTCGACGATTGAGTTCGTTTAAGAGTTCATTCGGTTTTTTGTTGACTTTGGAGGAATTATCTACTGCAGTGTCCAAGTCGAGTTAAGGTGTGCTCCTATTGTTGAATTTCCATACCCTTCATAGAAGATCTAGTGATTTTCGAGCTTCAGGCATCTACCTAGAATCGAAATTACCACTCAGACGGCTAAACACTCTATGGACCATGGAATTTTTGGCCATTTCAGTAGTATTAGGCTTGCTGCTAACACCCACAACGCTATTCAAAGTGCTGAAAGCAATGGATTAGTTAAGCTTCTGGGGCTTGATTTGACACGACTTCACCGAGCTAATCGATAGCGCTTCAGGACCTGTTCGCAAAACAGTATTTGTAAGTGCTACTCAGCTTCCATAACAGAATTCTTCTTCTTACTTATCAGTAAGAAGAATACGAAAGCAAGACTTGAATATGCGGAAAGCCACATCGTTTGGAGAGATGAAGATTGGGAAAGAGTGCATTTCAGCGACGAAAGTACATTTAATTTGGTTGGATCTAATGCCAGACGGTATGTTAGACGTGCAACAGGTGACAGGCTGAACCCGAAATGTGTCAAAACATCTGTAAAGCATGGGGGAGGTAGCGTAATGGTGTGGGGCATGTTTTCATCTGAAGGAGTTGGACCGTTGGTGGCCACAGCAATATGTTATCCCATCTCTACGATCATCACCAAACCAGCCAGCAATTTTTATCCAGGGCAATGCCCCGTGCCATAGTGCAAAGAAAGTGAAGGAATATTTTGCAAAAGAGAATATCGAAGTCATGAAGTGGCCTGCCCAAAGCCCGGACCTTAATCCTATTGAAAATTTATGGAAAATTATGGGTGAAAATGTAAGAGAACGACAACCATCAACAGTAAAGGATCTGTGGACTAAAATTCAAGAGCAATAAAAAAAAAATAACTCGAGTTTTGTAAGAAACTGTGACGTCGTGTAAAGTTTTTGAAAATAAAGGTTTTAGTACTTCATACTAATTGCCCTAAACCTAAAATTGGCCATTGTTCCAATTGGCAATTTGTTTGTAAAATTGTATTTAGAGAAGATGGTTCTCTTATTGTGCACTGTTAGATTTTTGTATTGTTTGTTAGATTGTTCTAATATATTAAATATAGTTATGTTTGTCCTGTTATTTTATAGAAATATGTTAAATACATTCCTTAGGGCTCCATCAAAATATTCATTACCCACTCTACATGGTTAACCTTTATTTTCAAAAAATGAAAATCTTACTCTTATTTTGCTCGCTACAGTACTAGCGCGCATATGCGCAACAAGCCAGGGAACAAGAAATGAGGAGCAAAGAACGTATATAAAAGGAAAGTAATACTAAATAGAAATAAAAATGAAGATGAGAAGAAGTAAAATAAAAAAGGCGAAAGAAGGAAAAAGAATGAAAGAAAAGATGAAGGAAGGAAAAGATGGAAAAAGATTATACAAGGAAGAGGAAGGAAGAAAGAAAAATAGTATGACAAAAAGGAAATAAAGGAAAAAAGAAGGGAGGAAAGGATGAAGACAAAATGAGGAAGGCATGAAGAAAGAATGAGGAAAGAAAACACAAAGAAGGAAGAAGAGAGGAAGAAGGAAGGGAGAAGAATAACAGGAAAAAGGATGCGGAAACAAGAGAACGGTGGTTGAAATGTGGTAAGAAAGAAATAGGGAAGAGCATGGAAGTCATCGGGAATTTAACAGTGGCGTCAAAGATCGATTATATTAGTATTGCCCCTATACAATAATAAACTGCCCTAGCCATCTATGCCTTCACCGGTCGAAAGGAAGTACGGAAGGCACGAAGGGAGAATACACAATAGAACTACGTAGCGAAAACCTAACCAAAAGTAAGGCGACCATGGGTTACCCCTGGGCGCAGTGACTATTGCATGTAGGGCGAACCTGATTAACCAAATTTGAAAAAGAATGGCAGCGGAAGAACGTCACAAGAGCCCAATTATAGTAGAGGAGTGCTATCGAACCTACCTAAGCTCGGCTCCACTCACTAATAAAGCTAACCCGACCAAGATTAATAAGGGACACACACGGTCCAACGAAGCCATTTTCTCTAAAACTGGAATGGCTGGGGCTAAAACATGGAACCCAATAGAATTAAAAAGTATCATACTTGTTATCAAGGTGCTATAGAACCGGCCATTGGTCATAGTGCATAAACTGCACTTCTGGATTTTCAATATTTCCAAGAAATTTTGCCGTTGAATTAGTATTGTGGGATACTAAAATGAACATTTTGGGTGGGGGAAAAATTTTTTGAGGTACAACGGGGCTGTTACCCATAAAGTTAGGAAGGCAAGGACTGGTTCAGCTAATATCCATATAGCAACAGCTATAGCATTTATCTGCACTAGGTGGGTATATGCCTATGTATTTCTCATAGGATATTAGCAGAACCAGTCCTTGCCTACCTAACCTTATGAGTAAGAGCCACATTGTAGCAAGTTGAAAATTAAATAATAAAATTACCCGGCATCACTATTTTCGTGTAGTTTTTGAATTATTGACCAACGTTGTTCACTGCAACCACTACATGCCATGACAAAGCACCATATTACGAAAAGGACAACGGGCGTGATTGTTCTTGTTTACGTCGTTATGCAGGAAAGCGGAAGATGGCGGACGTACATTGCCTGTCAGAGAAATAATTTTAATCATCTTGCATATTAATTTCAATGAATACCTACATTATAGAAAACATCACAAACTGATATCCCCCATCTGAAATATGATTATTAACATTGTTAGACACGAATTCATCTTACACTATTGTCGGGAATGTCAAAAATCCAGAAGTGCAGTTTATGCACTATGACTGTTTTTTCTTTGTGGTTTGAGAATTTTGGGCACAAGGAAAGCAGAAAGCACTTATTTTATGAGGAGCATTGACCAGGGACTAAGCCGGATATATTCTGATGGGAGGATTTGATTTTGTTTTTTTGAGGTAAGTCTATCAATCTTGATGACTTTCTTGGTTGGGTTGGTCATGGATTGATTCAGTTTTACCTGCAGATCTAGGAGGTCAACAGAAATGGCTAT
>LQNS02278148.1:9975450-9997404 GCA_001587735.2 Parhyale hawaiensis | reverse complement strand
TATGCGGAACATGTGCGTGGTAGTCTGGACGGGACTTTGTATGGCAGATGAGCAGCTTCCCGTCGCTAGTGTGTCACCTACAGTCGTTCCGATGCACAACAAGGATTTCTGAGTGAGTTGCGCGTTGCTCGTACGAACGCCTAGTGTGGCCCCTGCATTAGAACACCTCTTGGTGGCCAGTGGTCGAAGAACCTACAACACGAAAATACTGACGGATCTAGCCCCTTGTCGTGGAGGGGTATCAGCCTCGGTACTAGGCCCCTTCCCCCAATTCGAGCTAAGCCTTCCCCCCCCCCCGGCTCATATTGAGCCAAGCTACCCCATATTCAACTGATTTTCTCCCATCCATTGAGCCGAGTTCGCGACTCTTGGCTTTTCAATTTTTTTACCATTTAGCCATCATACATACATGTATACTTTGTGAAGCCCCTCCATATTTTATGTACTACAGCCGTCGTCCAGTTGTCCCCATAAAAAAAAGTGCCTGGTGCTGACACTGACCGTTAAGGGGATATCTCTTTGAAACACTAGAATTTTTAAAGAAAATCGTCTGGGCCTACCTTGACTTCATTTCATATTAATGAATGATTCTTGACAGAGTTTGATCCAGTGAGGAATGTACTTCTCACGATGAAAAACCATCAACATTACCACAATTATAGTTAATCATAAACGCTTCGGAAAAAAAAGAAGCGTTTTCTGAAAATACTGAGAGTAAGGATAAAAAACTGTATTAGAATAAATGAAAGTATATCTAACAAGGGCAACCATTGAAACAATAAGTAAATGATCTAAAGCATTGTGAGAACGCATACCTCCGCAAATCAAAGCAATGGTAGCGAAAAGTTTAAATTGGTTCTGAAACTAGGATTTCCTTTCTATCAGCAGGACCAGCACTACCACCACCAAAATTTGATGATAAATACATGAGCTAGAGCATTGTAAGAACACATACCTACGTCTGCCGATCAAAGCAGTGTTAACAAAAAATAAAAATTAAATGTGTCCTGAAACAAGGATTTTGATTGTATTATCACCACCAAAATATGATAATTTGTGCCTCGTGACAGTGATAATAGCTTCATAAAGTTTCTTGATTATCCATCGGTAACGGTTTGAGTAATATTTCGATAAATACAAGACGAACATTAGTCAAACACACTATAACAAATGGACCAATCATCATAAAAATTTACATCATTGGTTCTCCTGAACATTTATAACGATTTTTGCATATTTCATAGAGATCCATTCATAACTTTATGAGTTCTGTTGCGGAGAAACATAAAAATCAAAGACAGAGCAAGAAAAAAATAAAATAAAATGAACCGACAGAGGCAGACAAAGAAACTATTGGACGGATCTTCACTAAAAGTTAATCATCTGTTCTTCCTAGCCTGCGTAACAATCCCTATAAAGATCCGTCTATAACTTTTTGAGCTACCTTGTTGAAAAATGGTGTAACAGAAAAGCAAAAAGAATTAATTTCCTTGCCAGAGGCAGATATGAAAATAACTAGAGATTCACAGCTGCTTCACACGCAATCAAGTCAGTTGTCTTATTAATAACAACTCATACGCCAAAACGAGCTTCTCCGAATGCCTAACAGATGATTTTATGGCCGCGCTAGTCATTTTACTTTTACTCAGTAAACAGGTGCACTGCGTAGTCGCCATACCATAAACATCCAGTCACCGTCTGAAGCCACTCCTAGGCTAAATTAAGCCTTCTTTTTCAGCAGATTAGTATTTTTTATAGCTACGTTGGTGTTTCCTTCCATCTTGGGCAAGTGGGCATGCGGTAAACAGTTTATAATAGATTTTCCCTAACGCTACTGCATGAAGAAAGATCAGGGGTTTGTTTCACTTCCGAAAGTTTTTGGGGTTGGCAGTTCATTTCTGGAGGCAATGAAATTCCGTGATTTTATATGTCTTATAGAATAAGGTGGCCTTTTATTTAAGAGGGTCGAATATTGATTATTATTATTAAAACTTCACGCTCTGGCCCCCATAGACAGGTAGCTTAATGCAAATAAAGCACTTTGCATCGCCGGGAATCCCGAAATGCTGCTAAAGGAAATCAGAAAAATAGCCATTAACAGCTGACTTAAACGCCTGCAGGCCAACGCGATCAAAAGGCGATGCCGGCAATGAATTCCAAACCCCAACAGACCAGGGAACAAAGCAATAATAGTTGAATTGCTCTATACATGAGCAATTTCCGTAAAGTTTATTTTGATTTGTCTGAAATATTGTGGGAAGCAAATGTATGCCATGTCATTCAATACTACACTACCTTACACACACGTAGTAGTCTCTGAAATAATCAATTCATGTGCCATTTTAGGAATCGTCTTTTGCGTCGCAGATACGACCAATACTTGAACACGCTCAATGAAGCAAGCATGTAATTTTTTGGCATTCATGAGTTGCCTACATGTTTTTCCTTGAGGCTTGCGTATAACCATAGTTTTTATTTTGTTTGCATAATTATCAACTAAAGTAATCCTATTAATCTGAGTCTTACAGCGGCTATACTGCTACCGAGACTAATAAGTCATAAGTGCATAACCACAAGCGAAAATAATAAAGGTGATCTTTGATACGTAGTAAAAGATATATGAAAAATGAAGTCAAACCCCGCTTGTTATCCTTTGCTAGTTTCAACCAGAAAACCCTTTTATTTCTTGTGAGCGCACTAGCTTGCGTTACATTCGCCTTAATATTATCATTGACTAAAATTTATATCTAATTCCAGAACGTCGATCCAAAGAAAAATTTGTGACCATAAATAAACAAACTGGCAACATGCTATGACACAACGCTCTCAAAGTGCTATAGCTATGGTCACTGATACATAATTAAGCAAATGGCATTAATCATAAAAGTATTTTACTATTTTGGAGTCTATACTATTTTGGAGTCTATTGTGTTGTCAATCAACGATAATGCTGAAAGTTTTTTTTCTTGAACTTTCTCTTTATTCTACAGTTGAGCTTTCCTTGAAGCACCAATATAATCTTGAACATCTAAATCACAAATGAAATTTTTCAGCTAAAAGCACTACTTGTGGACAGTGCAAAGTGACTCTTCTTCACAGTATTTCAGCCTGTTTGTTATAGTTGAGCAACTTACTCTTCATGATTTATAGCACTTATACGAAAGACATTTGAAAAGAAAGAGATATAAACTTGGTCACTTTTGTATTTCGCATAACAACAGCTAATCTGATGCATCAATATTTCACTATACTCTCTTGATACAAGACCCAGTAATTTGCCGTTATTGTTAGTAAAACTTGTAACACTAGGCGAGTAGAATTCCCTACTGATGATCAAGCAACATGAATCATCTTCAATTTCCTCCAGTCGCATTTTGGCGGCAAGTGGCAACAACCTATACCAACTGGTGACTCTCAGTATAAGAATGATCTTCCACAAACAAAAGTAATGTAGAGCAAAAAGAGAAATGCTCAGCACAAACAATTTTGAGGAGATATTTTATTTCAGTTTCTGAATTCTTTATTTCGTGTACATAAACTAGTTAGAGCATGTTCATTATCACAGCAGACAATGAGATATGAAGCATTCCCGAGGGGGGCAAATGCCATGAATGCCCCCCCCCCCCTGTGTCTGCCGGTGCACGAAAAAAAACTTGGATTCAAGTGACAGAGTGGTGGAGACGGGTCCTCTGCTCTACGTTTTGCTATCCAGAGGCGAGGGAAACCACTACGGGGGATTCTCAAATTAGCTCTCGGCACCATTGTCTTTCCTGGTCTTCAGAATACCTTCATCAAATTTTTTAATTAAGTCACGAAACTGTTCGGCGCAGCCACTGTGCGCGAAATAAGAAATAAAAAATAATGATACACGATCCAAGGTGGGCAACCGTTGTGATCGGATCTTCATGAAACTGAAGTAGAGTTTCACAGCAAGACTATGTGACTGTATAATGAGCTGGATATGAGATTGTTGAAAGCAGTTTTGTAAACAAAATAGCTTCAATTTTCTTTTTATTAAGTCGAATTAGAAGAAAATTATTGCTGTACTCATAGCAAAAGATGCTGATACCGAGAACATATCACATTCATTCTATGATAACCTCAGTCACTATATAAATGTCAATTCAAAAATACTAATAAACGCACTGAGACTACTTTCTACAATTGTCATGCAAATAACACTCGAAAGGGACAAAAATTTATGCTTTCTCACCATACCACTTGAATATGGCACTTTAACTATAGTTCTATAATAGGGACCAAAATATAAATAATAGTAACTGTAATAATAATAGCCTATATATTATACAGTGGTATTATGAGCTCAAAACCATCATTTTATGATCAGAGACTTCAATCTAGTTACCTACCTATATCTCTGTCTCCTATTACTGTAATGCTGGGAACACGCTAGGCATTTACAGAAACAACTTGATGCAAGGATGTGAGACTCGGACGTCATTTATGCCACGGTATCTATGCTACCGATTTCAAGTATAAATCGAGAAGGCTCCCGAGCGGCATATTCGAGCAACCAGTTGGGAGTAGATATGCATATATGACCCCGGCATTACGCTGCATCATTTTCAAGCGCATTGCACTAAAATGAAAATCGATCTACCCCTACAAATTTGAATTATCGACTCTCTCTCAAGCGCAATCCGCTTCTACTGAATGTCAAAAATCTCACACTCGATTCAAAGGGGAAAACATTAACGCTCTGAATCGTCGTTCCCGGCGAGTTAACAGCTTGAGTTGAAGTCCCAATCGAACGTTTTTTTCTTTTTTTGCTGCACGATCGAAATCAATGCAACGGCCTTAATCAGACAAATATAAATAAGTAGATATTTTGTAGAAAAATGAATAAACGCATAAATGTACGCTGGCCATCATTGTACAAAAGGGGCGATTGCAAGTCTTTAAATGAAGAAAATATCCGTTTCCCTCTGGAATCCCGGTGATATTGAAGGCTCTAATAAAAAAAATACATGCTATCAAATTCGTTTATATTTTCGTGCAGCTCCGCCTCCAGTGACGGTGTTTGTATCAAGGGAAACTTCACAGTCAGGTGTGCCTGCCGACCTAAATGCAGTGTGCGAGGCCGAGGGAGGCTTCGGCCTCATCATTATGACCCCGGAAGTCAAAGCCGATGCCATCGCAACCGCTGACGGTAAGGTGCTGTCCACCTAGCCATGTAAGATGGTAAAGGTAAAGTCGTAGGGACATTCGAAAAATCTATTACACTGGTTCGCCTTGCAGATAAATCTCCACTTGGGTCCTGAGGAGTGTACGATTACACACTATTGGTATGGCTTCCTCGTTCACCAGCATGCGCATAGACAAAACAGCACATATTATTAGTAACTTGTAGCCCGAACCGTCATTATAAATGACGGCAGAAAATCAGAACCTCAGACAAAAAAAAAAAAAAAACAGTTGTCTCCTGTGCTGAGCTTCTATCCCCTGCAAATAAAGACACAACGTGAATTATTATGCAGTACTGACTTGTTCTCTTATATGCCCGCTAGTGTATGCACTGTAACGTGATGCTGGACCAACAATGGGTCCCAGTAATTATCGTAGAACGCTCTGTGAAAAAATGTAGCAAATCATAATGAGAGTTTAATTAAGCATAATTTTACTAATTACCAGTATCAGAAAATTACCCAAATTTTTGTGGCCAGGAAAAAATTAACGATGTAAATAACAGAACAATATTGTAGTTGTTCCAATGATAATAATAGATACATACCTTAATGAGTATCCAACAGTTAAGCAATTTCCGTCTAAAAATGACAACCGGTTGAATTACATATGAATAAATATTTATTTATCAAAAGAGAATGCATATATGATTAAGACATATCTCATTCATAGTACTGTCACCTTTGTAAAAAGCTTAGTAAATGTTACAGAGAAGCTTGTTAAAAATCGCTACCTTCATAAATATCCGTTCATATCATAGTTGCTCGTGTCTTGTAGAGGGAAGGAATAACGCTCGCTACTGAATCAATACTATACAGTAGATTAGTGCACGAAGGTGCCATTGTCATGTCGGTAGGATACCCAATTGCCTCATTCATTTAACATACATCAACACCGTTGATACTAGTATGAGAACAATATTGGAACTATTTTCCGAAGTTGAACAGTGGGTCAATGTTGAGATACAACATCGGTCCGATCTAGAGCGAATGTGTATTGCTGCATGGGTAGGTCGAAATATTGCTCCCACTTAATGTTATTATCAACTATATAGAGGGCTTTTTAAGCTACACAGTAGTAAAACAATTTCGAAAAAGAATTAAGAAGTTATAATTTTGTACAGAATTTAATGTAGGTGGTATAGCGCGTCATATAAGGGTAAGCCAGGTAAGTTTTAGTTACTGTTCCACTGATTATTTCGTCTAGATAAACTTACCTTTGCAATACTCTTGACAATATATAAATTATATCCAGTAAGATTTCAGGGTAGCTACCGAACTCTAGCAGTGGCAATTGAGGCAGCTACAGATATTGAATGTCTAAATGACTATTAGTTCAATTAAGTTGGAGAATGCCACGCTGAGTAAATTCGTGGACTACTCTCTGGTTCTGAATAGTAAATGTAATTAGCAGTCGATTGGATTAGCAATTGTACTCTATTGGACTAACTTATTGGTACTGATTTTGTACCACATTAACTCCACGAGTTACTCTTTGGAACAATAATGTTTCTCAGATGGAAAAGAGCAATGGTAATCTAAGATATTAGAACTGAAGCTGTAAGTGCGTAGTCTCACACTTCAAACAAACTACGTATTTAACTGACTCATGGAACCAGAAGACAGTCTTCGACACCAAGAAGGACATTTTTACCTCCGCCGAGGAGGTTATGTCTTTTTTTTTTATTTTTTTTTGTTTGTGTGTGCGTCCTCTTGTCTGTCACCAAGATTTCTCAAACAGTTATGGACGGATCTTGATGAAATTTGCAGGGATTATTCGGCATATTAACAGTAACAGTTGATTAACTCTTGGTAAAAATTTATTTGTGTGTCTGTTTGTTTGTCTGCCTATTTTTTTCTAAGGCCATAACCCGAAAAGTAATGAATGTATATTCGTGAAATTTCTATGAGTTGTTAGGTATAAGACGATGAGTAAATGATTAAATTTTCGGCTGATCTCTCTGTTCGTTCGTTTGTCGCTGTTTATTTTTATGCTTGTTAACACAATAATTCAAAACGTTATGCATGGATCTTGATGAAATTTACAGGAGTTGTTACTAATGTTAAAATACTTGAATGATTAAATTTTGTGATGATCGGTTTGTCTCTTTGTGTGTTTGACTTATGTTTGTCATAATGTTTGTTAGCAGCATTATTAAAAAAATAATAAACGGATCTTCATGAAAATTATATGAATTTTTAACACTGTTAAAGGCACAAATAGTTAGATTTAGGTGTTGATACGGAGAAAATTATGGTTTCAGAACCAATTTGGATTTTTTCTTATCTTATTCGCTTGGTGGAGGTATACGTTCTCCGAGTGCTCTCTAGTTTTTACTCATTTCCTCATCTGCTTTGATAAATGTTTTTAGTGTCGTTTGATGATAAATATAACTTTGGAAAGTAAAATAAATATAAAGTCAAGTTCCCCACGTAACAACTTTCGTTGCCACCAGCAGCTGAGAGTCAACTCAACTAATTCGACTGTTTAGTCGTGGCCGTGATTTCAGAATGGCGACTATGAACATCATGTACTAATTCTTAAAATATCAATCTTTGTCTACTTAAACTGCTCATAAGTAAGAGTGATAGTTCAATGTTCAACATTACCACTTGCCATGGTGTAAATATTGCAGTAGTAAAAGATTTTTGAAAATTTTTTATGCAATTAAATTTTGCGGAAGCTGAAGCCGTGCCGCGACTATGTAAACGGATTAGCTGAGTTGCCTCTAGGCTGATAGCGGCAACGAAAGTTGTTACGTGGGCCTCGGGCTTAATTCGCGAAATTTATGGGTATTTACGGTAAAAAATGGCGAACTAGTCCGCTTTCAGAAAATATGAAGACGCATAGGTCACTGCACGTATCCCCAATCGAAGATCGCCCCATTGCGTACTGCAGGGGCAACTTTCCAGATATACAACATGTGCAATTTCCAGCATATTTTTTGTATCTAGAGTTCTTGCAATGCTTCACATTTTCTAGAGGGTGTACCATATCGTTATTCTTTGACATGTTTTTGACTTCTCACTGCTTTCCATAAAATGTGTAATATTTAACGTATTTTCCGATAGAAGTAAAATATTGGTCAATTTGCAGCTATGCCACTTCTCTATTTTCAGTATTTCGGGTGGAAATTGCTTTAGAATTTGAATGTACCTGTGTTTGGAATGATATTTAGAGGAGCGGGAACTAAATCAACCTAAAAAAAATTATACCTAGTTAGGTTAGTTTCCTCTCCTCTATGTAAATATCATTCTAAACCCACCTGCATTCAAATTCGACAGCAATTTACACCAGAACTATTGAAAATAAAGAAATGGCATTACTGCAATTGATCCAAAATATTATTTCTATTGCAATTCTTATCTCTTTCCTATAGTCAACAGCTATTTCTCACATATTTCATATTCAAACAAATTTACGTGCAATGTTTCACTTTCGTATATCGTACTTTTCTTTCGTTTCCAGCGGTTGGTAAGGAAGTGAAAGGCGACAAAATGCTGTGGCTCATGGCCAGGGACCAACACCTGGACTATCGCCCCGTGTGGCCGGACGGCTCGTCCGTGTTTGACACCGTATTTGTGCCGGCAGACGTGGAGGAACCGTCTTATGGTGGAGGGCCCGCCACTCAACTCACCAACAGCGGCAAAATACGCGTTGTAAAAGAGAGCTTGTTTTACGGCTACCCAGTGCTGTGCGCAAAGAAAAAGTAAATTCGATTGCCTGCCAGTTCACTTGGGGATTCTCTATTGAAGACTGCACAGCCATCCCCAACGTTCGGCAGGTGGTGTTGGCATTGAAAACGTAGAACACTTTTTGGCCATTTTCTTACATTTACTGTAAGTAGATACGACAATGCTGCACCTGACTCACAAATTGCGAGTCATCAGTTTTTGGAAAGCCTTGTCAATCAATGATGATGTAGATTAATATCTACCTCTAGCAAGGTTATATTTTCGTCGGGTTTGTCTGTCGTCTGTCTGTCTTTCTGTCTGTCGTCAAGATAACTCAAAATGTTATGGACAGATTGGGATGAAATTGACAGGGATTGTTTTATACGTTAAGAGGAACAGTTGATTAACTTTTGCTGAAGATCTGTCCATCCGTTTGTTTGTTTATTTGTTTGTTTGTCTGCTTTATTTTTCTCATTGCTGGAATTTATATGAATTTTTAGGTATATTACGGAAAGTAAATAATCAAATTTTTTGTAATAATCCGTTTTTTCGTTCGTTTGTCACTATTTTTAATATTATGATTGTTATCACAATAACTCAAAAATAATGAATGGATCTTTATGAAATTTATAGAAGTTGTTAGCAATGTTAAAAGAAACAAATGATTGAATTTTAGTACAGATCGGTTGGTTCGTTTGTAAGTTTGACTCATGTTTGTCATACTGCTTATTAGTACGATAAGTCAAAAAGTTATGAACGGATCTTCAAAAAAAGATTACTGAAGCTGTTAAAACTATTGATGGGCACAAATGATCAGGTTTTGCTGTTGATTCAACGAAAATCAAGGTCCTAGAACCAATTTTAATTTTTCATAGCAGTTGCCTTGCTTGGTGGAGGTATGCTCTCTCAGAGTGCTCTAGTTTATTATTTATTTGAGGTGATGAGGACGATGATGAAAGAGACATCTTACGTGACAGTAACAACGCATTAATGGAGAGCTAATATTATTATGACCCTTACAAGTTTAATCTAATAGAATATATAATCATTCATGCTATGTTGTGAAAGGTTAATAGGTTTTAATCACAAGCTACTGGCAAAACGTTGGTGTAAAGGTATTCTTGAGTTTATTATAAACACAGTGTTTGTATTATTAGATTAATGAAAATATGACCGTATAATCACAGGAGTTACAGATGCTCTCGTGTAGACTAACTACCGTCTACCTGATGGCCTGGTCCATGGAAAAAGTCCTGAAGCCAATGCGGTAAATTTCACTAAAACAAAATCCAATTAACTTACGGATCTCGAATTCAATTTGCTAGGTAACGCAAAGAACGCCTTACATTACATGAGAAGGCTTCGTAGTTCGAACGCTTTTGTCTGAAGCTGCATCAATTAACCGTAAGACCTATTTATAATCCTCAGCCAGCCCTCAACTGAGGATAGTTTGTGGTATTTAATGCATCGAGTGCACCTCAGCATGGATTAGATCTAGAGAATTCAACTATATCTCCACGGCAGGAAAAGGTACTAAATTTTTTGCATTGTTTCTCAATGAAAATCTTTTCCTATAGTTCTGTAATCATCTTAGGAAGTCTACGTTTGACTGCATCAGAAAAAAATATGAAAAGTAAATCTTACAGGAATTAAAGAATATCTGAATTTACAGCATCAAAATAAAACTTAAAATATCTAATTGACCATATGCCGGGTGTTTAGCAAATTCTAGTTACTTCTCTAATGATTTTTTACGAGAGGTGCACGTACTTCTCAGATTCCTTGTAGGGAGTAAATATAGTCAGCTGTTATTAAAAACAATATTCTAAAGAGAACACAGCTACCGCTATTGGGGTTTATTGATTATCAAAAACAGAACATTAATTCGTATTATAGCGGTAAACATTTCTGCTATTTTCGTATGTAGATAATCATTTCAAGGGAGTACTTGAGAATATTCTCAACAATTACGCAAACAAAGTTCTTAAAGGACTAAAGAATTTAATATACAATTTCTTGCTTAACTAAATCGTAAATTTGTCTCTTCGAGATTTATCTACATGTGAGACCTTTTTGAATCAATTAAATGTGTTTGTCATTATTGCAATATAGAGCACAATACATGATTCTGAGTTGAAATTAATCATATTTTATTATCCCAGGTTAATGATGTATCAGTGTGAGTTTTATATAGTAGTTTAGGAGTTTGTGCCTAAGGCCATTTACCGGAAAAAAATGATCCCTTTCCTATTATGAATAAATTTTATTTGAGCAGTAAATCCCATTTACAGTGTCTACAACTAGTATTTTTTTATAGAATTTGTTGGAGTTTGAAAATGTTTTTAACATTAACAGGTCGATGGTGGTATCTTTTGACAAATCACAGGCTGAAAGTTAAAAGATGACAGATAGTCAGTGTTATTAAAGAATACAGGCAGGTACTTGGAAATTGAACAAAAATTTAACAGCAAATTTTAGATTAGATAGTAGATAATTGACGGACCAACAGGCTTATTCCCATAGAGCATCCGGGACTTACGCTCCGACCCTCCATAAGGTAGTGCCATTACATCAGAATCATAGAGATATCTGGGTGAGAAAAGAAGAAAATTAAGAAAATTAACTCCACCAAAGAATTGGTTGAGTAAGCACAATCAATTGTTGCAGATATACGGAGCTCGGGAACGTTAAACTGGGACATGAAAGGAAGTGAATTACGTTAGCCTAATAAAATCTTCGGCCGTTGTAAGTTTGGGACTCCAGGAAGAGGAGTCTGTAGCAGTGGTGGATGTTGCTCCCAATGCTTGTCAAGCGATTTTTGAACGCATCGACTGACACCGCACCGACAACTTCGGAAGAGAGTCTATTTTACATGTTCACTATGAAGTGCGGGAAGATCTGTTGGTTGAGAGTAGTTCTCCGATCTTTGTACTTGAGTTTCTGCCGTTGTTTCGCGGGCAAGCATTAACGTCTCGGTCACTGCATGGCTTAACGAACGTGTGTCCTGCGGTAAGTTGGTATTACTTTGCATGACTGCGCAGTTTTCATTGTTACTCGAAACGCTATGAAGTCCATAAACAAAATGACAAGCAACCATTCGTCTAGCGGGAAAAAACTTCCTTCGAAGCTAATAATTTGTTGCTGTCTGCAAACTTTAAAAGTTTAAATTTTGTCGTGTGAAATTACTCACTCAATTCTTTCTACAAACTTTTTGTCATATCTTCATATACTTGCAAACATTAATATCTTTGGAATAATGGCAACACGGTTGCAAATATTATAACCCTTATTAAGGTTTTAAAGCCGTATTACTCAAGTGACGAAATAGGAGAAAACGCACCTATACAAAATTTAAGCCGTGGTTTTCTAATCATTTGCTTTTAATATACATACGTAATGCATGTGAATTTCACCATGGTTAGTAACTCTAAATAGTACAACTTGTGTTTTATCAAAAAATTCTCCTCAAACGTAGTAAGACCCACTAACCGCAGCACTGACGTTAATTCGTCTAGCCATGCCTATCTGGCTTCCGTGTGGGTGCTAAAGTTAAGCCTTCAAGGCTGGATATGTCCAAAATTTCAGGCAGGTTCCCTGGCTTCGATCTGTTTCGGACATTGGTCTTCAATTGATCATCATTGAGACTTCCTTCAACTCAATCTTACTTCTTAATCGTTAACATGGAGTTTTCAGCCGTGTCAACAGAATCGCATCACTTCTAATAAGTCCAACTCGCTTCAGAGTTGCAAGGCCAAAGCTTCTGTCTGAACTCAAGCCTCGAATGTTTTATTTCAGTTCCAAATTAAACTTACTCTAGACTAAATATGAGGTTTCTCTTAATAGAAATGCATTTTACGAGGACTAGGCTATGCGCGTTAGATATCACTAGTATAAATTAGGACAACGGAGATTTAATTAGCTTAAACGAGTGAGTACCAATACACATACGACTAAGGTGAGAGAATTTAATTCTGAAATAGCAGCTCCAATATCAGTATTAGTTTTAGATCTTATCGTTCAGATATCGATTACAGCTACTGACCTTCATCCAACATTACCTTCAACGTTTTCATTACCTTTCGCCCTGCAGGAGAGTCTCAAAGTTTGATTAACTACTAGGGTGGCCCCTGTGGCGCACTGACAGGGTATCATTTTCATAGCTTTTGTTACTATATCAAAAGTTTTTCTGTCACAAGATAATAACATCACATGGGTTGTTCAACTTGCATTCATAATACGAGTAACACTTGACTTGTCGGGAATTTCAACAACGAATTTTAGCTATGTCCCTCTGAATCGTATTGCAAGCCGATTTGTGAATGGGCCGAGGTCAACTAGCGCAAGTAATATGTACATTTACTCAAAAGTGTACTGTCTCCAAATCATGACCAGGAAACACGATCTCAATCTCCAGATCAGGAATGAACAATCCTCTAGCTGATAAGTAAATGTGGTCTGTAATGAACCTTGTTACAAGGTATCTAACATTCACTTCCGAGAGCAGTGTGTACTGCTACCAAACAGAGGCCAAACAATGAGCCGCAATGCTGTGTCCTATGTAATGATCATATTGAACACTCTTTATCTTTAATCTAACTCTAATCACAGCTGTGCCTCATAATTTTCTACTATGTGTTTACGAGTAGCTAATNCGACCGTGCGCGTAGCACCGCGCGCAGCTCCCGAGCCTCGCGGATGCCCCGCTCAAAAAGGCGACCGTGCGCGTAGAACTGCGTACCATATGCCGCGCTTGTTCCACCGTAGATTTTTAACTGGGTAGGGCAATGTTTTGTTCCTTCTTTCGCATAGTTGATATGGATTGAAAACTTATTTTAAGGTATGAGAGGAAATGTGTAAGTTATATTGACCTTCTAATTTTCTTAATGCAAAGAGTTTAATTATGTCATGGTTAAGATAAATACTCCTTCATGTCTCATTTTAGCCCATGAACTCGTTTGATTTTATTTAATTATGCTGATTGCAGCAGAAAGTTTTTTTTTGGGAGATGTCATAAATAGTTTCAGGAGAGTTAAATATTAAGAGTTTCACTGAATATGATGAGAATAGATATCACCTGAGCAATTGCGTGTTTGGCGTATTTGATGTTCTTCTCCGATCGTACTCTATGAATTAAGAGGATAAACAGAGTGAGTTTGGTCAGAATTGTCAATTTTTTTTTTTTGAAAGGGGTCCTTAGGGACTAGGCTATTGGTCCCCAAGTTTTTAAGGTGATATGGGCACTACAACCCTCCAAACAAGGGGCCCGTAGAGGGTAGGGAGGGGTGGGGGCAATATTATTATAATTTTTTATTTGTTGTATAAGTGATGTTTGGTAGTGGGATTTCATAACTCAAGTTTTTTGAGGGCTATGGGCGCTCCAACCCGCCTTCATCCCAAAAGGGCCCCAGGGGGGGGGGATAATGGTATGTCTAAATTATGGTCTTATCTTTCATACAATTTTATTTTTTCACTTAGAGTTGAAGAGAAAACAATGAGTTTTCATGCTAGAAAAACAAAACCAAAGACCGCTTTGGAATCCTTGTAGTAATTCCCAATAAAATGGAGATCTTTTTTTTTTTCTAATTTGTACCTTTAATTTCTTATCACAGCCTAAAATATTGTTCTTTGTATAGATTTCAAATGATGATCAAAATTCATATATCATTAGAAAACAATAGGAAATTTGAAAATTCAAAATTGCTATTTATTTTTAGAAATGTTACAAGGATTCTATAACTGTCCTAGTTTTTTGCTTCCACGGCTGGTGATTGTCTTGCACCACGAGCTGTTCTAGTTGCAATCTAAGGTCAGTTATGAGATAAGAATTTAATTTCCAGCAGAGCCACCAACGTGTTTCATCAAGAAAAACTCACGCATGTCTCGGTTGCATGTAAGACTATGCACCAATTTCCTGAACACTTCCGTGTCTCAATCTCCCGCGGTGGACAAATATGTCCTTGCTCATATCTCTATCAGTTGAAATTACTTGCGTAAACTTCGACAGAACCAATGGTGTACGGTCGTGCGTTATCTTCCGAGTGTAAATAATTAAATGTAATTAAGCTGTGCCATTACGAGATTGAACCAGCTAACTTGTACTGTTTTTTTTTTACATAGTAATAATTTTACCACTCGTTGTTTGGGAATAAAGTTTTTATTGAAGGAGAATAAAGAACCAAGCTGAGAATGTATAGTATTGACCCATTGCAATGTTTCAAGTTTTATCACGTGACGCATGCCACGTACTTGCCCTGACCTCTTTCTATGACGGTGACCTTGTTGATCGACTGCTACACCGTGGCCAACTTCCGGTCCCGATATATGCTAATTATGTGGTCTTCATGAGACGATGAGCGTGTTGGATTGGGCGCTAAAATTAAACTTCCAAGGCTTGCATGCTTCGAATTCACGGATGTGCGCTGGTTTCGACTTCTACCCGCTGATTGAGTTTTAGACATTGACCCTTGAGACCTCCAGAACCTAACTCCATCCTGTTCCGTACAATGGGGTTTCCAGCAAGTCTAACGTAATTGGGTGGCTTCCAACACTGGCAACACGATTCAAAATGGAAAGAAACAGTTTCTTTAAGATGAACAAGAAAATCCACAAAGAGTTAGAAAAAAACCGACGTTCGGATATTCTTCTAGTCTACAGAAGAATAAAATTTGAAGAATAACCTATTTCAGTATCTATTTTTTTTTTTCACCATTTCGTTTTATAACTAGTGTGGAACAGAGATGCTGCTTACAGTAGTTATGGAACTCAGAGAAACACTAGTAAAATAGGGATCTTTAAATTTTTTATCTTTTCAAGAAAGGAGGAATTCGCGAAACGTCGTGATTTTAATAACTCTTTGATGACCTTCTTGTTAGTTTTAAAGGAAATTTAACTAACGTTATATTAAAGCCAAAGTTCCTGCCTAAAGTTTCGGACAAGTCAAGTCTCGAATGTATAATTTTAGGCCCCAATCGGACACGCTCCAGGTGTTTGGCTATATTTGGTTAGAATAGGTTACGTTAGTTATTATTATTGCTCTAAGTGAGTGAGAAATCGCGAGGGTAAATGGCAAGGGCCGATGAACACTAGGTCCGCTCGCCACCCAACGCTCGAAACAGTAAACGAAAGCACGTGATGCAAGAAAGGAGAACATGAAAGGGCATATGAGAATCAATCACGGGAGAGAAAACGATTAATTTTGCTTTTAAAAAAATCCAAATTCCCATTTACAAAAACAGAGACATCCAGCGTGTTCCATGGCTGACCACAGCGATACATAAATGACCGCTGGTACTAAGTAGTGCGCGCCTGAGGCAGCTGAAGATTGAACTCGTGAGGAGCAAGACCTCCGGGAGTGCACCGCTGAGGCAAATGGAGGACTGGCACCGAGGGCTCAAGAAGAAAGATTTTATAGAAAATGCTCAACGCAGCAACCCCGAGCCGGTGTTTAAGATTACAATTAAATAACTCAGCGCACAAGCCAGAAGCACGAGACATTACCCTGTCAAGGAGCCGCAGGTGGGCCGCAGCAGCCGACACCCACACAGGAGAACAATATTCTACTACAGGTGAAAGGAAACTAGTAACACCTACATACCAGGTCAGGGTCTGCAATAACAGTCGATACTTTCCTCCTAATATCCAGCCGCTGAGAAGCAGAGGCAGTAACATTTCGAATGTGGGGCTCAAATGTCAACTTCCCACCAATGGTAACTCCCAAGACCTGTATACTCTCAACCTCATCAACTACAACACCATCGTCAGTGAAAGGTGTAAAATCAGGAAGCAGTGTTCTCGATCTTGAGATAACAATGGACTTGGCTTTGGAAGGATTAAGTTTCATACCCCTAAGAGAGACACCATTCAAGTATCAATTATTGAAAGTCCCTGTTGATGGAAGCAGAAATTGCTGGCCTGTCGGCAGGCGTTGGCCCCAAAGCCATCCAGGCGGAGTAATCAGCATAACTGATAAAGGGGTTGGCGACAATGGAGCTCAGTTCCGCAGTATATAAACCAACAGCAGAGATCCCAACACTCTTCCCCGAGAAACACCCTATACCACCCGGGTAACTCTATTTCAATACTCATCCACAGGACAACCTTTGCTCTCTATTTGAGAGGAAATCTTCTCTATTTGAGAAGAAAACAGCCACCAACACCGACCAGTTCGAGTTTACGAATAATGCCTTGTGAGATATCCAGAGGCGTAACCAAAGTGGGGGGGGGGCAAGGGGGCACATCTGTCCCCATCCGCAGCATGTAGGGGCGCTAAACTGTTAATTCTAATCAAATAATAGAATTAGCAGGGCTGAACATCGCGTATTATACTGCGCCCCCTTAGCGGCTAGTGCGCCACGGGCGCACGATAGCTCTTTTTCGGGATGCAGAGTGTTTGAAGAAGTCCACCGAGCAGATGCACATTACCATTCGCACAGGGTTGCCGTTCATGGGCGATGTCCAATGTTTACTGTTTTCTGCTTCTGTTCAGTTGAGAGTGACACATCTTCGTAAACTGATACCATTCAGTAGACAATGGATAGTCGGCAAATGTCATACTTTGCTGTATATTGCGGTTACACAGTAGCTATCATACTATGCGGCGTTCAATATTTGTCCACTACGTGAAAAGTGGGAGAACTTCCCCGGCAAATTTTTTTTTAGTGCTGCCGGCATCAGATGCTGAGTCACGATCTCAAGCTTAATAGGATCGGATCAATTTCGTAAATCTGCAGTGAATTATAAGAATGTGCTGTAGCATAATCACTGAGGGTAATTAGTGGAATAGTGCACTAGCATTCTGCTACACTACAAATGCAGTTACTCTATGTTAGAGCGTTCTGCTCGCCTGCGCTACAGAAAAATTCCAGAAATATCGACTGGTATACCGTCTCGGTTTCGGATGAAGTTAAAGTTTCAAAGTGATATGTTTTACTGTATGCTTGTGTCCTCTGCCTCTGTAAAACTTTTTCTTTGTTTGGCCAGCACTATCGGAAGTCATGAAGCTGTTCAATTTAATATTATACCGATTAAGTTTAATTACCTCCGCCAAGGAGGTTACATTTTCGTCGTGTTTATCTGTCTATCTGTTTGTTTGTCTGTCTCTTTGTCTGTCTGTCACCAAGATGACTCAAAAAGTTATGAACCGATTTGGACGAAAGTTGCAGGTATTGTTAAGTATGTTAGCAGGAACTGATGATTAACTTTTGGTGAAGATATGTCTATCCATATGTTTGTTTGTCTGCCTCATTTTTCTCAATGCCAGAACTTAAAAAAATTATGGATGTATGTTCATGAAATTAATATCAGTTGTTAGGTATTTAACAAAGAGTAGATGACCAAATTTTGGTAATGATCAGTTTGTTCATTCGTTCGTTTGGCATTGTTTTTAATTTTATGCTTGTTAGCAGAATAACTCAAAAAATATTGAATGAATCTTTATAATCTATAGTGGTTGTTAGTAATGTTAAAAGACATAAATGATTAAATTTGGTGCAGATCGGTTTGGTTGTTTGTATATTTGACTCCTGTTTGTCATAACGTTTGTTAGCAGCATAAATCAAAAAGTTACGAACGGATCTTGAAGATAATTACCGAAGCTGTTATTACTATCTTGTCTAAAAGATTGTGAATATTAATGTCAATGTTATGAAAGATTAATTAAATTTTTCTGTCGTAGATCTGGCTACCTAGTTTCTAAATCGTTGCATCTGAATATTACAAATGCCGGTAGCATGCTCAATATAATATAATATAAAATAACTCTGTTGGACCATTGATTTATAACCTATCTGAACCAACAAAACAGGTTGTGCCACTGTTCATTTACAGAAGATAGTTGCGTCAGATTTGAGTGTTTGCAACAAGCCCTTGAATTTTCAGAATTGTGACGTCACAATTGCTTCACGCCATTGTTGCAGCGAAGAATGTTTGGTATCTGCGCAGTGGCGTGACGTAATTTTGACGTCACAATTCTGAAGACTTCAAGGGCGTAGCGCATACATCCACATCTGACAACTATTATAGTAAGTGAACTGTGGCTCGTGCACTATATACTCGGTGTCTGACAAAAAAAACTTACATTTTCAATTGGCTGCTGTTTCAATACGCATGAAACAAAGGAATAGTTCCTATATGGGTTTGGAACGGGTCTCATATACCGAAATACAGCAGACAAATGGAGATGTAGCATTTTCTGAAACTCCCAGTAGAAAAGAATAACAGGAATTTCGTAAACAGCGACTCGTCGCTGGTCGTTGATAAATCAAGCCAAAGATAAACAAACATTTATCTTCCTTATAGTATGTACTGTATATGTATCGCCATGTATATTATACCTAAGTCTCAGGTGCGCAACCTACTACATTGACACTCATAGCTGCTAGCTAAGGTCTTTCTTTCCATGTACATATTGCTTAATTTAATTCATTTTCTGATTGTTGAGCTGAATGAACTTCATAGAGAATCTGCTATTGACAAATGTCTGTATAACTGTTCCTTTGATTATTTATTTGTTCATTTACTTATCTATTTATCTGTCCAAATTGTGACACGCTTGAAGACAAAAAAGTTAAGCATTATGCCAGGTTGGCCACTATGGCGATTCTGTCAAGCTGTATCAGAACAGATACAATTTACCAGGTAGCCGTTGATAGCAGAAAAAGGCAGTCTCATATTTGCCGAAGAACGTGCAAATTTTGTTGCAACAGTTTGTTTGCCAGCTTAACTTCTTCCTTTAATGAAACAAGTTTTGACTTGACAAAAAATTTCGGCTGATGTGATATTGACACGTATCTATGATAGGCCTACCATGCCCGCAATCATTTTAAGGATGATACGCGAGTGCCTATTAAAATGGTTGAATTTTCCTGCACGTTACGGACTAGTAGGTAACGTTGCTCTGGTCAGCTTCTCTCAAGTTCCCATTTATTTTGACTATTACGAGGCTTCTTTTATAATCAAAAATGTTACTGGAAATCTGAGCAATAAAGAAAACGCATCATCCATTGGTCGAGGTCATTTTTGAATGCCGAGTACACAAGAAATAAAGGCAGATATAAGACACATATTGTCATAGTTGCGCCATAACTGCAAGGTGACCTGTCCAGGTTTTTTTCTGCTATGCCATATGAGCGAAAGAACATAATGAAATAGTAGTTTTTTTTTATTCTCGCTATACGCCGCCATTAGTACTGGTATGAGTCTGTCATTTGCCACCCGGCCTCTTAGTGCCGAGAAGTTATTACAGAAAGCTCTGATGGTCTTTCAGAGAAATCTCTTCAAATTGCCGCACGAGTCATGGATAGTAAGTAATTTTCACGGGGTCGTATCGATGCAATATCATGGAAGAGGTACACACACATAGCTTATCGTGAAGACCATTTCTGTAGCGTCGGACCAAAACACGCCATCGCACCATTAACTTATGAGCTGACGGTGAGCCCGCATGTCGTCCGTCTTATGCACTTTTCAGGGGTATTTTAGCTGCCGCTTTTATTGTGCGAGCTGAACGTGCGCTCATCAGTGAAAACACAATTATATAATTATGTAGAGTGGCCCCTACATAACGGGGCGATAGAGATAGCTGGGCGACTGAGACCATGGAGGTTTGAAAGAAGGAAGGAGGAGCACAGCCACATTTTGTCATACTGGCCAGGAAATTTTCTCGTTCTTCGACGGCTGCACCCTTGTCTCCAATCACAAGCTTCCAGCCATTCGTGCATCCAATCAGCGAGTCAGCCAGGCTCCAGCCTTGCCGAAACGTTCAGCTTCCAGCCTCCGTAGTCTTGCTACCTCTTTCTATTAAACTTCCTTGACTGCGACCACAGACAAATGAATACAGACGGGAATTTTTTTTAGTTTGTGCGATAAAATTAACGAAAGCGACGACATCGCAGTTGATTCCTTGCGTTGAATTGTATGATGGTTGCCAGGGCTTAGATACATTCAGAGGCGCCAAGACACAGTGATGTTGTCACCACGGTCTTACAACGTCGATTTGGAATGAGCTTAGAAGTTGTGCTTCTGTGTCTTTCTTCCTCTGTCTGTAGCTGAGTCCATGTTCACGCTACTGGGTGTCTACTACGTTCTTTAACAGCACACCTGGAAAGAACGCGTCAACAGCCAGTAACTTTGTTCAAGTTATTGTCAAGAATTGCAGTAACATACAACTTATGTTTATTTTTCCGTTTGAAGGTTAATATGCTTAGTGGCTGCAACTGTGCATCGTCGAGCGACGCACTGCACGCAAGTATATTGAAAAAAAAAAAGACTTAAACTTTAGCTATGGCCATGATTTTCGGTAAGCTAGCTCGAGAGTGATTTTAATGCATAACATTCCAGCGCCCTGGTTATTGAGCGCAACATTTTTTTAGGAAAGTGTTCGGGCAGTGCGCTCTTCGAGATCAGAGAACTGATTAGTCCACTTGATTACAAAGAACAGGGTAATCAAACTGCAGCACTTGGGACACAATGATCAGTGTGCCGTCGTCTCTCAACTGGGTGCTATGGAAAGGGCCACTGCCGTACGTCGTCTTCTGGATGCCGCCAGCGAAAGTTGAAGCTTTGACGGGTGTAGCGTCAGGCCAGGAGGGCACCTCGTCTTCGTTGGCATCCCTCGCGACGAGCCAAGCGTAGGCCTGGCCGAAGAGGTTAATCCCATCCTCTGAAAAGCAATGACATAAAAGGCAATGGCAGAAAATTATATAAACTGTCCCAAACATTGATATAACATGACACAAATAGTGACGTAGGATAACGGACCAGACATAAAATGCCACAACACAATAATATAACAGACCATTACATTGAAGAATAGTGATATGCGGTAAAAATAATTTAGTTACAATCGAGAGTCTATATACAGTATGTATCACATATGTGTATAATGCCAATATTTTGGGCATTCCGAATAAGACTTGTTTCTCTCATCCCCGGACGCGAATTTTTTTTTCCTGAACCTTTCAGCAGGTACAGTCTCAAGGCAGCCAATGGCGTGGCAGGTCACAGGCCACAGTGGGAGGGGCGAAGGGTGATGCTCAGTGATGGTGTTGCACTCTGAAAACACTATGTAAATAGACTA
>LQNS02278148.1:9960958-9974701 GCA_001587735.2 Parhyale hawaiensis | reverse complement strand
TGCAGTGAAATAGAAATCAGAGAGGCTTAAGAGCTTTTAAAATCTCTATAAAGAAACAAGAAAGCCTCATGGAACGCCTAATTTATTCGTTTTGGGGATGAACCTGCTTCAACATTACTTGCCATTGAACTAAAAGAACCTGGCCTAGTCTAACGTAGCTTAAAACAAACCTATCCATTTATGAGTGATTCAATTCACTTAGTGGTTAGGCATTGCGTGCAATGCTTGGTGACATTTACTAGATGTAATATGTGCATAAAATACACAGAGACTCGATATACACTGCTAACACACGAGAAATTTTCACATGCTGCTAACATCGAAATATTCTCCACAAGTGTCGCTACTGTGGTGAAGTTCATATTTCTCGTCAAGTTTGCAGTGAAATAGAAATCAGAGAGGCTTAAGAGCTTTGTAAAATCTCTATAAAGAAACAAAAAAGCCTCACGGAACGCCTAATTTATTCGTTTTGGGGATGAACCTGCTTCAACATTACTCACCATTGAACTAAACGAACCTGGCCTAGTCTAACGTAGCTTAAAACAAACCTATCCATTTATGAGTAATTCAATTCACTTATTGGTTAGGCATTGCGTGCAATGCTTGGTGACATTTACTCCCTGTAACATGTGCATGAAATACACAGAGACTCGNAAAATAAACTTCACGGCACGTAAATAGTCTATTTACATAGTGTTTTCAGAGTGCAACACCATCACTGAGCATCACCCTTCGCCCTTTCCACTGTGGCCTGTGACCTGCCACGCCATTGGCTGCCTTGAGACTGTACTTCCTAAAAGGTTCAGGAAAAAAAATTCGCTCCCCGGACAGTTGCGTGAAATTCTGTTGACTACACAGATTTAATGTTTCCCATACGCTCGCAAAGGACGATATTATTTCCTGTACTATGCTTCCTGATAATTATAATTAAATCTACCCCTTCAGATTTGTTTTCAGTAACACATCAGCAGCTTCTCGAATCAGAGCCGGGCAGCCACACTCTCGGACTGTTGATTGAAAGGCAAAACTTTGCCTACTTAAGAAAGGGAAATATTTACGAACTTATTGTATAATGCCATAACAGCCTAAATTTCAAATCACTTTGGAAAGTAGAAAAAACAGTGCAACATGTATTGCATTGAAAACACTAGTTTAATTACACGTTAGATGATTCATAATCTTTTCTTTCTTACGACTGCAAAGGTATGGTAACCTACGTAAGATAGTCGTACATAAAAATGTTCTATAGAACGCTCAACACAATGAGTGTTATTATATGCTAGCGAGTCCAACTTGTAAGCTGCCATTCATACCCCTAATATGAGTATGACTTTAGCAAACGCAGCAGAGACTAGCTGCGGTTGAGCGCATTGTTCTCAATCTGGACTATGAAGTTGAATATTGGCAAACCTGTCCACGATTGTCAGTCGGTCTGGTACGCATATATTTCCGCATTCTCCACTGCAACACGAGTCAAGCTCCACTGTGATACTTGCTTCCTCTATGATGAGACGTTCAGGTTATTCTTCCGGGCTTTGAAAAGAGCTGGACCCCAGCTTAAGGTCGGTGCTATTTTTGATGATAATAAAGTCGTCCATAGCTGCTTCTGAGTGTTCTTGCAGTCTTTTTTGGAGTATTGCTCCTCTATCTGGACATCGGCTGCCGCCAATCGTCTCCGTCTGCTAGACCGACTTATCGCCCCAACCAGTCGGCTGTGCTCCCAGAACAATCTCTCAGAGCAGTCCCATACACGGAGCGTTACTCGCCTTTGCATGTTCAATAAGGTATCCAGTAATGAGGAAAATGAGGGACGTTGGTTACATTTCTCTCTTTCTGCACTCAGAATCTTCGGGAGAAGTACGCAAGTTCCGGCCGAAACTCGTTTCCTGACTTTCGTGACTGTTATGCATCAAACTAGTCAGTTCGGTCGGTGTTATATACAAAAAACTGTGCTTGCAAGGATTTTGTCGCCAGGATCTGTATTCGGCTGTTTGGTGCTAGAGGAGCTCAAGTCGGTAGTGAATAGTTTGTTGATGGATTTTTCTTAGCAGTGTGTTGGTCTTCCTAGGGCTTAGGGTTAATCAAAGTTGCTTCAGGTGATCAAGTGAGGTTTTACTAGCCGTCCGGCGTGGAGTTTTAGTGGTAACTCCAGAACTCTCAGACCGCATACCTCCGTCAAGCTAGGCAACTGTAACGAAAAATTAAAATTGGTTCTCAGAAATTATTTTCTTTGCATCAACACCAAAATCTAATTTCTTCTTCCCCTCAAAAGTGTTAACAGCTTCAGTAACTTTTTTTTTTTTTAACGACCGGTCATAATTTTTCGAGTTATGCTGCTAACAAACATTAACTGAACTCACAAAGAAAGCAATCGATAATCACCAAAATTTAATATTTTATGTCTTTTAATATTACTAACAACTCCTATAAATTTCAAAAAAGATCCATTCACAATTTTTTTTAGTTATTGTGCTAACATGCATAAAATTAAAAACAGCAACAAACTAACGAACGAACGAACAAACAGATCATCACAAAAAAATTGCCCATTTACTCTTCATGCTATACGGTACCTAACAACTCTCGTATATTGCATAAAAATCTGCCCAGAGCATTTTGAGTTCTGGCATTATGAAAAATGAGGCAGACTAACAAACGGATGGAGGCATTTCCAACAAAAGTTAATCATCTGTTCCTCCTAACATTAAGCAATCCCTACACATTTCATCCAAATCTGCCGATAACTTTAGGAAATATTTTGATGACAAACAGACAGAAAGACAGACAGTCAAACTCGACGAAAACATAACCTCCTTGGCCGAGGTATAGGAAAAAAAAAAAACGGGTTTAAAAATGCCCCGATAGGAAAAAAGCCTCCGCTTAACTCCTAATGTACATGTAATAAACGAAGTTAGATATTTTAAAGAAAGTTATATTAAATTAGGTTAATTATACTATGCTGCATCTACCTGCCTTAACCTAACATAACTAAGCCTTTAACCTAGTCTAGCTTCTCTAATTGAACGCAGCCCAATCTAACCGCATCTAACAAAACCTGTACCTATCCTGACATAATATTACCTAGCTTCTAACCTTACTGAACCTACGTAACCTAACTTCACCTAACCTAACTTCAGCTTACTTAACCTCGTTTTTTTTTTATAACTGCGATTTAGAGAAAACCACGCCTCGCCCACCTAAACCATGCCTAATTGTTTAATCCTTGTGTAATTTTTGTCCTTTCCGCCCAGGAAGCAAAGAGTGTAACGGGAGGAGTCAATGGTACTAAAATAAAACTTAGCCGTGACCGCATGTAGCCGAATGACGTCACATCGACGAGTCGAAGTATTTGAGTGTCGGGCCTCAGTTCTTCGTATTTTGGGTTCTCATTCCTAACCAAAAATGTAAGCAGCGTTTTATATTTGGCGCGAGAGAAACCACAGAAATTGTCATTGCTCGAACTTTCTGTAGTTGACGATTATAATTTACTCTGTTTTGTGTATGGAAACAACACAGGAAGCTGGCCAATCAGGAGAGGGAGATTGAATGAAATAAGTCGAACAGATACAGTAATACGTTTAAATATGTTTTCTGAAGTGCACTGTACTTGAATGTGACGTGTAAGTAAGGCTTCAGTTTGAAGAAGAAAAAGCAGGGGCCAAACCGGCCCTGCTTTTGCCTCCGGTGCTGAATAAGTTTCCACCCGCCTCCACTGCAAACTTCTATTGATAGTTCTTTATTGCCCTCCTCAAGGGGCATAGGATTGACCATAGGGTGAGGTTAATTTAGGTTCACCCATCCTATGTTATGGGGAGCAGCGCACACAGGAGGATCCTGTAGGTTACCACAGCAATTAGCTGGACCATTGTGACGTCTGTCTTTCGTGCCCGCTTTGCTTAGTTCCCATCATTTACTCCCTCTGATTTCTCTTCCATTTGTTCTTCCTCTTCTTTTCCAACTTACTGTTCCCATGCGCGTTGATCCTGTGCGGGAACGCCCTCGTGCAGGGTTTCATTTGTCTATCGTCATACTATATGTCCTTTCTTTTATCCTCAGCGATATCGCCTTTGATGTGGAAACAGAGACTTATACTTCTGAATATAATAATCCTAATAAATAATTTATTCCTCAATTTATATATATTTTCTCAGTTTATTTATGTGCTTAACGGATGAAATTCGCATTTGACAATAATTTTTCAGCCAAAATTGATGAAATCTTCATAGGCTGCTCAGCCGGAGCGTTCGTCGATGTTGACATCATTGATGACCTCGCTTTTTGATGCTAGTTTCTCGTGAGTCCTCCCATTGCGCTCTTTGCTTCCTGGATAGGCCTAACCCGATAGACCCAATTTTTGAACTTAGAACAAGTTCAAAGTGCAGAAATTGGCTCCTTTGCATATAGTCTAACCTAGCTTCACTAATCTAAGCTTTCCTGATGCAAGCTCACCTAACCTATGCTTACCTAACCTAAGGTAACCTAAGGTCACCTAACTAAATTTAACTTAACATAACCCATTACAGAGGTTTTTGCAACCCAAGTTCGCACATGCAAATGCTAGGTTAAAGTTATCTTACCACAAAAGCATTTAGTTTACATAAATATGCTCTATTCAAATCAATGAATATAGCTCCCAAATAAAGCTTCAAGACAAAGCGGGGCTTCCGTCCTACCGGGGCTTTTTCCGGGTGGCTTTTTTCCTACGGGGCTTTTCTCCTCCCGGGGCTTTTTTGGATACCCTTTGGCGGAGGTAATTAGATGGCCCGTGACCCGTTGGGTCAACATCACCGTCTTCTTTGGTTTCGTATAAAGTAGGAGTTATTCAGCTGGTCATAGACCAAATGCAACCTGTCTTGACTGTCCATTCGTGGATTAATTGCTCACCATCACCAGCGTCTTTGCCTCTCTAAGGAAGATTCAACACTGCCTGTAAGCAAGGGGAAATAGACATATGTGTTACGTACTCCAGTTGTATTTCCCAGACCACCTTTAAATTTGACGTCCACATTTACGCAGCCGAGCTCAGCTTCACCGTTCGAATCACGGGTACAGTTGAATTAAATCTTTAACGCTCGAATATATTCCTATCTTAAAGCGAAGCTGAGTACAAACAAGCAAATAAATAAATAAGGTTCACAGACTTTTAGTGTAATACCCATGATAATAATAAATATGTACACGCACACATATATATATATATATATAATTATATATATATATAGCTTTGTATTTGTGCCAATTTTTCCACTATCTATACAGTATTACAATAATGCTTGTCCCTTCTTTGGTTAGTTATTTACTTACTTAATGCGATCGGGAAGCTTTCACCAATATTAGATAGAGGAAAATTTGGGTTACCCTTACGTATCCTGGATACGACCTGAGCAGGGATCAATGGGAGATTGAGTCAAGCTCTAGTTTAAGGTGCTATTGCTGGCAGGTTTTGGGTAGAAGATTCATTGCCTGTCTTGGAATGTTTTTCGCCCAAACTTACGCATGCATGATACGGGCGGGTCCAAGGGCACAGACTAATGAAAACACGTAGATTGACAGTTTCTAAGCGCAGTTCAGCTCTGCCTCGAAATTTCTGCTACGTCATCATTTAGCCAAGGAGCTTTAATATGGAGGAGGGAGCTCTGCAGCCCGTAGCTACTTAGATTTGCCAGCGAGTCAACCAGATCAAGTGTGGTGGTAGTGCATTCATAAATATCATTGGTAGAAGTGACGCGGGAGCAGCGAGTTTAACGGAGGAGCAGAAGGCGAACTGATATACTGATATGCGATTGGTGCATAAGGCGACTGGCTTCAGCCACCAAGAAGGTTGTAATGGGAGTGCACCCTCTCTAGTTGCCCTACGGGAGCGTTTAAAGTAAACTTTTCCCTTGAAATGGCTGAGTGGCGTGTCCAATCAGAGAGCGGCATTACCTCACGGAGCCCGTAGTCTATAGAAAGGAGTCCTGAGTTCAACATTTTATAGCCATATTACCCATCGGCGAAATTTCGTGCGGATGGAGTTCGAGCGGATTCAATAATTGAAACTTTTATCTTATATACCAACTTATGATGAAAGGAACAAAGTGAGCACTGTAATATCAATCTTCAGAAACAATTTTCTGGCAAAAATATTGAAGAACTGCCTGTCTGTATATTCCTGAATGATATGTACTGACCACAGCCTTCGGCCTACTGCATGAGAACACTTCAGCCAGTTTAGGGACTTCAAACGCCAGCTTTCGTCACGTGACTCAGCCCTGTGTGTACTCGCTCGAAGACAGCTTGGGCTTTCTCCTCCCATTAGAACCTCCTTGGCAGCAACACCCGACTATGATTGGTGCATACGGCGACTGGCTGCAGCTACACCCGACTATTGAGCTTCACGGACACGGCTCCTAGCTCCCTCCTCTCTATTAAAGCTCCTTGCATTCAGCCATCCTCGGTGTGCCTTGAATAATTTCATGTAATCAGAAAAAATATTTGGACTGAGCAAAACTAAAAAATATTTACTGAGAAGTCGTAAATTTATTCAAGAAAATGTACTGTATATTTTTAACGTATTAGAAAGTAAAGTTACTCTCCGGATGATTCAAGTTTACAAAGCCTTCTGGGTACAGAGTTTCCTAGCCATTAAATATCGACAAATTTTCAAGTGGCTAGAGCTATGTTGTTGACAGTCGTATCCTGCATACCAACTTGTGATGAAAACAATAAATGTACGACTATGACGTCATCATTCAGCCGAAATTTTTCTAGCAAAAATACAGAAGAACTGGCAGTCTCCGTCTTCCTTAGTCTGTATCCGAGAGTATCATCACTGAGGAGCAATGGTTTTGTTTTCTAGAATTTCCACAGATTATTCCAGCACCAGATAGGGGAAAATTAGGATGATACGGGTCTGAGATAGCTATGAAGAACACTGTATTCATTCTGTGGAATTTCCACAGGTTCCATCTAGCATGAATAATTTTATCTTATATCTTTTGGTAATCTAAGTTCGTAATAATTTATTCAATATAACGTTTAATTCTAAAATTGGTTTATATTGCTTTTCATGTACTTAGAAACCTTTTAAAAACTAGGATTGTACAAACACTAGGCTTCGAGGTATTAGTGAAAATATCGAGTATTTATAACGGTACCAATAAGTTAAATCAATATTATAGTCGCTAACTGTAGCATTCTCTTACCTTTACAAGGTGCTTGAGCAACCAAGTACAGTGTTTAGGCAAATAATACACACCAACTCAATTGATTTATCACTAGGGCCGTTTTGGAAATGTTTTTTTTTTTCATTGCTGAATACTAGGAACGTTAAAGTTAGACGAATGCACGTTAGGAATTGCGTAAGGTTGGACGCTGTCCGTTGGGGTTAGACGAAGCATTAATAGACTGAATCAGGACGTTAACATTAATTAAACGACTTGATGTTAAGGTTAAGTAACGCACGTCAGGGTTAAGATAGTGTTGGACGAGATACGTTGGGGTTAAACGAGGTTTAAGTGCAGATAGGTTCAAAAGGCGTATTTTTCGATGAGAAAAAAGTTACAAGAGGTACGTTTAAAAACTAGGATAAGATAGGAAAGTGCAGGTTAGGTTTTATTCCTTACCACAAGATAAACCATCACCAAAACTCACTTCTGACGACCTCGGTTGCAGCCTGTACGTCCTCAGTGGATTTGACTACCAAAGGCACTCCGCCTTCTGCAGCACAAAGATCGATCAACTCTCCATACGTTGCGTTTGCGGTCCCTTCTTTGGTGATGAAGATGTTGTCCGTGGGGTGAGGTGGTTGGGCTGAGAGAGCGATGGGCGAAATCATCATTTGGCTTTCTATTGAAGCACTGTTATCGGACACTCACTTGACAAAATGTTTTAATATCAGCTTTAAAGAAGAGACAACATACTTTGAAGGGCAAAAAATCTTCTTTTACAGTACCAATAAATCAATATTCTTGATTACACAACATATTGACAACAAAAAGAACATCTGAACTTGCTTGTTTATTTCTCTCCAAGAATATAGGAGAGACGCTGCCAATCACTCACGACTAAAATGATCGAGAAAATAGAAATATAATAAAAGCAGAATATAAAACTGCAGCAGGCTTACTGTAACAATGCAATTATATGCAACTAGAACGACTCGAGGCGTAAGACCATCACCCGCAGTGGGAGCAATACTTTTTTTGCATGGGTCACATCTATGTTGGTGAACTCACCAGACTCCAAGCAAAAAATTATGAGCATCGCTCAACTCCTTCTACCACTTTTTGGGTGGAAAGACATCTATACAAATGTATATATATACCTAAAACTTCAATAAAAACAGTATCACCTATCTCACTAAGTTCGTGAGTGATAAAAATGTATACAAAAGTAGTATATAGGGAGACGTGGGTTAAATCATATCTTATTCGTCGAGATACAAACTAAGGTTTATAGTTGAACCGGGCAACATAAAGACTTCAACCTTCGAATTACACTCTTTAATTATATTCAAAACTGACAAGCTTTGCACTTTGGGTAACAGAAATGTAGGGCACAACAACAGGTCTTTTTTAATGCTAGTATGGCACTCTTGTCTGTTGATGCTCGGTGTCTCGAGTCTTTTTCTATGGAGGATGCACTGCAGTAGCTGGCTGTCTTGCTAGTTACATGATATAAATTACTGAAAGGTGTGAAGGCAGAATTGTGCTTTTCCATTCTTCTTCTGTTAACTTGCAGTCCAGAAGAAACATGAGCAACACTTTAAACTCGCATAGCTTCGCCTATTACCCTGATTCTAGGATTTCTGTTTTATCACACCCAAAATAAATCGACTGTTCGTCGTACGAAACAAAAAGACTGTCACACAAAGGGGCAAACCGTTCATTATCAAGATTTGATCCTTTGTTTCTTTAAACATTGCACAGTCCCAGCGGATTTAATGAAGACTCGTTCCTAACGTGTTGAGTTACATCACTGACAGACAGAAAGATACAAACTAGAGGCAGACAAGTGGAGACGCAGGTCATCATAAAAATTCGGTTATTTTTTCCTAGTAACAATACTAACCTGTCCTGCAAATTCTATGAAGATCCGTTCATAAGTTTCTGAGTTATCTTGCCAAGAAAGAAAACAGGTTGCAAAATAAACGCTTGGTCGGATCTTCACAAAATGCAGATGATTTGTTCCTCCCATCTTACCTAACAATTCCTGTAAATTTATAAAAATCTGTGCATCAATAATTGAGTCATTTTAGTGACAAACACGGCAGACTAACAGGCAGAACGACAAATGAATTAATCTTTTGAATTCGTGAGAAACTTTAAATTTCATTATTTCATTTGTTGTAGCGCAAAAAAATCCAAATAACTCTACTTTATTGTATAGATCTTCGGTAGTCGTTGTATTTCAATGCATATGGGAGGAAGAAAGTGCTCAGATTAAGCAACTGCAGAAAATTTCTAGAATTAATAAACGAACAATTAAATAATGTCAAGTAAAATCAGAAGCAAGCACACGATATGTAATATTATTCCATCATATTTTCTTAGAAATTTGTTAGAATCGTTTCTTTAATGATACATTGCATGCAAGTTTGTCATATTTATTATCATGTTTATTGTTTTATCATCAGTTTCTTATCAGAGAACATTAAAAAAGTGTGTGTGTGTGTGTCAAATTGCCATTTCGCAGAATAGTCAAACACATTGATGACTGAACGAAGTAGAAAATTCATAAGCATTTGTTCGTTGCCAACGAATATAATAGTAAACAGAGGCAGATAATACCTATAAAATACTAGGCCTTAAAATTTCCAATTGGGCATCAAATGGCACAGGAGCCTTACCGAGTATAAAGACTTACGATGTTTCATGAGCGTAACCATTGATGTTGTCGTCTCATCAACATAGACTCTCTGTTCGCCTGTAGCAGCTAGGTAGCAGATATTTGTAACAGGGCTATATGTTGCAGCTGTGCAGGAGGACCGCACGAGGCACTGAATCTTACAGCCACCTGCATAATAGAAAATTAAACTACACAAGACTAGCCGGAGAATGAAAGCATCAAGCAAAGCACTATTTGTTGGCATATGCGTAATATGTGACAACACAATCGAAAAAAATAAGATTCCTCTTCATCCATAACAACAGGCGGATTTCTTTTAGAAATGAATTAATGGTTATTTTTCAGAAGACGCCAGTAACATTGCATTAAAGTAACACTATACATTATGACGTCATGCGGTACTGCACTACAGTAAAAGTGGACTACACATGATACAACAGTGCGCTGCAGTAGCAGTAGAAAATGTATCACTACACAACACATACAGTCACAGTACTTACACAAGGAAGTAACTCCAGTAACCTCCTGGCTGGCAACCAGGACGGTAAATCCTGTTATTACTTGATGTAAGCGTGCAGCAGCAGGGTTGGTCAGTAGCATTGAAGCTATGTATGCAATCGCTTTTGCTTCCCTGAACATGTTTTCATAGGTATAAGCTGCAATTTCGTTATTAACTGTGTATAGCTTAATTAAGGAATCTAGCTACGATATTACGGCAGTATTGGCATTGTAGCAAATAAATGTCAAATAGATAGTACATACAATGATTATTATTCGATAATTTTTGTATAACGTAAAAAATGTAGTTATTGTCGTAATATAATGCCTACATATATCATGCATGCGGCAGTGACAAAACATTATAACTATAAATAATGTTAATAATTGTAATTATGATATTTTTACCTCCGCCAAGGAGGTTGTTTTTGTCGTGTTTGTCTGTCTGTCTTTGTTTGTCTGTCACCAAGGTAACTCAAAAAGTTATGAACCGATTTGGACGAAATTTAAAGGGATTGTTAGGTGCATTATGTTAGAAGGAACAAATGATTAACTTTTTGTGAAAATGTGTCTATCCGTTTGCTTGTGTGTCTGCCTCATTTTTCTCAATGCCCTATTTCAAAAAGTTATGTATGGATTTTTATGAAATTTACATGAGTTGTTAGGTACATAACAAAGAGTAGATTACCAAATTTTGGTAATGATCAGTTTGTTTGTTCGTTTGTAACTGTTTTTAATTCTGTGCTTGTTAACACAATAACTCAAAAAATAATGAATGGATCTTTATGAAATTCATAGGGGTTGTTAGTAATGTTAAAAGACAGAAATGATTAATTTTGGTGCAGATCGGTTTGTTCGTTTGTTTGTTTGAATCATGTTTGTTTTTACGTTTGTTAGTAGTATAACTCAAAACGTTATGAACGGATCTTAAAGAAAATTGCACAAGCTGTTATTACTATCAAAAGGCACAAATAATTAGATTTTGGAGTTTATACAAAGAAACTTATGGTTTCAGAGCCAATTTGAATTTTTCGCTACTGTTGCCTCGTCTGGCGGAAGCATGCGCTCTCAGAGTGCTCTATAGAGTGACCTATATTTCCTATATGAATTCAGCACAGTCTCTCACCATTATTTCTAACGGCAATGTGACAAGGAAATGCAAATTTTTCAGCATGTAGGTACAAAATCACATTCATGAATTCAGAATTTGAAACTACCGCATGATGTGTTAAAAAAATGACTAATCACTAGAAGCCTAAATACAGAGCTTTCGAAGAAACAGTACATTCAGTGTTTATGAAGTGTACACGCTAAGCACAAATTTGTGTAAACTGAATCTGTTCAGCAGGCCGTCCGTTTCTTAATTTTGTTCAAGCTTCGTCTATCCTATGCTTTGGGGAGCAGCGAGTCCAGCGGAAAATGGAGGATATCTTTGCCTAAGCTTGGTCTTCACTACGTCTTTCTTGCGTACCAAACTTGCTTCCTCTCACTTTCATTCTTTTGTTGACAATGCTTTGTTCTGTTATCTCTTTTCTTCCCTGAATTGCTATTCCTAATCACGTTTTTTTCTATGTAGGAACATCCTCGTGCATGGGTTCCACTTTTCCATCGAAGTGCTTTATGTGCATTTTTGCTTCCTCTATCAGAGTGCTTTTGTAATGGAGGAGTAGCCCAAAATTACTAAGCACAATAATATAATGTTTACCGTTATTATCACAGAATGATAAGATTGGTATCGGCCGGTAAAATAAATCGTGACTGATATTGTCATTACAAATACTTAGGTGTCTATGAGGCTGCCGGAAACGCGCAGTTTTAACCCTCAGTTACAGAATAAAACTGGAGTTGCTCAGCTGAAAAGGAGGGACGTACGGTACTTTCGATTGACACTGCAAGTTCAAGTTAAGCTGAGACCTCAAGACTCATCTTGTCTAAAACTTTAGACAGGAGTGATAGTTCATGTAATACGAATTCAAGTTTCTTGTGTTAACGTCTAATTGATTATTCCTACTAGCGGTGTAAACTCAAGCCTGCTTTATAAAAATGAGTTTTAGAGTTCCAAACGTAACTGGGCTGTAATGATAACACCTGCAACGCAATTCAAAGTGGCAAACCAATGCTCTTCTTTGGAACCCTGGATAAGTCAAGCTGAGAGGGTTAGCCCAACTCGACTTTGCTATGTCAGTCGATGACTCCTTTAAATATCTAAAAAGAAATACGCTGAAGTACAACTTAAAAGTTTATTTCATTCGACTTAGCGAGGTAGTAGGCACCCAGTCGGAAATAATGGTTGTGATTATAGTAGAACAACTATGATTATGGTCGAGACTTCGGTTGTTTATTATCGAAATATCCTCCATATTCAACCATTTACGGGGTGCAGAATGGTAGAGATATGTCACAACCTTCGACCATATTGTCAACATAATTCCCAACCATAAATACCCAATTACAACTAGTTTTTAGCTGCACAACCATGATCTACCATAGTGAACAGTAAGAAACACCTTTCACAACCAAAATCGACTGTGTTTAGCTAATGATACAACTATATTCTACCAAAATGAACTTTTTTAACTGTTGACATATTATGCAGTCGATGACTGCTTTGTTTGCCAATCATTAGTTCCTTATAATAATAGTTTAATAATTACGTGCGTGTTAGGCCTGCAGCTCAGAATAGTCTAAAATCTAAACTTCAGAACGATGCTAGAGCAGGAGCTTGAACTAGTCGGTGCAGTTAACGCTTGTTTATATGTAACTTCTTTAACTCTAAGTCGGTATAGAGCTACTCTACCCAGTTTAGAAGTCACAACTCGATTGATAATTTTCGGGCGTACCCGTTGTCGGGGTACGAAAGGTTAAATATCTCATAAAACTTGACATCTTCCATATAAAGCTAATGGGAATAATTTCTTGCTGAATCTTCACAGATATAAACTGAATGAACACAAAAATAGATGTCAATATTTGATCAAGGATTGCAATACTATTCAGCAAGAAATACAACAAATTAAAATAAAGATAATGGGCAACTACGCTTAATTGGCTAAGCGTAAAATGAATCGGGAAACAATAGATAAAAAAAACGTCAGGGCCGTTAATGTCCATATATACCCTGCAATTTTTACATTTCATCGACAGGAAAAAAAAAAAGACTGAAAATATGCACAATTTTTGCACTATGATATGAATTTTTAGATGTTTCGCATTCAAACTTATAGTCACACAATATTATATTGGTCGATAATGTTGGGAATTCTACCCATATTATTAAAATCCATTGCAATCCATACATATTTTGCCTCATATAAGGGGAGGAATTTCCCTCATGATCGTACGTACGGAAATCCATATATAAGCTACTATAGTTGTGCTCTAGCATATGTTCTACCATATATAGTCTTTAGACATCCC
>LQNS02278148.1:9910560-9960876 GCA_001587735.2 Parhyale hawaiensis | reverse complement strand
CGACTTTAATCTCTTATACACCACTATATTCTACTATAATCACAACCATAATTTCCCACGGGGCAGTACATGATTTTCGAGAAGTGAAAAACTTCTCACCCCTTCTTTAATAAAATATTATTGAAGCAATTTGGGTCGAGCTGTGAGTATATTTCATTACCTCATGGCAAGAACAGTTACAGTAAGTAACTGTATCTTGCTCAAACTTGTCAGAGTGGTCATTGTTATGCTCTCTCCAATCTATAATGTCGTCAATGGATGCGGCGAAGGAAAAGGAGTTTGGAAGCTAGACGACACGCTCCTATTTGCATCTTTTCTTTCAATTTCTCTCAACCCTGCTTTCTATTTATTTGTACATATTTTTTCTAACGGCCACAGGCGACCCCTCTTCAACAGAGGAGCGTCTACGTGGCCCTGCCTCAAGCTCTTCGCTCGCCTCTGAGTTTAAAAAAAAAATAATAAAATCAGTGAGGATAGCTTGCGGAACTGCTGAAAAATATATATATATAATGAATGTAGTACCTGACAAACCAAATTACAGAACGAAAGTAATAACTGAAACATCGACCTATGTAGTGAATGTAATAATTGACTACTCAAATGTTATTATGATTGCAGTAACTGAACTAGAGCAGTCCGTCAAGCAAGGCAACGGTTATACGCAAATAAAATTGGTTCTGAGACCATGATTTTCTTTGTATCAACACCAAAATCAAATCATTTGTGCCTTTCAATAGTGTTAACAGATTCAGTTTTTTTTTTTTTTGAGATCCATTCATAACTTATTGAGTTATGCTGTTAACAAACATTGAGACAAACATGAGTTAAACATAAAAGCGAACAAACCGATCAGCACCGAAACTTAATCATTTATGTCTTTTAACATGACTAACAACTACTATAACTTTCATAAAGATCCATCCATCATTTTTTCAGTTATTGTCCTAACAAGCATAAAATAAAAATACTGAAAAACGAACGAACAGACGGATTATTACAAAAATTTGGTCATTTACTCCTCGTGATATGCCTAAAAACTCATGTAAATTTCATAAATATCCGTCCGTAACTTTTTGTGTTATGGCACTGAGCAAAATAGGGCAAGCAAACAAACGGATGGACGGATCTTCACCAAAAGTTAATCGTATGTTTCTCCTAACACACCTAGCAAACCCTGTAAATTTTGTTCAAATTCGACTGACAGAATAACAGACAGACCGACAAAGCCGACGAAAACATAACCTCCTTGGCGGAGGTAACAAAGTTAACTGCGTAATGCATGTAATAACTTAAATGTTTGCAAGGTTGTTGACAGAAAGTATTAATACGTCAGCATGGATTATTGAGAAATTTAGATGCTAAAGTAAAAATAACGCTCAGGCACCCTAAGGAGACGTATCAAGCATTCCAGTCTCACAAGTGGTGTATGGCGAGGCTTCGACAGTAACCCTTAGTCGACTACTCGCAGTTTCAGCTAGTTCGAACGCTTACAGACCCAGTAACTTTAATTCAAATTTATGAACATTACGAGCACTGTAGGGCTTACTATCTTCAAACACACAGTATCATTGCTACAAAAGAGAAGCTCGGTCTATGAATCCCACACTGGTTATTACATCCACCAAAGAAGTTAAGTTTATTTCGACGTTTGTTTGCTAGTTTTTATTATTTGTCTCACTGTTAGCCGCCTAACTGAAAAATTTATAGACGGTTTTCCATAAAATTTATAGAAACTGTTAAGAATAACACATCGCAATAGGGAACACATGATTAAATTTCGGTGATGATCTATCAGTCAGCCTGCCTATTTGTCTGTCAGTCGATCTAACTTTGAGTGACATGACTCAGAAGGGCATGGACGGAGCTTCATAAGGTTTGCAAAAACTGTTAACAATGTTACGCGGAACAGATTAATTATTTGTCATGATGATTAGAAGAAATCCCTGGATTTTGAATCATTTTAAAATTGTCGTTTGCGTTGAGTTTGAAGGTGGAGGTCAGCTCTCCCCAGAGTGCTTTTCGAGTTGCAAATGTAAAAAAGGCTTATAGGCGAAAGGCCCATAAATTATTATATGGGAGAGCTCATTGCAGACGACATTGAATCTTACACGCCTTTCGGGTGCTTGGGCTCTGTAAATGAACCTACAAGTGGTAACTGTGAGGTACAAATCGTGCCGGACTTAGCTTTATGAAATGGGCTCTGGCCTTTATATTCTGCGCACATCCGCATTCCTAGAACTATAAACAAGTAGCCGAGTGTGTCCCGTTTTTTGTGTTGATACAGTAATGGAGAGCTAAGCTGGAGTGCTTTGTATTTATTATAATGTACCAACTTGGGATGGGGCACAGTAGTCCTATGAGCCTTACTACTCTTCAAATACAAGGTTATCATAAGGTCTGTCCTTCGTAAGAAAATAATATGAGAGCTTTAAAAATTTCAGAGTTTTCATCATTATTATTTATTCATAATTTTTTCTTCTGTGCAAGTATACTTGCAGCATTTAAATCTTGTTAACGTCAAGTGGAACGGATGTTTACAATCAGGGAGAATATGCTCGCTACACTTTCCCTGTCATAGCAATAACAATACTAATAATAATTTTTATTGAAAGACTAAACAATTAAAATTGAAACTGGTGGACATGAAGACATTAGAGCGCATAGTGCAGGAATTGTCAGCCTTTGCAAGCCCATAGGTAGTACATAGCACTATTTGGGTAATTTTTACAAAGTTATGTTATCTGTATAACATACATTTAGGGACAAAACACCAAGCCCTCCCTACAAAGAACTAGGGTCGCCGAAGAAGCCAAAACTGCAATTCCACTTTTGGGTCAGGCCCAAAGTGTTGCTTGCGATATAACACTATCATGCATGGAAGTATGTTGGGTGGCAAATACTGAGACCGAGAACCGTCCCTTGAAACGTAAACTGGGCGGATGAGAAGGTTCTCAGTTACGGTAATTCTGTGTCACTTACAGTAAACACATTTAATGATTATATTCAATATTTGAATGCAACGCAAGAAAAAAACGTGAACGTTAAAATAAAACGCGCCACAGCGCTTAAGCCCAGCGATTAGTTATATAATAATATATGTGATCTCACAGGACCTGCGTCTTCAAGAGCTTCACACGCATTACTGAACTGACCTGAGCTACTCCACAGGGCCTCTGAGCTCGCTAAGTACCGATAGCGTGTTCAGAGAGTGTAATTTCTGGTAATGACATTCGATTTAATAGCTGAAAGCTCTCTAGCGTTCAGGTTCCAAATGATAGCAAATGCACTCTTAATGCAGCTTAAGGATGTATGCCGGCAAATGAAAATGATAGACTCTACTTTCTTTCAACAACCCTTTACCATACGGTTGAAAAACGCACTCAAAGAAATCGATGGGATAGTACTATGGAAGTTGCTATCTTTGATCACTTGTTCGGTAAAAGTTCAAGTAATTTAAAAGGCAAGGGTAGATTTTGTTTGTGGAAATGTTTTTCTTTGCAAAGTGCACGGCTACCGCTGTGACTACGGAAACGATGGGCCAAAAGCTGATTCACTACCATTTAATAGCATATGTAGTTTATTAAATGTGTTATATTATGAAAATGCCACCATGATGATAATTGAAATTGAAATTACACTGCGCCTTTTCAAACCAGATTTAGTGAGGTTATAATCTAATAAGACGACGAATTTTTTCCGTCGTATCCGTAGCCACCTTGTAGGGTATTCATACCTACCTACCAACCTTGTGTACCTTGTGGATCTTCGAACGAAGTCCAGGTGACGTTCTCTATTTCACCTCCCTGCCGTCTTTGGAGTCACGATGCTGGGTACTTCTGTTGGGTTGCATATAGCGATTGAAGAGAAAGCCCGTAGTGAATTATATCCACAGTGCACGTAACCGTCTTCAGTAGGAATCTAGTAAATTTTTGAATTACACAACTTGTCTGTTTGTGGCGTCTCAAATATGCTGCGGCATTTTGTTAAATACTATTGCACTTGCACCCCGTAGAGCGCAACTATTGGAATATTTTGTCGTCATGGCTTTGTTACTATCTCTGCATTGAATGCGTATGCCCGTCACGAGTCCTTCCAGTCTTCTCTAAGTGCCTGGCGACAATCCATTCATTCACAGTAATACATTCCAGACTTTTCCAAACGTCAGTGGGTGTGAAGCATTAAAACTTTTATTTTATGAAGTACAACTGCAGACAGCTCAAAGTATTATGTGAAAATCGTACTTTAGCATGCCTCGAATTCTTGGCTGTAAGAAAACTTTGGATAGTTTTAAGTTCTAGCTTTTTTTCTCGTACTCCGCCCCTCAAGTGGAGCAAGATCGAGTTTAACACGAATGGTTATTACGTGAGAATAGGAGAGCAATAATAGGTTTAATTCAAGTCATTTTAACTTCGGCGTTCAAAAGTCTTTAATCAGTTGTTTCAGGAATAGAATTTTTAAGTTTATATGTAAGATTTATTTCGTTGCTGGTTGTTGCCCGTTTGCATTTTAATCTTATATGTAAAATTTATTTCGTTGCCGGTTGTTGCCCGTTTGCATTTTAATTTTATATGTAAAATTTATTTCGTTGCTGGTTGTTGCCCGTTTGCATTTTAATTTTATATGTAAAATTTGTTTTGTTGCTGGTTGTTGTCCGTTTGCATTACTGTTTATGGTGATAATGTCTTCCAATTCCGGTCTTAGTGATGCATACTCATCTTGGCTATTGCTAGTATTTAATTTCCTCGTAGTCGCACTATCATGCAAATTTTGATAATTTTCATTGTGTCGGCTTATTTCATGGTATTTTCTGATTGGGTACTGGGGAAGGTTATTACACCTGTTGACCACAGGGAGATAGAGCCAAGCTCTATGCTGTCTACAGCTTGTATTTCTTCTGTTTAAATGAACCGTTACTATCAGTTGTCAGGTTCAGCCTTCAAAGTCTTGTGCACCGTAGATGTTCAAAGAGCGTAGTGAGTAAATAGCCTATCCCCACCCATGAATAAAATTAAGCATCGCCCTTTCTCCATAACTGATGGCCAAAGTATAATAATTAATCGGTTGCTTTTGGTTCCCAGTTGTGTAACCGAAACTTTAAATTAGATTCCAGAGTAACTTCTCGAAATGGTCTGAGCTGTCTATGTTGAGCATCACAATACCGAGAGAAAATTTAGATGCACGTCGGTGTTTCACAGAAAAACATCATGCATAAGCAAGCTTCATGTGAGCTCTGCGTGTTGCATACATTTGCATGTGTTAGTATTGATTTGCTACTTGACACTGCTCTGTGTGCGTGTGACGATGCCAATTTGTATTTTTCATACTTAATCCGTATGAATTTTATTAGAGTTCAACATATCTCAACTATACCCAGCAATCACAAATCGTATGTAGCTACGTCTATGCAGAAACATCGTTGTTCCTGTTCTGAATAATATTTGTCATTTCCTTCAGCTAATTTTCTAAAAGTCTCTCGGTAAATAACAAGAGGATTAAAACTTCCAACTTCAATGCTCATTTATTCATAAGAATGCCTTGAGTCAACTGATCTTCGACTGAAAAGCCTACACGTGCGATACATTTTCTTTGTTCCATCATCATCTACTGATTTAATTACAGTAACTCTGCTTCAAGTGCTGTAATTTTCCGGTAAACAGGTAACACACATACCGTCCATGTCCAAGCATATTGGGATATAATGAGAATAACATAATAAAACTATCGTGCCTCTGAATGATCTACATACTCATCACTAAACAGGAATAGGTATTATATATCGCGCAAGTGCTGTAGTAGTACCTATCCCAGAATGAACGATAAACAGCCAATATATTATTTTCTTCTATTACAAATTATGAAGACAAACCAATATTATCATAAGATTAATATAATTATCCTACATTAAACTGTTTTTATATATTCTTTTGCTTCATATACTGACAAATAGTTTTAAAAATCCCTGCTCTCATCATTTTTTTCACGACGCATGCCTTATATATATAGAAGCGTATATACTAAGTATATAGTGTACCTACCAACTAAAAGTATTAAGTGATTGCTCCTCGAGCGTTGAACTTTTTAAGGAAAAAATATTCTCACAAGGAAAGCGTCTCGTGTAAAATTTTTCTTGGATTTTCTGCTTAAAATTGCACAATTAATTTACTCCTGTAGTCCAAGGTATGTGTGATAAACTAAAAAAATAGGCTCGCATCACTGGCTGTGATTTACTACAGAGAGAGCAAGAGCGCATCAAATATTAAGACCCAACTTCACTTAAAATTAATGGGGGGAAAAAACTTGGATTAAATTTTCATTCCGCTTTCTGATGCAACTTATTCTGGGAGAGGCGATTTGCTTTTGTTTCTAATATTTGCTTCATAACCTCGACATTTAGCAATACATCAATAAGCAATTTAGTTAATAAATAAAACAATTCAATTAAAATTCTATTTCAGGCTCTCCTTTACTCCTTTATTGTTCTCAAAACTTATAAAACATACAAGGTACAGAATAAAATTTATAGTATGTCAATAGTTTTGAAAACAAGCCCAATAAAAGTAGATTCACTTATAGGGCTCTTGTCATTTATAAAGCCATATACTGACCAATACAAAAATCTTTAAATTTCATTTTGAACAGCTGGTGAGACATTGGCTGAATGACGGTATATATATATATTATAAAAAAATTAGATTACTAATGCATGACACTCGAACGGCTGCCAAGTATAGCCGCACCCATACGGTTGCTACCAGAACTTTAATTACTAGAGCTAACTAAATTGCCAGAGAGCAATAGAGCTAGCAGATATCTTTGTATAGCAATTACAGGTTTATTAATTATGCAAATAGATCAGCCCCAAAGAGGTCCTCCACTGCTGCTTGTTGGTGCCCACTAAAACATTTTTTTCGCTGTACTATAGATACCTTGGCGTCAACAAAGTCATATTACATTCTTTATTCAGTGCATTCAGCGTTCTTTCTTTATTGTTTATAAAAAAAATGTTTCAGCTGCAAGATGTCAAAGCAGACTAAACTTCAGAACTAAAGTTAAGATTTTCAATATTTTATTTGACTCAATATGCATAGCACATTTTACTGTACTGTAGTATGCGTACACATGTCACACGACATCTAAGTTGCATGCGTGAATGTATTTCTTTCATGTCCTGAATTTCAACGTTATTCGCCCAGGTTTTTCAAAGCAAGCAGACATCATTCGTAATCAAATCGTTGGTCAATTCAAGCTAATCTAATCATTCTAAGCATTTTTTTATCTTATACTATCAGGAAGGTGGGAGGATATGTCATAAGCAGTTAGGAGCCGATTTCTTTCTTTCATTAATTTTTTGAATACATTACTGACTATAGCAAGCTGTCATGTGGATTACATCTTGCCTCTCAAAATTGCTACCACATGTATGAACACACAATGAATGTCAACACGGATATTAGTCATAACTTTTAGAAGCCCTTTATCTAGCGATATCACCTTTGGCTGTTATGATAGCCCTGTTATACATACTGTATCTGTCTACTTTATCTTCCGTGATGTATTTAGGCCTAGGGTATTTCTTTGTTAAATTCACAGTATATATGTCACTTCGATTTTGGGAGGTGCATCAACAACATAATATTATGCACTATATTCTGTGTAGAAATTCAATGCAGTTCTGTGCTTAGAAATCCAATGCAGTACTGTGCTTAAGCTCTCAGTAGCTAATATAATAATACTCAATAATATATAACTACGAAATTACTTGTATGTGTTGTAGCGTTCGGAACATCCATAAAATGGCAGATGCAGTTAGATAACTAACTGATGCTTCTGAAATTTTATTCAGTTTTTCTGTGTTGATTTTGAGTAGTCGTTTTACTAAAGCCAAGACTAAAAATTTCTGTTTTTTGATTCCTTAGGAAAATATTCTGAAAAGTATTTTCAGTGCCAAGAAAACTAGATTTTGAGAAACCATGGCTCATAAAATGTTTGATCGACTGCAAGCGTGCATGCCGCTCCCTAGACCCTAGTGGGCATTAACCGGCAGTACCAACCAGTGAATGTACGTTTCCTAGCTTAAGTGTGCGGTCAAGAGGACTTTTCCTTAGTCTTTGCTTAACCTGAATACTGCAAGACCCTTTTGCATTAACAGGTAGTCTACATTATGAAAGTACCAAATCGTGACTATGGGCGGAAACTGACCAAAAACAGTGTGAGGCAATCAACATCGTATAGCCGTAGCAAATGCCTATCAGACGGCAGAAATGTCGTGTTTTTTTTTTCTCAAAGGTAGGAGTAATTTGCATAGATATTGCAAAAAATGAAGGCATCGTACTTATCTACAAAAAAGAGATATATGCGTAAGATCATTGTGTAAGAGTGCGCAGCCATCGATTGAAACAGCTAGGAAGAAGATTAAGCTCATTCATTCCATGCATACTAAATGTGTAGTGCCTTGGTGACCACAACTCATCTATGAACTAACTCAACGTAGACACTTGATCGTGATTGGGGCTTGCTTACAGATGCTTCAGAATGACCTTGAAGGCTTCGATTTTTTCATCTTGTAGCTTTGCACTCGCGCTTGAACGCCAAAAACCTCAGAATCACTTCTTAAATGGTTGGAGGTTTAACCAACTCGGCGACTTTGTTGCAAAGAACAGGATAGTCAACGCTAAGCACTTGGGATACGATGATAAGAACATCATCGCCTCTCAACTGGGTGCTATGGAAAGGGCCAATGCCGTACGTCATCTTCTTGATACCGCCAGAGAAGAATGAGCTGTCCACAGGGGTGGCGTCGGGCCAGATGGGCGCCAGGTCTTCGTTGGCATCCCTTGCGATGAGCCAAGCGTAGTTCTTCGAGTTAACGTATTTCCCATGGGCTGCAAAATACTGACATGTCATCCACAAAAGTTTTGCGATTTTATTCCAGCAGCTAAAATTGTTTCAGCGTAACTGCAGACATGGTACGAACATGTTTACACTTATCGGGACTACGTTAATCGCGAATAGCTAGGCTGCATTCGCTATGGCTACAGCAAAAGTTTGATTTATACATATTTTGAAAGCGCTTCGGGTTGATTTTGATAGTTTGATAAATTATTGCATTTAAAATTACAGTAAAAATACAACTGTAGCTAATTTCATTTCATACAAAGATATAACTTTGATAGATATCAATAGACTGCTTCAGATTTAGTTTAATTGGGCCAAACCTTCGACACTGGTCAAGTTAGTGACTTCGTCAGGGCCCGAAGGCACTGACATGACCAGAGCCGAAAGTTTGGCCCAATATAATTAAGTGTGGAGAAGTCTATTAATATCTATCAAAATGAACCAGCCCAAATGCCTAGCAGCGTTCCGTGCTCAATACTTAATAATATAGCTGTATTATACATACTAGCAACTTCACGAACGTTTTTGGCCGAGAAAGACAGGTAACTAGTACAATTGCATCACGTATTTTTTGTACATTTTATTCAATGCACAGTCAGAACTGAGGTCAACTAATACTGTGGTACTTTTTTAGAACGAGATACAGTATATTTCATCAATTAAAAAGCGTTTCTCTACATCAACGCGCACGTAAAAAGAGGAGAATAAAATTGGGGAGTTTCGTTTAATAATCCACTACATAATGGTACGGAGTAGTTGGTTGCTTGCTACCTTACTTGCTCTTTCGTTGGTCCTTCCCTCCTTCCTGTTGTTAACGATTTAGATAGGAGAAAATTTATATACTGAAAAACAACTTGAGATAACATAAAATTTCAGCCCTTGGAACTACGATGGTAAATATAGCTTGTAAACTATATGCTCAAAAGTAGAAATACTGCATGTTCTGACTCTCGCTTCGCTTTGAAGAGCATCTCGGTACTATTTGATATTGTGATTCTCTTTCTGTGCGTGGTAGATGAGAGGCGATATTTCTGAAAGAGTTTTTGGTCGTGTCGGGCATCAGCTGTACTGCATATTTTTTCAACTGAATTTCCTCGAGGCAGTTAGAGAGGCGAAGTGTTGACTGGAGTTAATGTTCCTTTTTGTGCATAATCCGTGTCGCTTATGCTTTCTATAGCTGAATCTCCTAGTGGCAATTGAAACTTCACTCTGAACAGAAGCCAAATTTTATTTAATTTACACTGCTAACGGCTGGTATCCACATCACAACGAGCCCTGAGCATTTCCGGTGGATTCTATTGATTGAACGTTACTTTTTGGTGCTACGCAACTTCTGAGCAATTCCAAACTAATATTCACGCCTTACCTTCCTTGTATGAAAGATATTTTGCGCTGGCAAACTCTTGACGGTACATCTTGTTTTTTCTTTAATAAAAGATCACGCCTGCAGGTATGAGACTTATTTTACAGCAAACCCTATGCTAAAAGCAGGAACAAAAAGCCGAAATATAAAATTATTCCCAACAATATTAGCAGCTGGGCCCTCTACTGTTGAATTAATAATGCGCTTATTCCTATTTAAGTTCCATCCTTGCTATGCTAGTACTACTGTTATACCTTTATTATCAGATAGGGGAAAATAAAGGTATATTGGATATCATGCCCAAGGAGAGAGGAACAGAAGCTAAGCTTAATTGCTCTCTTCTGAGCTGGCCATGCTCTAGAGTCATAGGTAGAAGAATTACCGTTTGGTAGGATCTTATTTTCGCGCTGCGTAATTTTGCGCTTGGTAATCACGATATGCGTCGGAGGGCATCATACTCGATGAACAATGTTTTTGTTATGCAGAATTTCCAAATATTCTTTCAATATTTTAATCGGAGATAATTTTGGTGAAACGGGGCTGAGAGAGCACTGAAGCACAGGGCTTTTGCTGTGGGTGTTTCCATAGGTTGTAGCTAGTCATTTTGAAATAATTATGTTATTTTCTCCCTCCGTTGTTTCGTTCCTCAATTCCTTTGTACTCTAAAATTAGATAGCATAAAATAAGGGTAACTTGGATACCATCTCAGCAAGAAGGAATGAGAAACAAGTTTTAAACTGCTACTGCTGGCAGGTCATAGGTAGAAGTCTTGCTTTCTGACCTTGAACTTATTTTCGCACTTTAAAGTATATTCACGCTACGGATCTGAAATATTGAAGAGCCAATGCTTTTGTACTGGTAAATTTCTGTAGACTGCAGTTACTGTTAGCTCTCTTCTGTCTTTTCAAACTTTAGCCTATAAAAACATTGAAGTTTCGTACAACGATAACTTTCTTTAGAAAGACGGTAAAGTATCCTATAAGTGAACTTAATAATATATACGAAACAGTGCTAACGGTGTCGCAAATATTCTTGCAAAAATGCTAATGGAATACCTGTCCATTTAAATTTATGAGCCAGTTCACCTAAAATGAAATTGGGAAATGAGAAAATTATGTCAAACTATAGAACTCTGAGAGTGCATGCCTCCGCCAAGTAAGACAGCGGTAACTAAAAATTCAAATCGGCTCTGAAACCATCATTTTCTTTCTATCAGCACCAAAATTTGGATCACTTGTGCCGTTTGATGGTATTAACAGAGTCTGTAATTTTCTTTGAGCTCCGTTCAAAGCTTTTTGAGTTGTACTGCTAACTACAATTTCAGCAAACACAAATCAAACAAACAAACAGACCAACCGATCATCACCAAAATTTATTCAATTATGTCTTTTGATATTACTAACAATTCCTGAAAATTTCACATGGATCCATCTATAGTTTTTGAGTTATTGCGCTAATAAACATCTTAGCAAACTTAAGTCACACAGCGACGAACAAACGAACGAACAAACACATCACTACAAAAATTTGACAATTTACGCTCTGTTTTAAACCCAACTCATGTTGAATGTAGATTTCCTGAAAATCCGTCCATTACTTTTTAAGTTATGGTACTAACAAAAATAAACAGACAAACAAATGGATGGACAGATCTTCACCAAAATTTAATCATCTGTTCCTCCTAAAATATCTAACAACCCATGTTTGTCTTGTCAAAATCAGTTAATAAATTTTTAGTTATCTTGGTGACGGACAGACTAACAAGACGAAAACATTAGCTCCTTGGCGGAGGTAACAATGGCAAACGGAAAAATAAGTAATGAAAAAGTGAAATGTTTATTGATAAATTTGTTAAGTGTGCATTAATTTTTGCTATTCAAATGTGCTTACATACTAAATGCAAAAAAAAAAGTGAATGCTTGTCCGGGAAATTCCAGGAGTATCTCAGTTTCATGCGTGTTAAAGAGAGAGAAAATTGATGAGACTCTGACTGAAAGCAGGCTTAAATTTGAGAAATATAATCATGAAATGCTGATACGCTTGAAGAACAGTACGAATAGAATATACCTCCGAGGTTAGAGATAAAAATATATTATATAGAACAGGAGAGAAACCGCTATTAAAGAACAAAATACTCAATCGAGACTTACAACTGTCACGTGAGGTGGATGTAATATGATACTGATGGGATGAATGCAAATTTCCGTAAAAGGGCATTCGCAGGAGTATATCACATTGAAATTGTGGATGCCTAGCGAGAGAGACGCTTGCAATATCAACTGATAAAATAACAGAGCGAACTTATAGACTTAAGAACTATAAACGAGGGTCGTCCCAAAGGAATGCCTCTTAGTTTTTATCCCTTTCGCAAGGATCCGAGGGGATCCAAAACCGTGACACAACTTATGGGGCGGCCAAAAATTATGCGAGTGAAGACTTTGTATAGTCGGCGGACTGGACAGAGGTGCACATTGTTTTTTTTTTTTTTTTTCTAAGGCCACCTCGGCAGGCTTCCTAACTCACCGAACAAGCCAAGGGCGCGTTCAATGGGGCCTTTGAGGCTAGACTTGTCCGAATTTCCAAAAAAAGTGCTGACCTCGAGTTGTTGTCTCAAATTCCAGTCGAAGACACTTAATAAGTTGCCTGTGCTACTTCAAGAACTTAGTAGTACTAGGTAAAAGGGAGATTTCAGTTGGCTAAGAATAATCGGCTGCTTCCAACACCTATAACATAATTAAAGTGACGAAGCTAAAGTTCCTGTTTGTATTTCCGGACACGCTAAGACAGCCCGGCCCAAAAATTTGATGTTCTTGCGATAAAAATTCAGTCGACACAAAGAAGTTGATTTGCCTAAAATTTACCTAAGCCATGTTCGATTTTCTCAAAATTCATTCTAAAATTTGAAGAGGCAATGACACAAGTGCGGCAACCCTTATAATGATCAGTTTCAGTTCCTCAATACAATTGACAAGGTCGCAGCACTAGTCTAATTAGGTTACTCATTTTTCAAGTACTCACTAATCACTAGAACCAGAGCCAACTCTTCCACTGCCTTGTTAGTGAGGACGAGCGGCACGCCGTCCTCTGCGGCGCACAGGGACACCAGGCTGCTGAAAGTCCCATCTCTTGTGACTGAACTGGTGACGAAAATGCTGTCCGTTGGATAAGGTGGGTGTGCTGGAATGCAAAGATAAATTAGGATCTACTATATAATAATTCACGTCGTGTTTTTATTTATTTATTTATTTATTTATTTATTTATTTATTTATTTATTTATTTATTTATTTATTTATTTATTTATTTATTTATTTNCTTCCCGTGCCGCTCGACGCTTATATAAGGACCCCATAGCGCACCGTGGTCAATCGCCCTCTAGGTCCCACACTGCTAACACCATCACGTTTTAGGTCTTCTTGAATAAAAAAAAAAAAAAATCTTTTGTTGTTAAGTATATATCCTTAGAAGGTTTTATTAGATTTTTGAAAATGGAAGGATGCTTCCGAAACGTCAAACTTTTATGTTAGTTCATGTCGATTTCATCTTAATTTTATAATTTACCAAAGGATAATAATTTTGAACTTAATAATATATACGAAACAGTGCTAACGGTGTCGCAAATATTCCTGCAAAAATGCTAATGGAATACCTGTCCATTGAAATTTATGAGCCAGTTCACCTAAAATAAAATTGGGAAATGAGAAAATTATGTCAAACTATAGCACTCTGAGAGTGCATGCCTCCGCCAAGTAAGACAGCGGTAACGAAAAATTCAAATCGGCTCTGAAACCATCATTTTCTTTCTATCAGCACCAAAATTTGGATCACTTGTGCCGTTTGATGGTATTAACAGTGTCTGTAATTTTCATCGAGCTCCGTTCAAAGCTTTTTGAGTTATACTGCTAACTACAATTTCAGCAAACACATATCAAACACACAAGCAGACCAACCGATCATCACCAAAATTTATTCAATTATGTCTTTTGATATTACTAACAATTCCTGAAAATTTCACATGAATCCATCCATAGTTTTTGAGTTATTGCGCTAATAAACATCTTAGCAAACTTAAGTCACACAGCGACAAACAAACGAACGAAAAACACATCATCACAAAAATTTGACAATTTACGCTCTGTTTTAAACCCAACTCATGATGGATGTAAATTTCATGAAAATCCGGCCATTACTTTTTAAGTTATGGTACTAACAAAAATAAACAGACAAACAAACGAATGCACAGATCTTCACCAAAAGTTAATCATCTGTTCCTCCTAAGATACCTAACAACCCATGTAAGTCTTGTCAAAATCAGTTAATAAATTTTTAGTTATCTTTGTGACGGACAGACTAACAAGACGAAAACATTAGCTCCTTGGCGGAGGTAACAATGGCAAACTGAAAAATAAGTAATGAAAAAGTGGAATGTTTATTGATGAATTGGTTAAGTGTGCATTAATTTTTACTATTCAAATGTGCTTACATACTAAATGCAAAAAAAGCGAATGCTTGTCCGGGGAAATTCCAGTAGTCTCTCAGTTGAATGTGTGTTAAAGAGAGAGAAAATTTATGAGACACTGACTGGAAGCAGGCTTAAATTTGGGATATATCACCATGAAAGGCTGATACGATTGAAGAGCAGTACGAATAGAATATACCTCCGAGGTTAGAGATAAAAATATATGATATACAACAGGAGAGAAACCGCTATTAAAGAACAAAATAATCAATCAAGACTTAGTACTGTCACGTGAGTTGGATGTAATATGATACTGATGGGATGAATGCAAATTTCCGTAAAAGGGCATTCGCAGCAGTATATCACATTGAAATTGTGGATGCCTAGCGAGAGAGACGCTTGCAATATCAACTGATAAAATAACAGAGCGAACTTATAGACTTAAGAACTATAAACAAGGGTCGTCCCAAAGGAATGCCTCTTAGTTTTTTATCCCTTTCGCAAGGATCCGAGGGGATTGCACATTGCACTGGACTGAACTTATCCACGCATGACCCGAAAGTTTCATTTCTTTGTTGCAGATATTGCCGGTGTGACGCTCTAAGGAAGCAATCCCTATCATAGACGTGTATCAGTAGCACAGACGCATCATTGAATTCCTCTACGCAGACAAATTTGAATCAAACAACATTCACCGGCTCATGGTTAACGTTTACGAAAGCTGATGCATCTGATGTCGGCTCAGTTAAGAGATGTGTTCATTGATTTCGGAGTAGTGTAGCAGAGGTGTAGAGTAAAGTGTGCTCAGGACGCCCATTCACAGCGACCATAACCGAAAACAAAGTGCGCCTCCACCTACCCATACCGATCGGAAGATGCGCATAGAGTTGAATGTGGGTGTCAACTCTGACCGTTACGTTGGAACTTTAGCCGGCATGGATATATTCTATGCTGCCGAATTCGGCTGGGTACCGGGACGATGCGCGAGCTGAAGGTCGGCTCAGAAGTTGAGCGTTCGTTTGCATTGTGAGGTTCCGCTGTAACTCTAAAAGAATTTTGGTGCACCCGAGAAGCCAAAACCGTGTCACAGCTTATAGGGCGGCCAAAAATTCTGCGATTGAAGACTTGGTATTGTCGGCGGACTCGACAGAGGTGCACATTGTGTTTTCTAAGGCCACCTCGGCAGGCTTCCAAACTCACCGAACAAGCCAAGGGCTCATTCAATGGGACCTTTGAGGCTTGACTTGTCCGAATTTCCAAAAAAAGGGCTGACCTCGAGTTGTTGTCTCAAATTCCAGTCGATGACACTTAATAAGTTGCCTGTGCTACTTCAAGAACTTAGTCGTACTAGGTAAAAGGGAGATTTCAGTTGGCTAAGAATAATCGGCTGCTTGTAGCACCTACAATATAATTAAAGTGACGAAGCTAAAGTTCCTGTTTGTATTTCCGGACACGCTAAGACAGCCCGGCAAAAAAATTTGATGTTCTTGCGATAAAAATTCAGTCGACACAAAGAAGTTGATTTGCCTAAAATTTACCTAAGCCATGTTCGATTTTCTCAAAATTCATCCTAAAATTCGAAGAGGCAATGACACAAGTGCGGCAACCCTTATAATGATCAGTTTCAGTTCCTCAATACAATTGACAAGGTCGCAGCACTAGTCTAATTAGGTTACACATTTTTCAAGTACTCACCAATCACTAGAACCAGAGCCAACTCTTCCACTGCCTTGCTGGTGATGACGAGCGGCACGCCGTCCTCTGCGGCGCACAGGGACACCAGGCTGCTGAAAGTCCCATCTTTTGTGACTGAACTGGTGACGAAAATGATGTCCGTTGGGTAAGGTGGGTGGGCTGGAATGCAAAGATAAGTTAGGATCACTAGTATAAATTGTAGTCAATGTCATAGTATTCACTGTTTAAATTTTGTGGGCGTCAGTTGTGAGTAACGAGTAAAAGGAAATCATTTACGTGTTATACGTATGGTAGTGGTGTAATTGAGGGGTGTATTATAAAACTAATATTAAATTACCGTCAGGAACGGATAGATTAGCCCCCATGTTCGGAAACTCTTCAGTTGCTAATACTAAACCTCTGATTCCTCTGACAAGAGCAAACGTTTCTATTTAATTTATTTCATCGTGTTGAAAAGTCACATAAAACAACAAACGAAAAGTAGCCTGTGCGCTTTCGTAATTTGTTTGAACAAAGTATTGAAAAACATTAAAATTACAATTTGTTCGGTTAATTGCAATCGCATCACGTTTGTAATGCTTCTAAATTTTCTGTTGCAGTAAATGGGATTGTATAAGACCAAGCAACTTCTGACTGCTAACAATTCTCCCCATTCTAGAAAATTCTTGTGAACAACTTTGGAGACGAAACCGATAATTCATTCACTTTAGCAGTAAAATTATTCTAATTCCACGCCTCTTAGTTATAAATGAAAGTGTAACGTGTGGACTATATGACAAGAGAAGCTGGGGAGAACTTCCTAGTGTGTATCTCTGGTGGCGGTAGCCAAGCGCACATGCTTTTTTCCTCTAAAACACTCCTCACTATGAAAGTTGTAAGCAATTGAAATGGACAAACTTGCTTAGAAAATATCTGTGTGGCATTTTTTTTATTACATTTTATGCCAGTCCATAGGTTTTCTCTGTAAATATTTCCCGTGCATTTTGGAGGAATAGCTATGAGCAGATAGTCCTACACTGAAGTTATACTATGATAGATGAAACGAAGGAACACTGCAATAACTGGTGCAACCTGAGTAAACTAGCTGGTTCACAACCCTAATATTTTCCTTGTATATTACGGAAGAAATGGGTTTTCTTTCGAGTTCTAAGAGTTTTGGGCGCATGTATTTATTTAACTATTTTTTGGCAATGTACGCACTGTATAGAGTTTCTTAAGGGACTGTGAGAAATGCAAAACAACTTACGTTTTTTGAAGAGAGTAACGCTGGCTGCTTCCTCTTCCAGTCCGACTGCCAGGATGCCATCAGCAGTGGTGTAGCAGTAACTGTTGCCGGTTTCGTATGTAGCAGCGGTGCAGTTCAGCTTCACTGCGCACTGTATCTTGCACTCGCCTGTGTTGACAGCAAGAATAAAAAGCTCTTTATCCTAAAAAAAAAAATTAATTTACACGTTCAATGGGAATACCAGAGCGTTTTCCCAAGTACTACAATAGAACTGCTCAGACTGAGACTCCCATAGTAAAGAAAACTCCTGAAAGAGAAACCCTCGAAAACCCTTAGAATCGTAGACTGTATTCGGTGCAATTTATAGTGCATCGTAGTAATAGAGGGGGATGAAGATGGGATTTTGGTTCAGTGCAGAGAGGCGCGATGAGCAAATGTTTGAGAACCAGAGATTCACGCAAAATGATATTTTGTAAAACAAATCATTTCAGTGATAGACAGGTAAAGATATTTCCAGAAATAATTAATGCAATGCTTTAAGTCGATGCAAAAGTTTTGAACCAATGTATAAGACAGAAACCTTAAATTATTTAAATTGGAATTGTGCCTATTCTAATTACTTCAATATAACATCATCAGTAATTTTTAACTTTTTCTGTCAGATTACTAAGTATCATTCATATTTTTCTACAATATTCGCACCCAAGCTCATCCAATCTAAAGAACACATTAACACTTTTGGCCTTAGGACTTTATAGAGGTTTCACTATCAACTATTTGACAATAATCAAACCATAAATGCTAATCTCTGATAGGATCAAGTTCAGGGTTCATAAGCTGCATTGACCCAAAAGTGACCTAATTTAGTCAACGGAAAAGGTTTTATCTTCCATCATAAAAATGTTGACTTACACACAGCTCTACTGACCTGAAGATATCCTAGGAGAATTTGATTTAGAAGTTTTTGCTGCACCTAGCATATTCTTCAGAACTAGCTCTCTCGGATTATCACTTGTCTCGGGGATTACTAAACCATTTAGATGGCCTTAGGCTGACATCAAAAGAAGAGATTGAAAATAATTTAGATTCCTGTTTCACATCAAAACCTAAAAAATTTTGGAAGCGAGGCATTTATAAGATCATTGACGGATGGAATCGAATTTTACTGTAGACAGCAGTGGACGTTTTTGTTACAAATAAAATATCTCAATAATACAAAGTTTAAATTCTCAATATGAAGTTTTAACTTGGCAAAAACTCCTGCGCCGACCTGATAGAAGACTTTTGTATTCCCAATGACAGATAAATGATTAAAAAAAACTATCCCAAAAGACCGAATGATGCGAATTCCCCTTGGAATAAAACCTTGTGATTTTAAAATATGGTGGAAACTTTTCAATCTGATAGGATGTACTAGGCTAACACTAAATCTCGCGATGAAAATAAACTGTACATGATGGACATCGGTATCTTCTAGTGGATATACATATTCAGTCTTTTTTTTTTGTGTCCGACAGACCAAGTACATATGTGTAGTGTATATGAACAAACCTTGCCTGATAGACCAATTTAAATTAATATGAAGGGAAAATAGGTAACTCCATTGGGTGCGGTTTGTAAAAATTGACTCGGCATGGCGTTGCATGAAAAATTCTTTGTTCAATTTATTGTATCTGAAGCAATGCACAACGCAAGGCTTGAACATCTTGCGTTGCTAAAAATTTTATGAAACACTAAACGGCATCAAACTGAGTTCTCAATAAATAACATTATTTAACGTAGAGTTACATGACGTAAGATATAGTGCTACATTAAACATGCGCTGCAGTAATATACTATTCCTACTAATTGCATTATGCAACCCTGTAGGCCATAGCATCAATTGCAGTGAAACATATTCTGTATCACTAGGCTAAGTTACATTAAATGCATTACAATTGTGATGCAACTATAAGCTGCATTATTAGTGTATATGCAACATAAGATTTTATGTAACACTAACTAGATTCAGCAAAGGCTACTACGTAAAGCCTAGCTTTAGCTGTGCATGTAATGAGAAACGTCAATCACGCATTTCTGTATGTTAATAAGAAGCCAGCGGTATTATGAAAAAATAGACAGCAATATTAGAATCAACATAAAATATCACGATACAAGGAAGTAATAACGAATATTCCTAGTTTTAGAATCAATAAACCTATTAGTAACCTTATGGAGAATCGATAAACATATCGGCACCATTAAGGTGCAGCGACAATACTCACACAAGGTAGTAACTTGGAGCACTTCGTAGTTGATGGCGAGGAAGGTAAACCCTGGAACAACCGTAGCAAACTGTGCTGCAGCTCTGGTGGTGAGGACAAGAGCTGCCAAGCACAGATTCGTTTTGCGTTTACTAAACATTCTGCTGCCTGTTACTGCTGTAAGTTGGAATCTAGATCTTCCTCTGTTAAACAACATCCAATACAAGAAGCTTGTATAGAGAAGGAGGGAGCCAGTAGCCTGGCCCGTTGAAGCTCAAGAGTCTCTTATGGCTGTCAGCCAGTTGTCGTATGCACCAATCACATATCAGAATTGAGTCTCTTATGGCTTCAGCCAGTCGCGTAAGCACCAATCGCATATCAGTAACTCGATTCGTCTGCTGCTCCCCCGTGAAACTCAGTGCTCCCCAGTCTTTTCCACCAATCAGCGTCTCACAGCTATAAAAGATCTTGTTGACTCGCTGGTAAGTCTGTAACTGGGCTACAAGGCTCCCTCCTTCTCTATTGAAATTCCTTGATCCAATATGATGATGTAGTATATTTTTGATGGATAAATATGTCTTTATAAAATTGTTTTTTTTTTATGTACGCTGTAGGACTATATATATGTATGTCATTGTGTTATATGTTCCTTTATGTCATTTATACTTTTGAAAATCCGGTATCATACTTACATCTCCTTGCGATAACCTCTCTAAACTTTGCAGAATTTCAAGAACCAAACTAATCATTTTTTGCCTTCCACCGGATGACCTCACTAAGGGCGAAACGCGCGTCATGGGTATCAAAATTTAATCAACTGCTCCTCATCGATTTTTACATGATATTAATGTCATTTCAAGAAAATAATATATATAAACTAGATCAGTTGAAGGTAAAGTCAACTTTGACTGCACCTTATACTGCGAAACCCACGCGCACTGGTGCGTGCGTCAGACATAGGCCAATTAGACTCGGAGGAGTAAGTACATCTGCAGCCGACCACAGGTTGCTAGGCACTGAGATAAGTAACCCTAAGGTAACTATCGGGCCTTACAAAAGCCCTGGGCCCGAATGTTCAAGACATCGTTACGTGAACGTGGCGCACAGCTGTTGCCTTTACACAGCTTACGTGAACCTTATAAGCTGTGACTGAATGCTTAAAATATTTAGAACGTTCACTTAGCTGGATTTAATCTTAAACATACTCCTAACTTGAAGGTTGGTTGGAGCAGTCGTAAATGTCACTAAGTTAACAGCTGTTTAACTAAAATAGGCATAAAATAATTAATAAAGACAACAATATTACATCATTTTGAGCTTGTAGCTCTAGTGGAGTTGCATTCATGTAAGAGCAATATGCTCGGTGCACGTACAAACCTCAGCCTACAGTTGTTTCACCAGACGACAGAATGCAGTAATTCACTGCTTCAGTGTATTCATAGTATATAATGCTTCACTCAACGCCTTTTTGCATAGTCTGGCATAAGCTGAAACGAAACTTTCAAATTATAAGTATAAAATGTGCAATTATTTTCATTTAGCAGGAATTTATAACAGTAATTCTCATCAATGAACTTGCTGTATGAAATACTAATGCTCAAGAACAACAGCTGTAACGTAAATGGTATATTACGCCCGCTACAGACAATGGACTTTCGTCCTGTGGTTTCACTTCACAACGTTCGAATGTGTTGCTGTGTCTGTGTAAATGACAAAAACGGGAGCTGCTTCCTGAAACGACTTTCACTAAAAATTTAAAGACACAAGACGCTGCACTACTGACACTTGCTAAGCCAGCGCATATGTCGGTAAACATTTTATGGAAACTATTGGCTGGCCCACCGTTGATTGCAAGGACCGCACGAAGTATTCAAAAGCGGTGAATTGAACACACAGTAATACCATAAAAGTGCGCACCGCATTTTAAAATGTAATATGTCATTTTTTAACTCTAAATTTTCATGATTGTTTATCATATATTAGATGAAAAGTGCAAAACAAGAACACATAATATTATCAAAAACTGTGCTACTTCATTAGTTTCTATTGTGTTATGACTGCCTGCCCACTGGTGTTTATCCAGAATATAACAGTAAATCTTGTTTCTTGCGTCGGCTTTAAGAATCGTACTTTTATGACGATGACACACCCTAGTCAAAAGAACGAGTATCGGCATTTTTTCGTCCGAAAGTTATTTTGAACTCTTCTGAACACAGCTTTGAGATTGCCACCAAATGGTATGGAAATGTTAACCGTCAGCTCAGTTTACCCCAAGGAGCTTCTATAGAGAAGGAGGGAGCCCTGCGGCCCAAATACAGATTCGCCAGTGAGTCAACCAGATCTCTTATGGTTGTGAGATCTCATTGGTGGATGTCACGGGGAGCAGTGCGTTTCACGAGAGGGCAGCAGACAAACCGAGAAACTGATATGCGATTGGTGCATACGCGACTGGCTGCAGCCATAAGAGACTCTTTACTGATAAGCGATTGGTGCATCCGATGACTGGCTGACACTCATAAGAGACTCTTGAGCTTCAACAAGCTAGGCTACTGGCTCCCTCCTTCTCTATACAAGCTCCTTGGTTTACCCCACAAGTGCCGTTAGTTGGTTTCGGACATATCATTATATCTGGAGGGATTTAGAATCCAGAATTGTTGCAAGTGTTTGCTATTTATATTTAAATTAGCGCATTCACAAATCCAGACGAAAAGAGGACGGTACCGTAATCTTTCTTTTGACTTGCGTGTGGAATCGGCATTATGAGTTGTAGCATGAAAGCTGGCACAATCATAATGGGAACTGCTGCAGCTGTGATTATTTCCCTTGTAATAAATTGTAGCCTCTAGTTCATCATCACTAAAATTTGAATTTTTCTTATTATTTTTGGGTGGAATCAAGTTATCCATTTTATTACATTAAACCCCAAGGAACGACAGATACAGCACTCAGACACCGATCAGCTGTTACTCCAATGTTTACATAGCGCGCTCTACCTACCTGCATTTGTAACGCGCTTTCCTACTGGCTGAGAGAGCCTCACGGCAGTTTATCAGCATGCACTCGTAAAGGTCTTTGTGTTCATGTAAAAATGCTGTGAATATCTCAACATACGATTAACTTGGAGAAACGTTAACCCAGTCATTTGCGTTTAAAATTGAATCGTAAATTTTCACAAACTTGGCTAACTTTTAGACATCCGGGCCCTGGGCCCAAGTGCGGTTCACATAAGCTTTCATCTCCTCAATGTTGATGTGGCGATCTTTGCATGCTTTACTCTCAATATGCTGCCACACGCTGTAGTCCAGAGGATTGAGATCAGGCGACTGTGGGGGCCAGAAGTCTTTAGGCCAGAAAGTCATGTTTTGGCTCATCCAATTTTGGACGGTTTTCGACGTGTGCGCTGGTGCACCATCTTGCTGAAACACGTTATCTACATCTTCGATGATTTTTCAGATCCAAGGAAGAACTTTTGTGGCCATGATATCCCTGCATTCAGCCCCTGTCAACCTGCAACCGCCCTTGAACCACACTGGAGATATCTTCTCTCCATTGGAGGCCACAACGCCAAACATTATCACAGAGGCCGAATGCTTTGTTGTGGAGACATAACGAACATCAGAGATGTCTTGGCCAAAGCTCACAACTCGATCGTTCTGTTTGTTGAAAACAGGATCCACAGTGAAGGTCTTCTCATCTGAGAAAATGATGACTCGATTTTCATGACTTTTCAAGTCGTTAAGAAGGCGGGAACATCGCTCCTGGCGCTTTTTAACCATGTCAGCAGTTAGCAGTGGTCTTTTCTGACGCTTTGAGCTCTTTTAATCTTCACTCTTTACAGCTCATGAAACAGTTGGCACAGAAATCTTCTTCGCAAATTGAGTCATTCTGACTTTCGAATCATTTTCAAAGGCTCTTCGAACATTCTTCCGTTGAATAACTTGTGGTCTGCCTGAACGTGGTCGATCTTTGAGGCTTTCATTATTCTTAAGGCGGTTTTCGACCACTTTCACCGTTGATAAACTGACATTTTGCAACCTAACAACGTCCACCTTCTGGTGACCCGAGCGAAGGAGAGCTGCTATCTATATCCTGTTTTTTTCCATTACCAACAATGTTTAAAAAGCAGTACTGTTACCAGTTATTATATTATTTGATATAGTTTAGGAATGAGTCATTGTCAATACATTTCATCAAGTCTTTGAAATGAGTTTCACACTTTGGAAATACATAACCGGTCAGGACTTTTGCAAAGCCCGGTATACACACTGCTAGACTCCTTCATTTCCAGAAAAAAAAATATCTATATATATGCTAACCAAGCAAGTAAGCTGACCCAGCGCTCCGTTTACCTGGCTCGCTCACCTGGCTTGGGGTTCATTCCCGGGACCTTCAGCCCAACTGTGCAGCACGCAAGGTACGCTGCTACCATGGGTATTAGGGGAGACGAAATGATGAAGCCCTAGCTCTTCCATTGGGTTTTTATAACCCGCTACTTGAATCCCTGGAGTGGAGCTTTGACAATAATGATAGTATTCTATCAACGGTATCCTTTTCGATTCTCGTGCAAACTATTTTCAACACACCTTTAACTATTTAGAGGAATTCAGCAGACGATAAGTAGTTGACTAAAAGTTCAAGAGAAAATAAATGATAAATCTTCTTTAAACTCATAATAAAATAGATTTTCTGAACACCGCAGTGAAATTCAAATGGACTTGAATTTTGATAACAAAATTAGATGGAGCTTTCATGAGGGCAGATGCCTAGGTGATTTTCGTTCAAATGTCATTCGTATATTTAATTTAAGGTGCTACAATAATTGCAGAGTTTAATCAGTACTATATAATAATTCACGTCGTGTTTTTATTTATTTATATATTTATATCTTTCCTGTCACGCTCTATGGGAATAAGATAGGAGAAAATTCAGATTTCAAAATGTAAAAAANAAAAATAGAACTAATAAGATAGGAGAAAATTCAGATTTCAAAAGGCAAAAAAAAAAGTTGGGTACCTTGGAATCTTTTTCTTCAGTATTAGATAGGGGAAAAATGAGGAAGCCCAAAAGACGGCGGGGGTTTTAGTGAAGTGTTAATTTATTGCCGTCATTTATAATGACGGCACGGGCCACTAGTAAAAGCATAAATGCAGTAATGCCCCACATTGCATCACAAAAACTATGTTTTTTTTAGTTCTTCTTCCATGCCATTATCTCTTTTTTTTTCATCGTTATCTAGCCCTATTGTTCACACATTGCTTAATATTATACCTTTTACCCACTGGTGTCATACAATTCGCTGAACAAATAATTTTAACCTACCGTAACTTGCAATGAAATGAACATATATCATTCTTTAGAGGCATGTCAGACATTGTTTCGCTTAAGCGTTACAATTTATGAAGTGCGATTTACTGCAATGGCGGAGTACTCCACTGTGCAACAAGGAACAATTTACACTTTGATCTTTTATTTAACACTGAGCGGTCGGTCGGCTGCATGCATGCTTCTACGTACAGGCGATAATGGACTAACTATGTGTACTTTAATTTACTATATGGCAAAATTTAATTCTAGGAGCCTAGCCGAAATGTATAGAGCAAGGTATCAAACCTGTCGCTTCATAACATTGCGTCTCTTGGTTTTTACTTTCGGTGACACATAAGTTTAGTCATCGAAACATTAGATCTGTACGAAGAAGAAGCTATATAAATGCAGGATTGTTGAACGCTATTCGAGGATTCGTGAATCTCCTGATATGTAAGCACCAATGTTCACTTACTATAGAAGTTATCTTAGATCTGAGTTGATGCGCTACGCCCTTGAAACTTTCAGAATAGTGGCGTCAAACTTGTGTCACGCCATTTTGGAAATACCAAAGATTCCTCGCTGCAGCAGTGGCGTGATGCAATTGTGACGTCACAATTTTGGACCTGTCAAGAGTTTATTGCGAACACTCAAATATGACACAACTATCTTCTGTAAATTAACTGTGGTTCGCAAGGCGTTCGGCGTTCACTGCGCCGCGACGATTGCATCGAAGCCAAATACTAAGCTCATTTGGAACTAATCCCTGTATTCATGAACACGGACATATATTGATTTTAAATTTTCATTTACCTCCAGTGAAGTACATCGAGCTTCTCAAATTTTAGCTCTTCGACAGTAACATTTAAAAGTAACCCCTTTCGGACACACTTCTGTAGCGTGACATCCGCTTATTACATTGTAAAGAGCGGCAAGCTAAAATTTATTCGAGCAGTTCCGGGACACCCTGTTTGTAAATTATATTTACGTTTGCCCCGCTTCTGCAAACACTATTGTACGCTTCGTATCGGCCTCTGTAGTTTTTCCTCTACTTCGTTATAATTATTGATGCATAAATATATACGGGTACAATATTGCAGCCGAATAGCTACTCTACCCATTTTGTAATTATTTTCATGCATCGTCTGGGCCTGGAAGCAGAATAATTAGTAATAATTCTGCATTGCCGGGATCAGAAAATAATTATTACAACTGAGAACGCCCTATTTATCAGTAAATCTACAGAAATTTTCACAGATTATCTTCCAATTTGTTGAGTAACTCACACTACTGAAAATGTTGGACTGCGTATTACGAGTCATATTACTTGGCCACCTAAAGGAACAATAGTGATTTGGAATTGGAAATCCGTCGTTTCTTCTTCTATTCATGGCATCACTGATGCTATTGTGGATATTGCTGTATGCCTGTAGCTATATAATTATCACTTTTTTCAAACCGGCATTCAGGTTTTTCTCCGAGCTCATTTTTTTTTTCAGAAATAACTAGAGCACTCTGAGAGCGCATATCTCTGCCAAGCAAGGCAACGGTAAAAAAATTCAAATTGGTTCTGAAATGGTGTTTTTTTTTCTATTAGCACCAAAATCTAATCATTCGTGCCTTTTGGCACGACAGTTCCAGTAATTTTCTTGGAGATCCCTTGATAAATTTTTGAGTTATGCTGCTAACAAACAGTTTGACAAAAATTAGTCAAACACACCAACCGGTCATCACCAAAATTTAATCATCTATGTCTTTCAACAGTACTAAACACGACTGTGAATTTCATGAATATCCGTTCATAACCTTCTGAGTTATTGTGCTAATGAGCATAGAATATTATTAAACGCAGCGACAAACCAACGAAAAAACAGATCAGCACAAAAATTTGGTCTTTCACTCTTTGTAATATACCTAACATCTCCTGTAACTTCCATAAAAATCCATCCATATTGTTTGTAGTTATGGCATTAAGAAAAATTAGGCAAACAAAAAAATCAGATGGATCGGATCTTCATCAATAGTTAATTATCTGTTTCTCTTTACGTACTTACCAATCACTGTCAATTTCGCTTAAATCCCTTCATAACTTATTTTAATTATCTTGATGACAAACAAGACAAATTCGACGAAAGCACGAAAGCAACCTACTTGGTGGAGCTAAAAAAAGAAAAAAAAAACGTGCGGCTACTAAGTTAACACGGAGCAAAACAGTTTCCAAAATAAACCTCAAAATTCAAAAAGAAAAGACACTGCAAGTAGAAGCCTCTATGAGAATCACCATCACATTTGTAAATTGAAGAACACTATAAGAGTGCACACAAACAAATCCATAGTTACATCCATTCACTCAATTCTGAGTCTTCGCTCATTCAAAAACGCAAGATTGTTTACTGTTGATATTAGAATCTTTCATGTTTCATGACATTCATAAGTCGTTACTACGTTGCCGGTTAATTACTTTCCTTAATTCTAATACACACAATAGTGATATTTGTTGTTTTAAACATCACTTCATACATTGAATAAAGCTGATAGTGAATTTGAGTCGTTATTAAAACAAAGAACAAGTATGTTTAGCACCAGGATTGTTAAAAGATATCTGAAATTAATTTGATCCGATATCAACAATTCTACCACATCAAATTCGCACAATTACTATTTTGTTTCTATCCTTTTGTCAAAAATTATGAATCAATAATATAAAGTTATACTTTAGTTAATTTCACTGCACATATGTGTTAAAAACCTGCAGTAAAATTGTGGCATTTTTTGATTTTATGACATTTTTTCGATTTTAAGATTTTTTCGATTTTAAACCTACTCATAAAAACCGTGGAGTTTACGGATGCATTACATTTAGTTCCTGAACTACAATATCGCATTGACTAATGCCCTTTTTTTTAATTTTCTAAATCTATTGAAGGTACAGCTAATGCAGCTTTCTGTTTGAAAATGCCAAAGTGAAGTATGCACATCGGCCGTCACAATTAACGCACTGCAGCGTATCAATGAAGACACTGCCCAGTCAAATGTAGAAGTTAACTTGAACGCCTCGTGGCGTAAGACCATAACCCGTGGTTGGAGCAAATTCAACGAAGTCATTTTTGATGGCCAGCTAATCCTAGTTTCTCATATGGATGCTGTGTCCAACAAGGATAGCGACGCGCTGACCGCCCCGGTCAAATCTCATAAGTAATAACATACATCGATAAATGGGATGGCCCGTGGCGTGAGACGATCTGCAGCAGTGGAGGCAAATTCCCCGCGGTATAGGCAAATTCAACGCCATCTTTTTTGATAGGCAGCTAGGCCTAATTTTTAGCATGGGTCACATCTAGGTCAACCCACCAAACTTCCTACAAAAAATAATGAACATTGCTCCACTGCTTCCACCACTTTTTGGTGTACAGACAAATATATATATATATATATTTATGAATCTTTAACGAAAACATTATTACCTCTCTCACTTCGTTTGCGGGGGATATTATGAAAGAGTGATAATTATGAAACTCTTAACTCTTCATACCATGCTTTGTACTTATAACTTGATTGCGGTACTAATCTGCGCAGCTATAGCACTACCTAATGGTAACGAGGAGCAATGCGATGACTACCGAAACTCCTTACTACTCACTGTACGTAAATAACACGATTCAGTCGAGCGCTACTTCACTTGACCTGTTTGCCATACTACTGGACGGCTAACTGCACCCGACGATGCAGAGATACTAACGTACAGCTTGGCTGTGCAACATCAGCGTCAGCATAAAATATTGTCAGACGTCACAAAACAAAAGAATATAAAATCAAAAGAATATTATTATTTTGTTATCTAGAAATACTGAGCTGCAAGTATGAGCGAGTACAGAAAAATTACTGCTATTATGTATAAGTTTCCACACGAGCGAATCAAACTCACTGGTTATTTGGTGTTGAACAAAATTGAGAGTAACTTTGTACTCCCAATATTAATACAATGAATTCGACGGGGTCAGGGTAAAACTTTTCATATCTGAGTTATTTTGATCTGACATGATGGACGAACTACGTATATTGTGTAGGAACTTATATTCGTCGCATTTGTTATTGATGAAATTGATGCGCTGCGTAAAAGTTTTTGGAAGATTTGTTGAGAAATGATAGCTTCATCTAATAAAATTTAATACTGAAATATATTTTAGCAGCGGTGTAGTCCAGCTGAAAGATAATATCTAGCATGGTTTTTATTTCCACAGCTAGAGCAAAAGTGGCCTTAGGTGCCTAACTCAGGAACATATTTTGGAAAAATATCTTGGATGGTTTTTATTTCCACACCTCCACCACAGGTTGTCGTAGGTGCCCTGCTCAGCACCATACTTTGGAAAAACATCTAGCATGGTTTTTATTTCTACACCTGGATCACAGGTGGCCGTAGGTGACCTCCTTACCAGCACAGCAACCTGTGAGACTCACTGCGACATCGTCTAAGCAGACAGCATGGCACATTCGGCAGCTGNTAGGTGCCCTGCTCAGCAGCATACTTTGGAAAAACATCTAGCATGGTTTTTATTTCTACACCTGGATCACAGGTGGCCGTAGGTGACCTCCTTACCAGCACAGCAACCTGTGAGACTCACTGCGACATCGTCTAAGCAGACAGCATGACACATTCGGCAGCTGAAGTAAGGGTAACCTGACAAAAACAAATTTTTGGAACCCAAAGTTCCATGTAAAATTTTCTTAGTCTTTGTATGACTGAGAAGAGATTACGAGCCGCAAGTAACGCCGTGAATGGAAAACAAAGAAAATATAACTTTATAAGTAACCTGAAGCGATACTATCACATAATTTTCTTAACACAACCTACTCTTACGTAACGTAACCTCCAGTTTTTAGCTTAACCTGACGTATCTTAAAATACTTTAACCTAAAGTAGTCTAACCTAACCTAAAAGAATATTTCTTAATATTGAGTTCATGTAATTACAACTATCTGTAGCGCAGGGCCTAAAGCCGACAGTTTACGCCTAGTAGGCAAAGTGTTGTCGAGTAAGTTTGATCTGGCAGTGAGTTTCCACAGCAATTTCAGTGTTTTGTTACCTCCGCACAGGAGGTAATGTTTCCATCGACTTTGTCTGTTTACCTATTTGTCTGTCACCGAGATTACCCAGAAAGTTATGGACTGATTTTATCGGAATTTACAGGGACTGTTAATTAAATTAGGAGGAACAGATTATTAACATTTGACGAAGATCCGTTCATCCGTATATTTGTTTGTCTGCCTCATTTTTCTAAGCCCATAACTCAAAAAGTTATGGACGGATTTTTATGAAATTTACACGAGATATTAGGTATATTACGAAGAGTACACGACAAATTTTTGTGATGATCTATTTGTTCGTTTGTCCCTGTGTTTAATTTTGTGCTTGCTAGAAACGATAACTCAAAGAGTTAGGAATGGATCTTCGTAAAATTTACAAAAAGTGTTTGTGACATTAAAAGACATAAAGGATTTAATTTTGATAATGATCTGTTGGACTGCTTGTGTGTTTGATTAATGATTGTTAGAATGGTTGTTAGCAGCATAAGTCAAAAATTATGAACGCATCTTCAAGAAAAAAAGATGAAATTGTTAATATTGTTAAAAGGCATAAATTATTAGATTTTAGTATTGTTAAAAAGAAAATCATGGTTTCAGAACAAATTTTAATTTTTCGTAACCGTCCCTTGTTTGGTGGAGGTATGCGCTCTCAGGGTACTCTAGTTTTTAATTGCTTCAGGATTACATTTAGCTATATTTTTTTTAAGTTACGATGTGGAAGAGTCGAGCTACGTCACAGGACCAGCAGCAAACCTCGAAAACAGAAGAAAATTTCAAATCGTGCAAACGAGATAGCCATATGAATATCATTGGCATCAGCAACACACTTGGACTGAGGAGCCACATAAATATGTGTGCTCCAGTCTGCATTACTTTCAGTTTACATAATATTTAAATAACTCTACAAAAATAACAGTAGACATGCGAATATGTTTGGTGCCCCATTAGATGGACCTAACGTCATCTATGCTTGATAGTAATGTGTGTCAACTTCATTCCTGTTACAGAATAACTTCCCTGTACGGAACGTTGTATTCTTGAAATTATGCCTTGATTTACTAGTGAATTTTTTCTAGAAGAGCAAAAAACTAGAACGCCTCTAGGCGTAAGACTATCACCCGCAAAAAATGCTGAGTCAAGAGTTACAAATTAAACCCCGTTATTTTTTATAGCGAGCTAACTGCAGTTTTTTGAGATTTTCACATCTCAGTTAACCCATCTGATTACCTGAAAAAGATTGCGATGATGGCTCAACTCCTTCTGTTACTTTTTAGGTGGACAAACAAGCAACTAGAACACCCAAAGGCGTATGAGCATCACACGCGGTGGTGGCATATCTCTACGCCATCATTTTGATGCCCAGCTTACTCTAGAGAAAAATCATTTTTTTACAAAAAAAAATATTACTACGACTCAACTCCATCTGCCTCTTTTTTGGGTTGACAGACAGCAAAACTCATCGCCGTCATATTTCATATCCAGCTAATTCTATTTTTTTTTTTTTTGGATTTTCACCTCATGGGGCATCTAACTCCCTACAAAAAATTATGTGCATTGCTCAACTAATTCTCCATCTATTTTTGTGGGAAGACAAGTTTCAACGCTGTTATTTTTGATGGCCAGCTAACTCTAAATTCTTGGTATTTTTTGTATCTCAAGCAAATCTCCTGACTGCCTGAGAAATAGTTATTATGACTCAACTCATGACTCTTTCTGGGTAGACACACAAGAAAATTTATCGTCGTCATTTTTGATGCCCAGTTAATTCTAGTTTTTTTGGGGGTACTGTTTACATTCACGTCAACCCACCAGACTTCCTGCAAGAAAATATGAACATTGGTCCACTCCTTCTTCCTCTTGATGGGTGGACAGACAAATATACAAATATGTAAACTTAACTCATCAACGAAAACATTATGCTTCATTCGCTCGTGATAAACAGACATACAATCCACCCGTAAACTTACAGGGATTGCTAGGCATGTTAACAGGAACAGATGATCAACTTTTGATGAAGATCTGTCAATCCATTTGTTTACTTGCCTCATTTTTCGTATTTCCATAACCCAAAAAGTTATTGACAGATTTTAATGAAATTTGCATGAGTTATTCAAGCAGAGTAAATGACAAAACTTTCGTAATGATCTCTTCGTTTGTTTGTTTCTTTCTTTGTCGCTGTGTTTGATTTTATGCTTGTTGCCAAAATATTATTCATTTAAAAGTTATTAATGGATCGTCATAAAATTTACAGGAATTGCTAGTAGTTTTGAAAGACATAATTGATTAATTTTTGGTGATGATCGATGGTCCGTTGGTGTGTTTGACTGATGTTTGTCAGAATGTATGTTTGCAGCATAACCCAAAAAGTTGAAAATAGATCTTCATGAAAAATACAAAAACTCTTTATACTGTTTAGAGGCACAAATGATTAGATTTTGGTATTGATACAAGGCAAATCATGGCTTCAGAAGCAATTTTAACTGTTCGTTACCGTGCCTTGCTTGGCGGAGGTATGCCTCTCTCATTGCTCTAGTTGGATATTGATAACTATGCGTAGAAATTCTCAAACATTTGCTACACCTCGAGAATAAAAAATAGACTCGGAGAAAATTATCTAAATATATTAAAATTACGAAAGAATAAAAATTCACTCATAGCATCAGAGGTCACTGATGTAAATCATCCTTGTAAAAAAAAAGGAGAGAAAAAATCCACGGATTTTGATAAGCATATTTTATTTATTAGTGACTGTTGGCTTCTGCTGCTATTGCGAAATGTTGGCGATTCGTTTGTGATGATCGTCTACCGTAAAAACCTACGTGCGTGTCGTCTGCAGTTACACTGATAGGAGACCGTGACACTTTTCAGCACCAGATCGATTACGAATCAGAGCTCATTGCAGCATTTTGATGGTGAAAAATAAATCGTCAGTGTTGATTTTTGACAATTTTTTTTTATACAGTCCTTCAGAAAAATCGTTTAGTGATCTGCTTTCTGACAGGAAGTGTAGTGTTCAAAACATATCCAGACTTTTTAAAATGATCGATAATCTCAGTATCGATTATAGATACATGCAGTTATGTTGACCATGTCGATGATGTATGGATACGCGAAATACATATAAGATACATACTCCCCTCATAATAGTCATAATAATTTATCTCTTCAGCACTGTAGGATCCAGCTTAGCAGGTAATTTGGTGAGTGCTTCCTAAAATATTGCAATGTCATTACCTGCATTCATAAGGTAACAAAAATACAAGAGTGTCGGCACAGGATTTATTATTATATGAGATAGTTGTTCACACATATCACCTCCTGTAGCTTTCAATCACCTATTATGAACTCCATACAAGGATGTATCCTACTATTTCATTCTTTAGCTGAGGGCTTGTTTTCAAGTAACTTGTAACCTTTCAGGGAAAGTGCTTAAAATCGATTAATATGTCGTTTTCTATGTAGCGTATCCATGAACAAACTGTTAGCTCAACTTTAGGAATATAGCATTTTTCCTAGCTACTCTTAAATAATGGAGTGTATACTGCATTGCCATGGGGAGAAATACAGTCATCACAACAATACGTTTCAAAATTATACATCAATAACTTGAAGAACCATGATGGTGATCTGACTTGCCAATCTCAGAATACTGTACTCTCAGGGACTGCGTGCAGGGACAGTAGGAGATCGTCCATCTTGCAACGAGATACATCCTAGTTTATTCTTAATAAGGGGACCGATTCGGTAAAAATCGCAAAAAATGTCAAATTTTTCATTTCGCCTTTTTTATGCTGCATTCGAAGCTATGCATATTGACAACACTCTGTAGAAAAATGAGCGCATTCCAACGTATACTTTTCAAGTTATAGCTGCTTGAAGTCAGTAAGGTTTGTAGCTTGGCACTGCAGCCAAGCTGTGTACGCACATGCGTGCGTAGGTTCGGAGCAGCGCATTGTCCTTGAATTCTTTCCCCATTTCCAAAGCACTTCTTGTTGCTATATCGAGTCGATGCTTACAGTTACATCAGGGTATAGCGAGAGCTGAGGGGTAAAATTCCAGCTGCTTAGCCTCCTACGAGCAGCTGCCATCATACGGGCTTTGCCACTCGTCGAGAGAAGATGCTGCGCTCGAAGGGTCGTAATCGTAAGGTGTATCTGACCTTTGTCAGCCTCTCCTGTAAACTAGCGTTAACTGGAGGTCAAAGATTAACTCGCCCGTCATTTTTTTGACGGAAAGAATCAAGTGAGGGCTCGTTTGGAAGGGAAAGAGATCCTCTATGGATTGACTGAGATATTTTCGATATTTTGAATAGAAAAAAAACTGAATAAAAAATAAAAAGAGTCAGTTGTAACTTGTAAATTAAAAACAAATCTAAAAAAAGCTTCAGTCATTCTATAGAGCTAGGTTTTCTCTTTTCAACGCGCTATCGCTCGACCTTTTATCTTGAATCTGAAGGAGCGAATTCATTCCCCCCCCTTTTAAAATATCCGTTTTCTAATTTTAATTCGTTTTCTGTGGGGAAATTTGAAAAACTCTATAGAAGCTAAAATAAATGCTCTACGACTTTACATCAGTATACCAAATTTCAAGCTTCTACCATCAATAATAAAAAAAACTTCATTTTACCGAGTCGGTCTCTTTAAATAGGATGCAAGACATGAAACGAGGCACCGTTAAGTTCTACTGAATAAAAAAGCAGCGTACTACCTCATACTTGTAAGGAAATAATTTCCAAAAATAAAGGAGGAAGAAGAAAATAGAAAGAAACTATAAATTCAGCAATTCTACCTGATGCTTGCAAGAGCTAGTTGGGATTGTCAGGTTACCAAACTGTCAAGTTTGGCAAGAAATAATACGAGCATCTAGAAATGCCCAAACTTGACTATGGATCAAGTTTGCCCAGAATGATGAGGCAATTCTCGAGATCAAACTTTAACACTCGTGGAAGCATTCAAAACATTGTGGTGTCGTCGAAGTCAGGCGTGACTTCATGCAGATATCATAGGGAATGAGAGTGTCGTTATGCATGCTGAAAAAAAAAAACTGAACACAGATCTAAAACTAAAGTGTAAAGCTTGTTCTCGAAATATTTCATCAACTACACCCATATAATCAATGAATCAATCAATTTAATTAAGTACACACAGGCTGATGGTGCAATAAATCTATAAACCATAGCTCATCATTAATACTAAATTAGATACAGAAAACGGTTGATAGTATCAGTACACGCTACACTGCACTACGGCTCATTGTTTGGACTCTGTTTGGTAGTAGTATGTACTGCCATCGGCGCCATCTAGTCAGGATCATTTACTAGATGATTAAACGATCCTTGATTTTGATTGAGAGACTGAAAGCGCATTTCTTTTTCTAACTTTCAGGCAGTCAGTACATTTATAAGTAAATATTACACTTGCGCTATATGACCTTGGTAGATACATAAGCCGGTGAAATGTCTCATATAGGCAACAAGTAGGCGTCTAATGGTCTTCTGCTTAAAGTCGACTAACGTGCGTAACGGTACATAGGGTAGCAATGGCTACAAAACAGTTGATACCTGACCTCTTCAGAACAGTGACTAAATTTCCTCACAATCGTGTTGTCCACCGCGTGGAACTTCCCAGCTTCTTTCTCTAAATCCTGGTTGTTACGAAAATTGTCAGTGATTTGTGACTCTGGTAAGAGAAACTATTAAGATGTATCAGTGAGCCTACACGGGAAGGTTTATTTTTGATTTCCCATGTTTAATATACATACAGACAAAGTTGATAGTATTATATTGAATACAGCGCTTGCTAGCTTCATTCTCACAAATTGAAAGTCGTTTTTGCAGTCCACTGGAATGGGGAAACGCAGGGACCATGCCATTAGCATAGCTGAGCGCATCTTTCGCTTTACCATTAAATGGCCTCCAAATTCGGCTGCTCTCAATTGGCTGGGGAGAGTATCCCTTCCTGCCTGATGCCATTACTAACTCTAAACGCTGATGACATTGTTGTGTCCCATTACGTAAAGCACTTTTGAGTTTTACACCAATATTTTAGAGTTTTAACGATGTAATCAGTATTTTCCTCTCAATCAACAGTACTCTGAATTTAGTACACTAAGTATACAATATCCTGATGACCATAAACTACACATTAAATGACTCCTCAAATAGACAAATAGACAGACAGATCAACGGATTTCCACCAAACATTAATAAATGTTACTGTTAACATGCATAACAATCCTTGAAAAGTTCGTGAAGATCCGTCCATAACTTTTTTGAGTAACCTTGGTGAAAGACAAATAGGCGCACACACAAACAGAATTACACACAGACAAACACGACAAAAACATAACTTCATCGGGGGAGGGTAAATAATTTAATAATATTTTGTGTAGAGAGTCTTTTACGCAAAACATAAACTTGTCTGGCTATGCACCCAGTCTATGTATGTCGCAGAGGTCATTGGTATCGTAGTCGAAATCGTTGGCTTGAAGATCAATTAAGCGACTTCGTTACACAGAACAACGTAGTCGTACTGCAGCACTTGGGACACGATGATCACAGCACCGTCGTCTCTCAACTGGGTGCTATGGAACGGGCCATCTCCATACGCCGTCTTGTAGATACCCGCAGGGAAGATGGACGGGTCCACCGGTGTTGCATCTGGCCAGGAAGGCAACTGGTCTTCGTTGGCATCCCTTGCGATGAGCCAAGCGTACCGTCTGGTTTGAACGAAAGTTCCATGTGCTGAAAAAATGATATGTTAAGCTCAAAATTTGATCATTTTCACCCTGAATTTACAATAACTTAAATTCAACTTGATATTTGAGCATTTTTAACTTTAAAAGTATAAATCTGTGCTGTGCCTGCAAAATATACTCGCACCTCAATGTTAACCGAATTCAACCAGGACTTAGAGTTTGTCCTACGTACCAGCTGATGACATTTTTGCCTACACTTTGCGTCTTGGTTGCAGGTCCACATTGGAGCGGTTCGCAGCAAAAAAGTCTTTTGAGCGGGCCACGAGTGTTTAAAATTTTGAAAATACTGCGTTGACTTCTGCATTATAAAAAAAAAAGTCATCCAGTGCCCAGTGTCGTTTATGCAAAAATATATCTGCATAGACACCAGATAGTTTTACATCTTCTTGGCGGGTAAGATAAAAAAAAACAGTAGGTACAATAATATTGTATCACATGATCCTTATACCATTTTCTCAATGCTCTTTCAGCAATTGTATCAAACAAATAGCTTTTGAGGCCTTGTCTTACGAAGAGAGGCAAATTTGAAAATTGTAGTAACCAACGGTAAAGGCAGCGATGGGTAGTATTTTAATACAATGTATTTAAAAACATTTCATAATATGAAAATATATTCGCAAATACATTCGAAAACGTATAATCAATTACCGTATATGTAAATACATTTTTGCTGTATCTTTTTTAACTCTGCTGTTTTTTGCAGCATACCTAAAAAATTATAAAGGGATCTGCAAGAAAAATACAGAAGCAGTCTTTCAAAAAACACAAAAGATTGAGGTGCTGATACAAAGCAGATCTTAGTTTCAGAACCAATTTGAAGTTTCTATTACCAGTGCCTTGCTTGGCAGAGGCAAGTGCTCCTAGTGTACTCTAGTCTAGCAATTAGTATTTAAATAAATTTTATGCCTAGAATGAAGTAAGCAGCTCAGGACAATAGAAAAGGGTGAAAAACTCATTTGGTTTGATTTCCATGTACAGATAATCTATTCTCGATTAACGATTCACGGAGCCTGCACAATATTTTTTATGCCACGGAAGAGGATTGGACACATGCATATAAATATTTTTAGCACTAGCAACAGTCATATCCTAGTTCTTTGATGCAATATCCGGGGTTAGAGTACTTGTTCAACTGGACCTGCTATTTTTCATGTAACTTACTATGCACTCTAACCGCGGCCCTCTCTCGCGCGGCAGCTCCGGTGAGGACGAGCGGCACGCCGTCCTCTGCGGCGCACATGGACACCAGGCTGCTGAAAGTCCCATCTTTTGTGACCGAACTGGTGACGAAAATGCTGTCCGTTGGGTAAGGTGGGTGGGCTGGAATGCAAAGAAAACTGGGGTATTTTTTATCTGAGAACAAACATTGCGCGAGAGCTCATTGCTTTATGACGTGCTTTCAATTCGAGGGCTAATACAAGGAGTACAGTGACTATTTAGATTATACATATGGTGGAGCGTTGTGATGTAGCAAGTAGTAGAATCTACCTCTTTTGTGTATGATAAGGACATAGGGATGCGATAAAAATGAATCTATCATTCACAAACTTTAATCAATGTTGGTTAGATGAGTGGGTGTGTGCATTAGACGCACGTGTGTAAGGCTCTAAGGCAAAGCCAGCTAAATTTTGGAACGATAACTAGTTTGGCAAAAGATGCAACGAAATACCACTGTACGGCAGTGAGGGTATAAGAAAAAACCCGGCAGGAAAATAGACACGGTGGAAAAAAAAACACCGGAAAAAAACCAGGTAGGGAGGGAAAAAGCCCCTGCCTATCTCCCAATGTACATTTATTACACGAACTTAGTTGTTTTCAAGTAAGTTATCTGAAAAGAAGGTTTTTATACTATGCAGCATTTACCTACTCTAACCTAATGAAACAAAGTCTAACCTAATCTAACTTCTCTAATTGCACGCTGTCTAATCTAACCACATCTAATAAAAGCTGTACCTCTTCTGACATAACATTACATAGCTTCTAACCAAGCTCAAACTAAGCTAACTTCACCTAACCTGACCTAAGCTAACTAGACCCGAAAGCTCTTTGAAACTGCAATTTAGAGAAAACCAGGCCTCCCCCAAACAAACCTTGCCTAATGTTTTGAATCCTTGCGTAATTACCTACTGTAACTTCAGTATACAATCAATTTTGTCCTATAGGCCTAGGAAGCAAAGAGTGGAACGGGAGGACTCAGTGAAACTAAAATAAAATTTAGCTGTGACCGCATGTAGTCAAATGACGTCACATCGACAAGTCGAAGTATTTGAGGGTCGGGCCTCAAGTCGTCATAGGTTGGGTTCTAGATCGTTACAAAAAATGTAATCAGTGTTTTATCTTGACGCAAGAGTAATCATAGTAATAGTTATTGCTCGAACTTTTGAAGTTGACGCCTATCATTTTACTGTGTTATGTGTATTGATACTACTCAGGTAGCTGGGCAGTCTTCCTACTACGCTCTTTGCTTCCTGGATAGGCCTAACCCAATAGACACGATTTTTGGACTTAGAACAAGTCCAAAATGTAAAAATTGGGCTCTTTTGCATGAAACCTAACCTCACTAACCTATATTAACCTCACTAATCTAAGCTTACCTAATGCAAGCGCACCTAGCCTATGTTTACTTAATCTAAGCTCACTTAACTAAGTCTAACTTAACCTCACACGACAAACTTCAGAGGTTTGTGCAACCCAAATTCGCACTTGTAAATGCTACGTCAAATTTAGCTTGGCACAATAGCGTTTAGCTTACCTATTTATGGTCTATTCAAGTAAACGAATATGTCCCAAATAAAGCTTCAAGGCAAAGCGGAGCTTTGTTCCTACCGAGGCTTGTGTTCGCGTGCTTTTTTTCCACCGGGGTTTTTATCCTCTCGGGGCTTATTCCGGGTACACGTCAGTGAACAAAACTCAAAACATAGATGTCCAATAGTCACTCGTATACAATGGTTCCCAACCGAGGTGTTCCCCTCCCCCACTCGGGGGTGCATGATCACTTTTCGTAGAATTCAAAACATTTTTTTTTAATTGTGAAATTTCTGTAACATAAAATTTAAAGGTCTAACCCAAACTTAAATTAGAAGTTCATTAAATGATTAATTTATTATTAGGGTACCATAGTCCATCAGTGTACCATAAGGAGTCCGATGGGCGTGGCTAACAACGCGAAGCAACTTTGCCAAATCTCACTTGAACGCGTGGTATAACTTGTCTCAATCGATAAAATTATATTTATATTCGAAAACTCCAATTGCATTAGTTAATACATTAGATTTGGCACTGCTTCGTTTAATTCAGCCCCGCCCTCAAAGGACTGCTTACACTGATTTCACTATAGGGCAAATTAATAGATTTAATCGAACTTTCATAATTCCTAATTACCTTTGCGTGTCTCTTTGTTGCTTTTTCTGTTTGCCTGTTTGTCATTAAGATAACTCAAATTCTTAAGGACGGATCTCTATGAAAATATACGGATATTGGATATGTTAAGAGGAACTGATGATACTTTAAATGAAGATCCATTTAACCATTGTTTATTTGTATACTTGTTGTTTCCTGGCATCATAACTCAGCAAGATGTTGATCGACTTTCATGAAATTTTTTGGAAATGCTGGAAATTTTTGCGAAGACTAAAATTATCAAAATTTTGTGACGATCTTGCGTACCGGTTGCCTATATCTTTGTTTGACTATTTGTCAGCAATGTAATGCCAAAGGTTACAAACAGATACTTATGAAATTTGTAGGAACTGTTAAGATGGTTAGGAAGTACCAATGACCCAACTTTGGAGAAGAATTATGATTTAATTATGCCCCTGTAATATTGCCCCTATATTGTCTTTCAGTTACTAAGAGCGTAACGCAGAACGTTTTTCAAGAGATTTTAATAAAACATACAGGAAATACAATGGTACGGAGAACAAATGACCCATTTTGGCAATGATCAAAAATTAAATCCTGGATTCACGATAAATTCAAATTTTTCGTTAACATTGCATTGCTTGGAGGAAGTGTGAGCTCTCAAAGTGTTTCTCTATTTTTTTTTTTAATCTTTCCCGACGTACTCTTTGGATACAAAGAATCTCCACCGAACTTCCCAGATATACTTGCTACTACGTAGAAAACACTTGCAATGGGTCACGAATATACTGAACAACATACGCTGCTTCAAGACAGTGACGCTGGCGCTGTCCTCTTCCAGTCCAACTGTCATCATGCCATCCTCGGTGTGGTAGCAGCTGTTGCTGTCACTATTGAACGACGCGGCGATGCAGGCAGGCTTCACGGCGCATTGGATCTTACACTCACCTGAAGTGATTGTGAGAGAAACAATACGTTATTTCATGGACAATTTCCTTGATTGAGAAGAGCAAACCCTATAGTTTGGTACATGCTGTGGCTACACTACATAATCACACGTTAAAATTATGAGCAGACTTTCAGCTTGCAAGTCGTTCAGTAAAGATACTTTCTAGAGTTATCCTTGGTGGCCTCTTTCTCTATGTAATCACGACGATATGCAGGCTGTACATCATCTCGTCAGTTGAGCGATTGCATACAATGAATAGTTCATATCAATTGTTCTCATGATACAAGGAGAATACCGAACGAATATTAATTATCATGCGCGCAACAATGTTACATTCATTCAGCTTACAGTTACTCTCAGTCAGCAAAGCAGTACAGGTTATGCTTAGAATTTGATACCGTTAACCATTACCGACTCAGATGGGTAAGTAAAAGTGTTGCGACAGCTTGAGGTAATCTGAGGTATTATACATCATAAAATCAAGTGCAGATTAAAGAGGATTGTCAAGCGCTATGCGATCTTCACATGGCTAACAATTGCGCGGCCCGGCTACTCGTTGTCCTGGCTGTATGTCGGACTTGCTAGAATGCAGCTTTCGATATTGATTTGCATTTTTTGTTCTAGTTATTTCATAGAGATACAATACCGTGGATGCGCTCCGTGTTAACAGCATGGCTCGATTTCAAGGGGCCTATTACGCTACGTGCAAATACGCTTTATCTAACTCAAACATGAATTAAAAATTGGTACGGCAAGGTGAATCTTCATTTTAAGTTCCATTTATTTCCTATTGAACTGCCTGTGAATCACTAAAAAAATATTACTGAGTTTTCTCATTCCTCTATATTTTCCTTTCTGCAACAAAGCAGAGCACGATATTCAATGAAGGCAATTAAATAGGCCATCTAGCTATATCTGTTGTTACCTCATGTACCAGATCTTCCATTAAGATACAGTTAGTCATCAAACTATACGTAAATGTAAAGACAATTTTGCTGCGTCCTCCACTGGAAAATCCACACGCACTGGCTCGTGCTGTAGATATAGGCTAACTAGCCCCAGAGGAGTAAGCACAGCTGAGATCGACTACTGGTCGTGGCGAACTACGGCACCATCGACGGAAGGTTCAACGACCCACACATTCCTACCCTTCCACTTCTGGGCAACGTAAGCGTTCTCATCGTAGCTATGCATAACAAGTGAGTTTGCTGACTCAGGGACACCGGGCGCCATAAAGAAGGCTCTGCTGGCTCGTCGCTCGATCCCGGCTCCTCTAGTACACTATTCAAGCACATAAGGACTGCTGCTACTGTACATTATGTTCAAATAACACTGTAGTTTATTTTTTCAGTACCTGTAATTGTTAAGCTTTACCTTTAATAACGACCAGGCTTCTCTAGTAACTGTGTCATAGAGGCTTAGTATGTCAAGGCCTCAATATTGAGTAAGATTACACAGTAATTCCAGGTTCGAATTTCACCTCGGGCGCAGCTTTTTAGGGGTTGCTCAGGGTTACCTGTAGTCACCACATGCTACAGTATGAATGCTATCATTACAAGCATCGATGCATGTTGAGACAATGTGCTGTACTGCGGGTAGTGATTCTGCACGCATGCCAAACTCTCGGTTATGGTGACGGCCAACTAATTTGTAGCTAGGCTCAAAACTGCCGTGGTAATTTAGAACATCGCATTCTTGCGCAATGGCAAGCATTTCCCTTTCTCAGTGTAAGACCATATTATAAGATGGTATGTTCAACATATGATGGCACGTAGAGAGAAAGTCGGTAGCCATCACGCCCATTCCCAAACGTAAAGGCTTAGTGTCGCCATTTACCGACCTCTTTGGCTAACACCCATTTTGTCATAAGTGTTTGAGAAACTGGTGGCATCGATGTAGGATCGTCTTCCTGAAGTTTTTGGTCTGCTGCCTGCAGGAGAGTTTGCGTACAGATCTGGTTTTGTTTATAGAGACACATTGTAGTGTGGCACACTACCTACAGTCAGCGTTGGATTATCTTAGTGAAGCCAGCTATTAAGCGCTTCCTGATGGATTTCCCTTTACAACGTTTCTGCTTCTCGGTGCTACATACATAATGCTTCCTCAGGATTATACTACCTATCCGTGGTTGACCCAGCGTGAAGTATTAATACAATACGTATTAACGTCCACTCATAAGGTGAGCTTCTGACTATACAATGTGGCTTGGCATTACAGGGATGTACTCGCACGCACCTTCATAATATGGTAGTAATTCTTAGGAATGTGAGGGTATAGAATAATTATGATCAATGCAAGGATACGTTACTTTAACTTCGCTTTTACCAAAGCAACAACAGGTACAGCCTGTGTAATACACTATTTCAGATCAAATTATACAATTAAAGGTAAGAAATGATACTTTTGTTATTAAGACATCAGCTCGCGTAGGTAATTCATTAACTTTGTAATCGAAGAGTAGAAAAGAGCTAAAATTTTGTAACGCTTCCTAAAGAAAATAAATGCTCAGGAAGCAGTGATTTTCATTTGAAGAAGTAATTTCCAAAAAATGAACATAATATTACGGTAGAGTATTTTCCATTGCAATGTCGGATTTAATACAGGCATTATACATTTGCAGATGTACATATATAAAACGATAAAATATGAACTTATAGAATAAATAAAAACTAGATGCAATCCCAAAACCAATGTGATTTTTTAATTCAGTGGCATGAAATACATAGAAAATCCCCCCACCCAAAAAAAAGTTGTGTGTTGGATGGTGTAATCGGTTGAAATAAATAAATATGAACCCTCTTTGTTGCGCTCCACAGATTATAATTGATCGAGAAAAAAAACCCTCTATGTTGTGGACAAGGTAAACCAATTGTGACCAATAAATTCAAACTCTGTATGCTATGTAGATGAGATCATACACAATTTGTAAGGTAGACCAATCCTTAGAAGATCAATCAATGCAGTTCTTATATGATAGAGAACACCAAAAAACCCAATGGTTGACTACAAGAAACCATAGACACAGGATGAACAGATTCGAACTGGATGTAATGTACCAACTAAAGCTATCTTATTAAGCTATGTTGCATCTGCTCTGGCATAGCCTGTAGAAGTTGTGCTATGACACAAGTCATTGTGGTACTTGGGAGAATCTGCATGGCATTTTAGTTAATGTTAAGAATTAACTGCACAGAACTATACTACTACCAGCACTAGGCAATAATACAACACTGGGTTACCTTACAACATTGGGTTACAGTAATGCTCTACGCAATAATACAATACCAGGCAATGCGGTATAGTTTACGTCATACATAATTAAGAGATTTAATGCAGCACTACGATGCAGCGTCACCTACAGTAACAAATAACGCAAAACACTATGCAAAATTTGGCAGTAGCATAAGGGAGGGGGAGATTTGACAAACATTGGGCTGCCCACGTATAAACAGTAAATAATGTAATAAAATGATCACTCAACCTTCTATGAAGTAATACTATTATGTAACATTGAGTTACAGTTCTAGACTCAGTGTAGAATACTACATAGGACTAGGCTATAGTAAGAATACTCACACAAGGAAGTAACTGTAAGAGTGTCATAGTTGACGGCCAGTAACGTGAACATTGGAACTGTAGTTTCGAACTGAGCAGCACTGCGGCGGGTCAGGAGCAGAGCTGCCATACAAACACTTGTTTTTCCTTTAAGAAACATGTTGCCGGCGGTTACCTTAGCAATTTAGAACTTTTTTGCTCCAGGTTTGGCTTTCTGTTGTCACGATTAAAAAAAAAAACGTACATATAGTGAAATTAAGCTCGGACCAAGCATGTGGGACTAATTCCCAAACTTCAAGTACTAGTGTTCTTCGTAAAATACGGTGCTCAGTTATTTTCGTTATTAAAATCATTGAGTAATACTTTTTTGAAAAGCTTTGACTTGTTCCTATTTTTCTACATAATGGTCGTTGATATCAATGCATTTTCACATGAGGTGCACCGTATTCTTTATGCCTGAGTAATAGAATTCTTCCGTGCTCTGTGTGTGGTCTGCCGTAGGTATTCCCGTGACGCACTGTCGTCGTTCGTGACTATTCTGTGTACGTGCATCGTTGTGAGTGCGTTGAAGTACGTATGCTTGGTGCTGTGTCTCATTGCCACAAGTCACTGTATTGCCGGTTAGGTTGGGTTAATTTATAAGCGATGCTTGTAATAGCAAAGCTCACATGCACGAGAGCAGTTATGTCACACAGCAACGTGTGACAATTGTTGCAGATAGCATGGTTGTGCTTTTGGTGGTGGTGACGCTGCATGAACGTAGATGCTGAGCGCGGTATGTACACAGAATAGTCGCGAATGACGGCAGCCCCTCCCGGGACCCACCTTGCACAAACCTTGGCATGCCTAAAAATTAATGGTCTGTCTAAATTTCATCAAAATAGGTCTTGCTCTCATTAGGGATCATCTCCAAGAGCTTCCGAACCGTCCCCTTCGATCCGTCAGCATTGTTTCTTCCCCTTTAGCAATTATTTCGTCCGACACTGATGGTCGTCCAGACCGCTATTCGCCATGGACGTCTGTACATCTCTCTTTGCATTCTCTGCATCCTTAGCATAGGCGTTGGACGCTCATACACTTTTCTCCTCAAACTGCACACAGTTGAGAATAAATGACTACTTACGCAGTGTTTTGCTTGAAAAAAAAGACGAATCACAGAGCTTAATTGGCACCTGGCGGGCGAAGCAAATGGAAGCTCCATCTCCAACAGCTGCCAAGTCAAGCTCTCAGTCACAGACAGCTGGTATTGGGAGTAGAATGGGAGACAGTGAACCAAGCTAGACTCCAGTGTCAACGGATCCTGCGTAACAGTTTCTACGAACCTTGTTTTATGGGATACTCTCGTACACATTTACCTATATCTGCAGAGCCTGGCACGATGGCCATCGCCGATTATACGATTGGGATGGCATGAAGACCCTCGCCATCAGAAAAACTACGATTTAACAATGGAATATCGTGAAAATCCAACGGCGATAGCGATGGTCCGTCCGATGGAATTTGAATCAAACAATCGGCAATGGAGTTTTGAGGGAGAACTGGTCCGATGAAATGGCTGAAAATCCCATCGGCGATGGGCATCGTCATCGGTTGTACTTCCGATGCCGATGCAGTAATAAAATAAGGCTAAAACTACAGAAAAAACAGCCTTGCGAGTTCGAAATATTTGCTTTTTACTAACTTTATAAAAAAGAGTGGGTTACAAAGTTTTTTTGGTGAATTTTTCGCAGAATTTCGTAATGACATTCAGCATTTTTGTTGGCATATTTAGGGAAAATGAGGCATTATAAGATGTTTTTCATGAATAACGTTTTCCCCGCAAATGCTTAGTTTTCCAGATATTTCACTTGAACTTTCCATTGTTTCTCTGTCACACTCGCCACTATAACCATGCTGACGTCTACTTTTGTTGATCAGCAGAGGTGCGATGATCGTACATGTATCCGAACACGTCCTATCAAGTCTTTAACAAAACTAATTGTGCAATCGCTAGTTAATTGCACAATTGCGAGCTTATTTGAATGAAATATGAACGTAGAATAATGCTTTCTAAAAAGTTTTTCACGGTCAATTTTCGAAGTGCACATTAATTACATCTAATAGTTTAGTTGACATATTCAGGTACAATAGGGCATTCTAAGACGTTTTTCATTATAACGTTTTCGTCGCAAATGGTTGACTTTAAAGTTCCCATTGTTTTTTTTTCTATGAGAGAAAATACGATCCGCCATTACGGCTAAGGAGATATCACTGTGCGCAGTTTTTTATATGTTTCTCGTAGGATATTAGCAGAACCAGTCCTTGCTTGCCTAGCCTAATTGAGTAAAAGCCACGTTGTCACCGAAAAACTATTACGATGCTTTGTTCTAGACGGAGAGACACGGCCATAATGGCGGATCTGAATAGAAAAATAATGAAAAACAACAGCAAATATCAGTTTTGAAATGCTTGAAAGTTAAGCAGCTCCAAGAAAATATAGTTCAGTCAACATAATTCACGGGAAATGCTCAGCGTGTGTTGTATCCTCCATAGATAAATTGAGTCGTCAGCGGTGATGAAACATCGCTTAGGAAATAATGGGAGACATGGATCGTGCACGACAGGAACGAACCCTCCATACAAGACTGAGCAACTCGTATACCAGGCTAATAAAGGATATTAAACAATTCCTAACTAGAGCACTCTAAAAGCGCATAGGTACCTCTGCCAAGCCAGGACACGGTAGCAAAAAATTCAAATTGGCTCTGAGACCATATTTTTTTTGTATAAAGTCCAAAATCCAATCATTTGTGCCTTTTGATAATAATAACAGCTTGTGCAATTTTCTTGAGGAACCGTTCACAACTTTTTGAGTTATACTGCTAACAAACGTTGTGACAAACATGACTCAAACATACAAACGAACAAACCGATCTGCACCAAAATTTTTTCATTTATGTCTTTAACAATTACTAACAACCCCTATGAATTTCATATATATCCATTGATTATTTTTTTGAGTTATTGTGCTAACAAGCATAAAATTAAATACAGTTACAAACGAACGAAGAAACGGATCATTTCCAAAATTTTGTCATTTACTCTTTGTTATATACCCAGCAACTCGTGTTAATTTCATAAAAATCCATCCTTAACTTTTTGAGTTAAGGCATTGAGAAAAATGAGGCAGATAAACAAACAAACGGATGGACATATCTTCATCAAAAGGTAATCATGCAGGAGTACGATTACCACAAACGACTCAGCTGTCTCCACTTGTATTCAATACAGCGCAGATTCGAACGATTTCCAATCATATATGTTTGGAAAATTCTGGAAAGTATCACTGTGAATGTGAATGAGCGGATTGTCGCCAGACACTCGGAAAGAACTGGAAGGACCTGTGATATCCGTATCCCAAGCAGAGATGGTGGAAAATCTGTGGCCCAAAATATTCTAATAGCTTCGCTGTACGGAGGAGCAAGATTGTTTAACAAAATGCCTCGGCATTTTCGAAACGCCACTTATATCAAAACTGTAGAGTTCAAAATTTACTGGATTCACATTTAAGAAGAATACCAGATAGAACAGCGGTCAGCGGTTACGTGCACTGTGGAGATAATTCGCTGCTGGCTCTCTCTTTGGTTGCAAACTGCGGCACCACAGAAGACACCCAGCAGAGTGTCTCCACACACGTGAGGTGATGTGAGCAACGTCACCTGGACTTCTTCCGAACACTCTCAAGGTAACTCAAGGTAAGGTAATCCCTTTAATTTTCGTCCAAATTGGTTCATGACTTTTGAGTTATCATGGTGACAAAAAGACAAACAAACAGACAGACAAACACGAAGAAAACGTGGTTCCTGCGGAGGTAACATGAGACGCTGGTGCATGTTTGTACATTAATATTCTGCTAGTGGGACCTTTCAAACTTCCGCGGTTAATTAATGTTTTCACTTACCTTAGTTTAAACTGAGGCAACGCTTTTCATTAACTTAGCCCACCCTGTCTGAACTTATATCCGCCGTATAGCCCTGTCTACTGTTACGCAGTCCGTCTACCTTACATCTCGTCTAACCTCTCTTAGTTTCTGTTATCACATGCAAATCCTGCATTTGTTCCATCAGCAATGAAATCACACTTATGTCTTGACAACGACATAGAAATACGATGGTGCTTCTTGCATTGTTTTGCTATGTATTTTCCCGCCTCTTCGAAGCTCTGTTTCCCGCAGTTTAACGATAATATTGAGAGCTTTAGAGCTTTATTTAGAGCTTTATTTAGAGCTTTATTATCTTACACGTTCTATTTTCTTGTCAACGTATCCAATTTGTTCCCACTATTACAGGACAAGTGGATATTGATAAGTAGCAGTCATTTTCTGCTTTGTTCGATGCGATGGCTATACACCAATAGTATTATTAACAGGCTCGGTAATTTCTTCAGTTACAGTAGTGTAACCCTCTGTTGTCCACACGTCATTGTATTTCCTGAGACACAGTACATTCGCTTCAAATAATACTTTAGAGTCGAGTCGTTCAACACGACCCTCTGTGCTTCTGTACCGTAGCTATAAATCAATCCCTCTTAAGAATGTAATACGCTACTGGCAAAGCGAATACAATATGTCGTGAAACAAATGAAAGTAATAGATAAGAGTGAAATGATCTTCATGTCTTTAAATTGCTTCGAATTAACTGACCTATTTTTTTTTTGTGAAAAAAGAAAGCTATGGCTGACCTTCCCTCCAGCAAATATCAGAGCTTTTAGCAAGTTTAAATTTTCCCCTATCTAATTCTGAAAGCATAACCTGCAGACACACGGACGGAAGGACGGACACACGAAGCCTCAAGCAGAATAATAATATGGATAGATATTTATTTGAATACTGTTTTATGCTTCTATCACCTCTAGTTTTGGTGAAAACTGATGGACAAAAGTTAGACCAGGCTGTAAATAACGGCGAAATTCAAAAATGCTCAAAACTGAATATAGGTACTTCTTACTTCACGTACTTTGTGGATATTAATTTATACTTCCTGTTCAAATGAAAACTGAATTTGCTCTGAATTCACAACATGTAAACTAAGTAGACAATCTACGTAGGAAATTGCCAGATTTTCCTTAGAGGACAATAAAGCTACAAATTACAAAGAGACATGAAATAATTTCGTTGAGGATACTATATCACTGAATCTCAACATATTTCTGCGATCAAGGGGCTTTTTTGGGGGTAGGAAAAATATTCGATTGACTTTAGAACATCGAGTATCAGTGATACGATGCAATAATTCATCTTGTGAGTGCTGCTCAAGGAGCTTGTATAGAGAAGGAGGGAGCCAGTAGCCTAGCCTGTTGAAGCTCAAGAGTCTCTTATGGCTGTCAGCCAGTTGTCCCATGCACCAATCGCATGTCAGTAAAGAGTCTCTTATGGCTGCAGCCTGTCACTT
>LQNS02278148.1:9824197-9844720 GCA_001587735.2 Parhyale hawaiensis | reverse complement strand
GAACTGCTGATTTAATTTTCAATGTCCATAAGCAAACCAGGAAGCTGAAACTGGCTAAATCAATTAGTGAAGTGATAGCAGGTGTCAAATTGGAAGCTCTCGCCTCTGATTTTTTTATATTATATACACTCTAGAGTATTACTTACGACTTTTGCAGAATGTCACATATTGTGCTAGTATATCAAGATCAATATGCAATAATTCATGAACACCGAAAATACACCTGAGTTTGTGCCTTTTGGTGCCCAAAAAGAAAAAAAAATTGAATGTATTTACTGAAGTATTCAAATACATTTATGTATTTAAGTATTTAGTATTTAAATACATTGATGTATTTAGTGCCCATCACTGTCTTCTACCGACCGAAGTAAAAATGTGCTTTTTACGAATCAATTGACAGCTTTTACATAATTTAACCAAGGACAACTAAAAATTGACAGCAATTATTGATAAGGAAACTCAGGGCATCCCATGGTAATCCTGCTCACATATTCTTTAATACATTTAATTACATGTAGTATCATCTGCACAGAAGATATGAAAATATTAACTATCTTCCGAGTGTACTTCAGTTTTAAACAAATGAAGCAAATTGGCAGAAATATTTACTCGGCCTACACAAGATATCTCGTATTGACTCAAGTTATTTTTTTTAATACATCACATTGCAATATTTTCATTTGCTGAATACATAAAAGTATATATATATATATATATATATATATATATTGATTTACGAATTGCAAGATGAAAAAAATGGCAACAATATTCTCCATGTTAACACAATATGTATCGTGAGCATTCTAATTCATAAAAAAATTGATCCAATTAGAATACTTCATTTGTTGCACAGATATTCTGAGTTCAAGTTTCGAGTTTACACAGTATAAGATTGGCAGCAGTTCCGCAGTGAGCACACGATAATCTTGCAGAAATTCTAATTAATTTTATAGAACTGAGCACGACCTAATCGGCTTTATACATGAACAGGTTGATGCAACGAAAGACTAAGGAGTATTACACTCACAATACTGTTAGGCTACGGCGAAAAAAATGCTTACCACAACTCGAAATTCGATTGACAGCCGTCATGTGCTTTTTGAGTTGTGGCTGCGACGCGATTTTAGAGCGGCCAGCCACGCTGACCCGTGTAATTATCGCAATCCAGTTTGGTTAGCGCCACCTGAAAATGGCCACCTTAACCCAAAATGCAACTTCAAGTTTTCGACCTACCGACGAACATCGTGAGCTAAACGATAACGCTTTATCAATAGTAGGACAAATACTACGGCTGTAAAAGACATATTTACTTAATAACTGAACACTCACCTGATGTTTTCGCGGAAGCCTCGTAGCTTTTGTGTTTTTTGTAATGAGTAAAACTGGCTTTTAAAACTATAGTCTCCGCCCTATAATCTATATTGAAACAGTGTAAAGTAATACAACCTAACCATTTGATAACGTTTTGTTCTATTCGGAACCTCATCTACGAAGCTCGATCGGAGCACATGTACTTACTTGTGCAGGGCGCCTATTCTTAGTTCATGCGTGTAATTTTTCCCCTTTTGGGGTATTTCTGGGCGGTTACTGGTGTGACTCTAACTTGAGTCGCAATCGTCCCTGCCGCTTTTCGGGTTGTGATTGCGACACAATTCGTAAGCAGCAATGTCACCTGTGTAGCACAAGTGACCGTGAAACCGCGATAGTCGGACCCCTCAGGTTTAACACACGTTGTGCTGAGGTTGTGATGGTTACACTGCTCTGCAGTGATTGCCAGCGCACAACTGACTGCAGGTCCTGATTTGCAGGGAATCTCAGGGAGATGATTGATTGAAAATCGAGAAACTGTCGAACATTCCCAAAACTGGCACGCTATCCCCCAAAGTTTCGTTCCGAGATAATTATAGCAGCCTAACGCATACAGCTCATATCTAGTCGGTCAGGACAAATCATTTCAGGTTTAGTACGCTTGATTTGAAAATGCTTACCTTATACCTACTACAGTAGGGTTCATCTATTAATGGAAAGCGATAATGCACATGCGAAATTAGCAGTAATTTCAACAGCTGCGTAAATTAAGAAGAAATCTAAGGTAATAAGGGAATAAATGTTTATTTAAGGCAGGTAAATTCATTGCTACAGTTTTAACTTTTGGTTACGCTAGTCGTTAGATTTAGCAGTCTTGAATTAACCTGTATGATGATGACAAGTTGCTTAGAAATGATATAAATATACATACAACTCATCATCCACCACACTACACCATATCGCTTAACTGCAAGTGCTCAATTTGCAAATATTCATACCTGGTGGTTGTCAGCTCCCTGGTTTTTTGCCTGCTTAGGTTTGCATCATACAACAGATATGAGTTCCGGCAGGCAGAAGTGTCGGTTACAACGTAGCATTTGATTATAATTATTATTCTCATTAAAACTTCACGCACGGGCCACCACTGACAGGTAGCACGACCCAAATGAAGCACATTGCAACACCGGGAAGCCCGAAACGCTGCTAAAGGAAACACAACATAAAGCCATTAACGGCTGTCTTAAACGCATGCAGGCCAACACTACCGAAAGCCGGCCGGCAAAGAATTTCAAACCCCAACAGACCAGGGTACGAAGCACCGACCGAAGTGATTAGTTCGACACCCAACATCCTCCAACGTAAAAGCGTGCTCACCGACCGCAGCACGTGTTTCTCTCCTAAATACCTTAAATGCAGGGACAGGCGAATACAACTAATGCCTCTCATTGTTGCACATCTTATAAAACATACATAGTTCGGCAACCCTTCTCCTGTGGGACAGGTTCACCAAATCATTACCCGCGCGCAGCCCACTGGCTGTGTCTGTTGGACTGCGTTCAACAGACGCAAGCTACTGTCAGCAGCTGAAGCCCAGACCGGTTAGCAATACTCCAACACAGGTAGCATGAAAGCATCTGCGGAGAACGTCACTGTCACCAAACACAGAATTCACCTTACGCAAAACCGCAAGGTAAAGTTGGATCTATTTTTTTAACTAAATGATGTGCGTGTGTAAAATTCAAGACAACGGCGTCATCACACGAAACTATACGAGTATATTAAAAAACGCTCCTTAGCTTACAGACTGCGATCTTGGGCAGGTTATAATTAAGTCAAATATTAGGTAAAAAGGCACAATAATACAGTAAGATTATTGTATAATATTTTTTTATGAATGAAATGAATAACTCGCAAATGACATGTCAGTTTTTAACATTCAATTAAGAGTGTTCACGTCTCATCGTTATTGAGCATTTTCTTTGGCCCAGAAAGCTCTACATTAGGCGCTACCTTGCATACGATTAGTGTTTTATACTCGGCACTGTGCTGCCATGGAATTCATTGCCGAGATCCGTGTCCGAACAGCAGACGTTTAATTCTGTCAGCAGTGATTTTTTATATCTCTTAGCAGTTAGGGTATATTCACTTTGGTTATTATTATTCGTTCCCTAAAGCTGTTAAAGAACAATCAACTTAGTAGAACTAAGGGTAAATGCATCAGTCTACTCTAGGCAGTCTATGAGTGATAATCTAACACTGAGAATGACCGCCGTGTGTTTATATATTTATTTATATGATCCTTGTCACGCTCGTAAAAATAGATACGAAAAAATTCACATTACGTAATCAAGTTTTTTCCCTTGGAGATCGATGACAAGGTTGCAGAAGACTAAAGTGAAATACTTATCTCTCTATTACCTGATGTATTTCTTGCCAAGTTCGAAATTTTGGTGACCCTGTTCCCTTCTGAAAGATTTCAGTAGGTAATAATTAGACGATATTGCAGAAGAAGGCTATATTTGGAACACGGTACTTATCGTTATTAACACTGAACGCCGTTCTTGCTCTTCCAGCTTCTCTTGTTCCCGTGGGATCTGATATTCATTACTTTTTCTCTACATCGAAATTATATTTTCTTATGGTATACGATGCACTTAGTAGAAAAACAGCGAAGGGTAGAGGAACAGATATTTTCCGGTGTAGTAGACGTAGTAATTCTTTAATCCAACTTCTTCGGAGCGACAATTTTGTTCTGCTGAAATTATCTTAATGTGTATTTGGATACGCAGCAGAAATGAAATTCAGTGATGTTTCATCGCTTGCTAATACAGATAAGTATTTGCATGTCATCAAAGGAAGAGAAGGAGTGTGCTGAAGACGAATCGAAGTGTACTGCTGAGAAGAAAGAACGCATCTCTTACGATAATTTGAGTTGGCCATCGTACCGTTTTCCTCTATATGTATTTTAGTAAGGAAAGTATACAATCAATGAAAAAGTGTAATCACAAGTTGCTTGTGATGAAGAATAAGCAAGTCAGAGAAGAGAAGATTCTGCAGCGGCCTATATTAAGCGAACATATCGATTATTGCGTGAATTTTTCCATGCGCGGGTCCACTGGTAGCTAAATATGAGTCACTGGATTTGCCTAATATGATCAAACTTCTTATTTCTTTGCCACCAAACGGTCTATGCTGATGAATTTACGTTTCGTGCTAATATAAAACTTCCTTACCCTCGTCACAGAAACAGATTGTTTTCCTTTTAGCTTGTTTTCTTAATTCGAAAACATTGTTTACTCTGTAGACGGTCCAGACTCACAGGAGTACGAACCTGAAGAAAAGTTCTAATTAGGAGCAACTGCGTGAAAGTAAATATTGCTAGAGTTTGAAACAACTCAAATTGAACCCTGTGAATTTAGAGCTAATGCGGTATCAAAGTTTAAACTTTACTGGCATTGCCTTACTGCTCACTAGCAGGAGGTAAGGCACTTAATATTAATTTATAGTGTAATATGCATCTAATTCAATTAGCATCTTATGCTTCAGCGGAACTTCACTTCTGAGCGTTCCATTTGCCACAATGAAGGGAGTTTCAGGCAGTAATCAGTAGAGCCCGAATTTATTGCAGTTTCCGGCGTTAGCGCAATAAGTGCAATAACTACAATAAGTACAATAACTGCAATGAGAGCTGTAAATGCAATATACCAGGCCGTGTTCACACGTCCCTCATTGTAACGCGTTCACTCGAACTGATGGACTCGGCGCGTTGATTTAAGGGAAGCAGCAGCAAACGCGGTAGACTAAAGAATGAACCATGTCCGTTTCTTTGAACGCGCTGCGTCCTTCAAGTTTAGTAAACAGAACTTATAAATGCTAAATTTATCCTTTACAGCGTTTACAGTTCATGGACAAGTCGACAAAAAAGTTTTATATGATCTGCACTTCAATTATCAGAATCACTGTACACTGTACAGTACTCCCGTCTAAGACAAGAGAACTAGAAAACCTGAAAATGTTTCAAGAACACGGACGCCATCTTTGATTTGGTAGTAAACTGATCGCTCTGTGCTGAGTTCTCTTCTGTCGGTTTATCAGGCTATAACTATTTTTCAAATAGGTTATTCCTATCAAAATCAATCATTAGGATTATAGGATCCGAATATGACTTGAAATCGATATAAGCGAAAATCTATAGGGCTAGAAACGATATCATAACTGAACGCGCAGAGTCATCCATATGAATGAAGCACACTTCTACGTGTGGACAGAGACAAAAAACAAGTTTACGCATAGCTCGTGTTCATTTTGGTGATTGTGGGATGTGTGAACTCATGTGACTTATTATCACTGCCACGTGTCACAAGACTTCAAACGCCATGACAATTACTTCCCTTATCAAATATTGTTCTATGTATTTGTTCGGGTAAAAACATAATTGCGTTTCAAAATTTCAAATCAGAGTACTACATTTTTGTAACCATTTTCACTCTGGTAATACATCTTGGGAATGGGTAAAGCGGGTTATTTGCAAGAATCGTTCTCGCCTCTGGGAAGAATTGTCAATTAGCACCAGCGCAATGCATACCTACTGATATGTTGCTTTCACTATATAAATTGGGTCAATATTTAAGACAATTTACATGAATGACGTTTTCGTCGCACAAATGCTTAGTTTTTGAGATATTAGACTTTGAAGTTCCCATTGTTTTCCTATGGGAGAAAATAGCCGATGTCCTCACAGGCTTGCTAACGACCTAAAAGGAACCTAACCAAAACCTAACCTTGCCTAACCTAACCTTACTTAACGTAACCTTACCCTACCTAACCTAACCTTACCTAACTTTACCTAACATAACCTTACCTAACCTAACCTTACCTAACCTTAACTAACCTAACCTTACCTTACCTAACCTAACCTTACCTAACCTAACCTTACCTAACCTTACCTAACCTAACCCTACCTGACCCAACCCTAATTTCACTTGTATGGGATCGCTCGGTATTTTCTCCCATAGATAAACAATGGGAACTTCAAAGTCATATATCTCGAAAACTAAGCATTTGTGACGAAAACGTTATCCGTGTAAATCGTCTTAAATTGACCCAATTTACATACTGAACACAATAAAAATCATGTGTAAGTAAAAGTAAAATAATACCGGTGTCCGTTGATCCACTGACATGCTATTCCCGTTTGCTACCTAACTTTTTCCTTTATATTGTTTGCTGTATTTGCTTTTTCTTTGTTTCCTATTCTTTCACTTAGGTGCAATAAGAGTTACGTTTAGGAGCTATAACTGCAATATTTTAACTGCAATCAATCCGGGCTCTAGGAATCAGAAATAAAGAGCCTTTGAGATGAGCAGAAACTGGATGTTGCAGAACTAGAGTAAATATGAAAGACGATTCACAAGAAAGTACGATATGGTGAATTTAACGCTAAAGATTGAAATTTCAGGTAAACCTAAGCTAATCGTAGTTGCTTGTTGCAATCCAGGTTAGTTTAGCGAATACATCCTTAGTTAAAATCCTCTGATGACAGCTTATACAAAAGCCCTGGCTAGTCAAAGTTGACTGCTAAAAAGACGAGCTTACACACTACCTTTGGCGCTCCAATAAATCTTAGGAATTACTCCATTGCTAACAGCTTAGAATGCTATTCACAAGCCGTGGTGGCATAACTCTTGTGGAAGCAGCTCGCTGTACTTGTACTTAAATATCTCTCAGATATTTGCAAAAATATTAGACCAATTGTGTGCCGGTATATTTTCCCCGAAAGGGTGAAGGCAATTTTAATGAGGTGTCTTTTCGAAGACATTTGTGAAGGTATGAACTGCGTGTGAAAACAATTTTACTTAATTTACTGATACACTTGATGAACTCCCCTAGGTGCTTAAGGTATTCACTCATCATTTATTCAGCCACTAAATACCATGCAACTTTAAACGCACAACAGGAAGAAATAACTACTTACTAAATACAATGAAAAATAAGCTTCATATTTACCTAAAAACGATAATTAGCGTAAAGGAGGGTCAAAACTTAAAAATGCATTTCTATGTATTTTAGTAGGGATACTTGTTTCTTTATGACTCTTGGAGACGATTTTCAAATGCGCCACGCCAGTGCCACTGATATAAAAAATACATTCAGAGCTCAAGCATGGCATCGACGTATATATTATCCCGGGCAGAGCTCCGTAAGTTCGGTAATTACCTCCGCCAAGGAGGATATGTTTTCGTCGTGTTTGTCTGTCTGTCTGTTTCTCTGCCTGTCTGTCACCAAGATAACGCAAAAAGATATAAACCGATTTGGACGAAATTTACAGGGATTGTTAGGTGTGTTAGGAGGAACAGATGATTAACTTTTGGTGAAGATATGTGCATCCGTTTGTTTGTTTGTTTGTATGTTTGTTTGTCTGCCTCATTTTTCTCAATGCCTTAACTCAAAGAGTTATGAATGGATTTTTTATGAAATTGACATGAGTTGTTGGTATATAAAGTAAATGGCGAAACTATGGTAATAATCTGTTTGTTCGTTCGTTTGTCACTGTTTTTAAATTTATGCTTGTTAGTACAATAACTTAAAAAATAGTGAATGGATCTTTAGGAAATTTATACGGGTGAGTTAACCCAAAGGGAAAGCGCAGTCTGTATCTAGGATGGCCACGACCAGAAGTTATGAAATGGTACCTCAATCTATATTAACACTCGATACTGAATACATTAGCGGGGACAAACAACACTTCATAACTGGAGGTCCGTTCAAAAAACACTTTACTGTAGTTAAATGCTCACAGGCTGCACACCAGTAACTGAAAGACGTTGTCAGCGATACTGGGCCTGTTGAAAGTGATAATATATGATTCTAACCAAATTTTTAAGAGTAATCCAGAACGAGATATTCTGTAGCCAATTTGACAAGCATGGCAAGCTGGGCATTTGCACCTCAGAAATAAATAGGATTTTACGAGCGCTAAGACAGTTCCGCACTGAGAAAATCTTTGATGCACGTAGGTGTTTCAGAGAGAAGCATCAGTATTCACGTAGGTGTTTTATGGCGTAGTTTGGTGAGTCACCGCAACAGACGCTACAGTCAGAAAAAACTTATTTCGAAAAAAAGTGATAAAAGTTTCGTTATTTTGTTACACCTGCAAATTGAGACGCGGTTTCATGCTAACACGCAGATCGCTGTTGTAATTCAACGTTTCGTCTCTTCAGGTGCATCAATTTTATCTGTTTTGATTCATCTTGGTGAGTCATCGGCTTCGTCACAAAACCGAAACATGTAAGGGCACCATCAACGTGCCAAGTGCATCATGAATCCCTATATTTGATTGCAACTGAGTGGTAACTACGGAACCGAATTCGTAAGATAAAAAGGAAAACCTAGCTAATTATAAAAAACATGTTTACTATCATATCACAAGCGATTCGGATCATAACATATTCATCATCAGTGCTGTAAAATAAAGGAAACTCATATGAAAATGTTGAAATAAATTCAGGGGCGATAGCAATCACAAAAACAATAAGAATAAAAATGAACAAAACAAAGCAACGACAGCCTAACTAAGAACCTACCTAAAAGCCATGTAAAGGATGGAACAAAGGCGATAAGGCAAGCCTAACTAAGGACTTTCAATGGGACTGCCGATTGACAATTGTTGAGCTAGGGTTTACCCGTGCAAATTAAAATGGATTCTAGTAATTTAAGGTTTTGCACGTCATTGGTACTGCCGATTATCGAGAAGTTGTTGCACTTTCGTGGATAATTTTCATTAAAACAATGACTTATAATTGCTGAATTAGATGGTACAGCAAGTTGTTGCTCGGTGCGGTGTGAGATTCCCCGATATTGTGCTTCTCAAACTTAAAGCTGCACAGATGTGCTTCCTATATACGACAGCTGGCAGCTGTCACACACACATTTGTACACAACACCAGAACGAATGGACGCATGCGCCGGATTGAAATGCATAAAGAATGAACCAAGTATTACCAGGTTACGGTAGTAAAATATAGGTGAAATTTGCGGAAAATACTGATTGAAAAGAAACCCTATATGTATCATAATGGTGCATTTTAGCTAACTTTATTGTTATAACAATAATAGTCATTCATTACCTCGCATATAGTGGATAAACCAAACGTAGATTTCATTATGCCATATGTTTTTAACATATTTACTATATGACACTGGTAGTGTGCAAAACAGGACATGAAGTCCATGCTGCGGAGGAATGAAAAATTTATCGCTGGCTGATTTCGATTCTCGGATTCTCACAGCTCTGGCTTCTCTTTTCCTTCAATATTTGAACTTTCAAATTCTACAATTAAGTAGCAGGAATACCTCGTTAGGTGTCTCTACTGTATGCCGGATATTACTTCAGTATTATTATGATTATAGTGGAGTTAGTTAACGTGCATCATGGTGATGAACTGAGCATATTTATGATGGGCGTGCGCGTTTATTTTTTGGAACAAAAATGAATGTAATATTGGTGCATTCAACTGCATCAAGAGAAGCTAAGATTCCCTTCAGTGTGCAATTTGTCATCTAAACACAAACAGTCTACTCTCCGTAATGAGACCGCCGTTGAATGTAACCCACAGCTTAATATCAACAAATGTACAAGAAGGTTGTCAAACGCGGTCATATTTACCAGAGTCTGCTCTATCTCCGTCATTATGAACTGATTGTTGCATATTTTCATCACTCTGCTAAAATAATACTTTACTTCCGTGCTTACGTTGAAATAGAATAGCAATTTCGCACTTACAGTCAGTCATTAAGCGCTCGAAACTGCAAAGAAGAAAGAAAAAGATCGCAAACTGTTGCATGTGATATACTCATGTATTGCAGAGGATCAAAATGGATTTCGCCTCGAAGGCCTAATTTTGTTGCCTAATCGAACGTGTTCTGAGTGGATGTTGCCATTTACATATAAAGACGTTAATTTACATCAGTGGGCCAGAAAAAAAAAAAAAAAAAAAAAAAAATCAGATCCTGTTTGAAAGGTTATGTCCAAGAAATTACTGCGAAGGTGGAGAGCCTAAGGTAACTGCATGTTCAACTTAGTAACCCACAAGTACTGGTGTTAGGGCAAGTTCGATTGGGCCTGGTTCAGAACGACTTTGACGACCCTATTGAACGTAACCATATCAAGGACAGAGACGAGTGTATTCTAGGTACCTCGATAACAGAGGACTGGATACTTGGCCAGCAATGTGTCCGCTACCGTAAGCCTGATGTTTCCTTCTCCAGAAAGCTTGGCTACGGGACAGGACAACCCTAAGCACACAACGGTAGAAGAAATCTGGCCGGGGGAGAACACGGTGTCTGTCAGCAAGGAGTTATCTGGCCAGCGGAGTGTTCCATCTTCCTTCCTTGCTACGAGAAAAGCGAAGAGTTCGTTGCCAAGCTGTCCTCCTGACCCTGCAAACATTCGTGTCAGTAAAAATGAAAAGGTTAAAGTTGATGACGCTAGTCTAGGAATACCGTTATCAAGGTACTAGAAGCATCGAACAATAATAAAAAAAAATGCGAGAGGCAATTTATTCGAACACGGACTACACTATAATTAATGACCCCACCTACAAAACCAAGGAGTTGGGACAGGAAATTATAAGGCCCGGCTTGAGCTGCGATTGCTTCCGCTCGAGCGACATTGAGCAGATACATATGTATGAGTGCTACAGGTACATGGGCTGCGACTGCTTTTTGTAAGCTATGACGTCAGCAGATGGTAAATTGTAACATACCATGAATATCTAAATGGGCCTCAACACGCCATGCCGCATTCTAAAATCTCATGTCAGGTTTTTATCCGAAATTTTTATGTTTTTGCGCCAAAACATTCGTAATATTTACCAATACCTAGGAGTATAATTCAGTTACCCTAAATTTTTTTCAGTTCTGTTACGAACTCGCAGGTAAGTAGATTGAAAATACTTAAACTACTACTGCTGTTTCCCTATTTGAATCACTGCGAAAATTTTGTTCCAAAATATTACAGTAGTGGCGTAAAAATGAAAACAAAACCGGAACAACAACAAATTTTGAAACATTTATTGGAATATTTTCCATGTGCATTATACAATTTTTAGAAATATACACAGAACATATATGCATAAATTTCATATGGAGATTTTACATTTATTTTAAACTGGAAACAAATACTAAACTTGAAAGTAAGAAATGCACATTTTACCCTGGCGAATAGTTAAAAAATCAATTAAATCATAATGAAAACCTCAATAACATTCAATTTAGTCCGTTTTTAATCCTTAATTGATAGTTTTGATCAATTCAACCATAGACCACACAATCCATTCACGAGACACTGGCCCCTAAGGCAGCTTTTGGTCACGCAATTGGGCCCGAGTGCACGGTGCTGCAGACGCAGTTTTATATGTTATCCCATTAGTTTATCATACTTTCTTTAGGCTATTTGGCTTAATTCTTTTACATTCAGTAATGACTGGCAAACCTGTAGATGCTTCTTCTATACGCCATAAATTCACAAAAAATATTCAGGCTTGAATAGCAATTACATAGATCAACTGTTTATGACATCCTTTGATATTTCCAATCGAGTAAAATAAAATTATTTCGCAATAGTTTGTAAAATTATTAGTCTCATATCGTAAAACAGAAGCTTCTTAAGTTCGTGTTATGTTCGATTTGTGATGGAATACTAAGTAAACAGCTGATGGAAATTTTAATGAAATTTACTAGGTATACGGGCTAAGCAAGAAAATCAAAACAGACAGCTGAGCTGAAAGATGAGTTGGAGCAGCTTGCAGTCATGAAGTGATGAAGCCCTGGCAGGAGTGAAGTGATGAAGCACGGGCCACCATGAAGTGATCAAACTTTGGAAGCAGTGAAGTGACAATATAATATTATCGTATCGGTAGCAGTGAAGTGATATAGAATTGGCATGATAAAGCATTGGTCTCCACGAAGCGACGTAGCATTGACGGCAGCGGAGCGATATAGTATTGACAGCTGTTAAATGATCAAGGATTGGCATCCGGGAAATGATACATCATGGGCAGCCCTAAAACGATATAGCATTGGAAGCCGTAAAGTGACCTATCATTGGCAGCTGTGAAGCGATACCTATAGCTTTGGTAGCCATGATGTGATGTAATGTAGGCCACCATGAACTAATTTAACTGCGGCAACCTTGAAGTGATGTAACAGTCATCCAATAAATATATAATAGAGGAAACTATGAAGTGATGCAACATAGTCATCCATTAAATCACATACGTATTGTAGGCAACCAAGAAGTTATGTAATATTGGCAACTATGAAGGGATTGATCATAGTAGGCTAATCCATTAAATCCTGCAATATAGGCACCATGATGCGATGTACCACTCAGTCAGTAACATACAGCTACAACATGAATTGATGTAACGTAGACTGCCATGATGTGATGTAGCGTCAGAACAACCAGATGCCATTCAACTTAGCCAACTATGAAGTGATTCAACTTAGGCGACCATTAAGTGATGTAACGTAGGTAACCAAAAAGTGCCGTAGTATACCTAGGTAGTAATGGGAAATGACATGATGCAACTCTACATGGTTCCAGGAATGGAGGATTGTATCAGCACCAAAATGATCATATTGATGTCTTTTAATGGCTGTCCTTACAGCTTAATCTCATGGTTAGTTAAGCATTTTTAGTACATGGCTACTAATGTGGTATCACTCCGTAGTATTACTGTTTTTTAATTAGGTTTTTCAGTATTACGAAGTTTTCTTAACCTTTCTTCCCTCGCGGCTATAGGGATGAGTTCCACCGAAAGCCATGCTTGTATCAATTTCTGAGGTTATTGCTCCAAATCTGTCATTGAAAAAAAAATCAGCTATATCTGATATTAAAGTACTTTACAAGTAGTATCTATGTGACAATTTTTTCTAAAGAATTTTATTACTTCTAGAAATTATGATGAAATTCAATTATTCTTTGCGTCCGTAGATATATATATCGCCCTCTGAAGATACATGATTGTGAATTTAGATTTCCTGTTCTGCAACGCATTCCTTATGGTATGAACGCATTCCTTATGGTACGACGAACGAATTAATGTTTGTGTGAGGTCTCAGTGATAATCAGAACTCATTTTATTAATACTCATGTAATTCCGCCTCCAGCTAAGCCCAATTGCGAGAGGCCCGATTTCAGTGTCCAGTCAATGTATGGTGGGGTCTATGATTCAATACAACCGCAAAATAACTTTGAAACTATTTGCCAGCAATATTACGTCAGCATATAATGGAAATAAAGATTTGACGCGTGCGCAAAACAGCTCATTCTAGGTGATCGTAAAAAGCAGTAAGCAATTGCTGAAATTGCTGGCGTCGTTAGGAGGTCAAAAATTGTTGTTTATTGTGTAATATATTAACTTAAAACTGATAAGACACTTGAACTGAAACTAATAACCGTAACGGTTATTGTATGCTCAATGACTTCTAAACGGAAGGATTGTTTGATTGTTAGAAAGTCAATGAAATATTATTAAAGAGAGCTACATAATTTTTGTTTCTCAGCGTATGGTTGCACTCTAAAGAAATGTTCGTTTATATTGCTTACTATATCATGTAGAATCGACGTATAATAGAACTAGAGCACTGTGAGAGCGCATACCTCCGCCAAGAGCCAACGGTAGCAAAAATTCAAGTTGGCTCTGAAACCATAATTTTCTTTGCATAAACTCCAAAATCTAATCATTTGTGCCGTTTTATATTAATAACAGCTCGTTCAATTTTTTCAAAGATCCGTTCATAACTTTTGAGTTATACTGTTAACAAACGTTATGACAAATATGAGTCAAACATACAAACGAACCAACCAATCTGCACCAAAATTTGATCATTTATGTCTTTTAATGTTACTAGCAACTCCTGTTTATTTCATAAAGATCCATTTATTATTTTTTGAGTTATCGTGCTAACAAGAATGAAATTAAAAACAGTGACAAACGAACGAACAAACAAACGGACCATTACCAAAATTTGGTCATCTATTCTTTGTTATATACCAAACAACTCATGTTAATTTCATCAAAATCCATCAATAACTTTTTGAATTATGGCATCGAGAAAAATGATGCAGACAAACAAACAAACGGATGGACATATCTTCGCCAAAAGTTAATCATCTGTTCCTCCTAACATACCTAACAATCCCTGTAAATTTCATCCAAATCGGTTCATAACTTTTTGAGTTATCTTGGTGACAGACAGACAGACAAACAAACAAACAGACAAACACGACAAAAACATAACCTCCTTGGCGGAAGTAATGAAAGCTGTAATCTATGCAATTTGCAGCTCAATATACTATAAAGCTTGACTGATTTCATCACATTCAAATTGTTCACGAATGAGACAAACTTTTCGGTATAGTACTGTAGATATAGTGATTATTACCTCCGTCAAAGGGGATATACATTTGGCATATTTACCTCCGCCAAGGAGGTTATGTTTTCGTCGTGTTTGTCTGTCTTGTTGTTTGTTTGTCTATCTGTCTGTCACCAAGATAACTCAAAAAGTCATGAACCAATTTAGTCGAAATTTACAGGGATTGTTAGGTATGTTAGGAGGAACAGATGATCAACTTTAGGTGAAGATATGCATGTCCGTTTGTTTGTTTTTCTGCCTCATTTTTCTCAATGCCATAACTCAAAAAGTTATGAATGGATCTTTAGGAAATTAACATCAGTTCTTGGGTGTTCAACAAAGAGTAAATGAACAAATTTTGGTAATGATCCGTTCGTTCATTTGACACGGTTTTTAATTTTGTGCTTGTTAGCACAATAACTCAGAAAATAATCAATGGATATTTCTGAAATTTATAGGATTTGTTAGTAATGTTGAAAGACATAAATTATCAAATTTTGGTGCAGATCGGTTTGTTCGTTGTATGTTTGACTCATGTTTGTCATAACGTTTGTTAGCAGTATAACTCAAAAAGTTATCAACAGATCTTCAAGAAAATTGCACAAGCTGTTATTACTATCAAAAGGCACAAATGATTAGATTTTGGAGTTTATACAAAGAAAATTATGGTTTCAGAACCAATTTGAATATTTTTCTACCGTTGCCTAGCTTGATGCAGGTATGTGCTCTCAGAGTGCTCTAGTTAGGATTGTTACGAAGAACAATGACAAATTAGTTGTTTATGATTTTATGTTTGGTAGCAATAGAACTTAAAAAGTTCTGAAAGCATCTTTATATCATTTGTTGGAATTGTTAAAAACGTTCGAAGACATAAATGATTAAATTTTTGGTGATGATCAGTGCGCCGAGATCTTTAGAGAATTTGTAGGTATAGTTAGAAAGTTAAGAGAGCACACATGAACAAATGTTAGGGATGATCGGTACGTCTGTTTGCGTGTTTTACTAAGGTTTGCCCTAGTATTTGTTAGAATATAACTCAAAAAGCTATATAGCGGTCTTCAAGAAAATTACAGAAGCTGTTATAACTGTCAAGAGGCATGAATGACCAAATTTAATCGATAGTAAAACGGGGAAATCCTTGTTTGAAGACCACTTTAATTTTACGTCAACATTGCCTTGCTTTACAGATGTATGCGTTCTCAGAGGGCTCTTGACTTACTTTTGACGAGTTCCACGGCGGTGGCCTTGACCTGCTCGGTTCTGATGATGAGGGGACGTCCGCCCTCCGCCCTGCACATCGCCCGCTGGTTCTGCTGAGCTCCGATGTTAGTCTTCTCCTTTGTAATGAATATTTGGTCAGGCAGCGGTGGAGGCTCTGGGGATCAAAATAGCTGTGCTGTTATTTGGTGTTGAATGCAAAAAAATATTGGAGAATGAACCATTTGAATTATAGGTAAACCATTGTCGTGTTGCTATTGCTGCTGTTGATGACTTTTTGGAAGATCCAATGAAGAGTTATTTTGTTCCGAATTATAGCTTCTTAAATTTACGTAAAAAGGCTTGATTGACGACTCATTGTTAGTTGTTCATCTTTTGTATTTTTGAAATCACAGTGACAGTTGTAGACGAACAAGATGAGTCTGTTACAATTCAATTACAGAGTGATAAATGGTCATGACAAATGAGGCCATGACGTCGCTAACGCACTCTACTGTATAAAAATAGAGGCTAGCGGAACACGCTAGAGGGCGACTGCTTGTCGGCCTTCCAACCTCAAAACTGACTGAACTCAATTCGGACGGGTTAAACCCTCGACAGGTCGGGTTCAACCCCCTCAACCCACATCGTCCAATGCAAACATTTCTATCGTAAAAACAACCACTCCTTCGTATGCTTATTCGTCACTGCTCTGATGACGTCACCGCAAATTTCCTCAGAGAACTTCCCACGAGGGTATAGAGAACCCTCATTGATGACTTCCCTTGTTGAGGAGGCCCCTGCTTTAGCTGTCCACTGATCCTAACCAAGAAAAATTAGTAAAACTGTAGACTCCTTACAAAAATATCAGTTACCAGCTGCTTTTCACGCATCATTTGACTCGCCAACAGCGAAACTCAAGGTTGGTTCCCATTTTGCTTTTCCTTCAGAAATTCATTAATTACCTACCAGAGGTTGTCACAGACATAGACCTGAGCGACCCTTTTTGAACCTGATACCCTCGAAGAGGTTCTCTGCTTCGGTCAAGTCGTTAATTATTGTCACTGTTCCCCCTGGTCGTATCCTTTGTGCGCACTTATTTGAGATAGCAATGTTTTAGTAAAAAAAGCCATGCCAATTATTTTGTTTAACCGTGTAAATTATTAAATGACCTATTACTACGTATATATGTATCACGATATTAACTTTCAATGTTTTCCTAACAATATACCGATACTGATTGCAGCTTTTCTGACGACTGCTACAAAAACATGATTATTATTAGGAGGGTCGTAATTATTAGGATTTGCGGCAGGAATTCTTATGTTTACGACACCATGCATATATAGGTAATCTATATACAAACAGAATATGAAGAGACACTATAGAAATTAATTCACTTTAAGCTATATTACACGATTTGACCATACCAAGAGAAAAACAATGGTTTCTATACCAAATAGTAGTTGAATGTATGTGTGCGCTCTAGCCATAGTCATATAAAATGCTGAATAGTGTACAACATTTGTATACAGTATTAACGTCAGGCACTAAAGCTAGGCTTTTACAGATTTTGTTCATCCCATATCCAACGACCTCTTGCTTAATAATAAACAGCATTCCATTGGCTGTTACATCATGAATTATTTATATCGGGTTTTACGAAAGTTTTGACCACTCTACAATTCCAGTTTTCAGTGCATTACGTATCAAATTCTTCTTGAATAAAGTTCTGCTGTAGTTACGGCTAGTGTACGCCTGTATGGCTGTGCGGTACCAGATGGGTTTGGCGCTGCATGTGAAAGTACAAACAAATTTTTATCTTTTTTATACCAGAAGATAGCTTCACTTAGGATGTAGCTATACTTAAAATTTCAAATATTTCGCCAAATTTTAAAAGACTCATATTATTCCAGCACGCTACTGAATCCCCATTTCATGAGTCTTTTTGACGACTGACAATTACGTTTGCACTTTCAAACGCTCTCCAGAAAACTAAACATGAACGGTATATAAGCAGCGGTATCAGTCTTTGGCAATGGAAGTTTCAGGTACATATATACTTTGAAACGCCTGTATAAGGTACACTGGGAGATGGATGAATGTTCGCTTCAAAAGGGCCATTATTACCGGCATAGCGACTCATGACGTGACCATTGAAAAAGCGGTCAGAACTTTTGTCACCACCTGATGGTAATAATCTCCAAGCATGCTACATTTGATTTTTGTTTCCATTTTGCAATCGTTAAAATTGACATATAGGAAACTGGTAACCTGTACTTGTCTGTTAAACGAGTATTGGTTATAACTTCTGTACAGATGCGTCACGTGGTTCTCTAAGAATTAGCAGCTTATGGTAAAGATGCCCGAAAGGTTTGACCTGTTCGGAATTGGCTTCACTATTTGATTTTATTAGGAATGGACGTTATTAGGAATGGATGTTATTAGGAATGGATGTTATTAGGAATGGATGTTATTAGGAATGGATGTCGGACCGTAAGTTGCAAAAAAACTCTTTACAATACAGAGGAGCTTAATTCGTAGACAGTTTCATCCGCCATGTTATAAAAGTTTCACTCACGGATTTTTTTATAAGCTTGGACAACTCATTGAAAAAAAGCAGAGCCTTGGTCTATTAAAAAAATGAAACTTACTCGAAAAATGAAGTGTACAACGTGTTCTTGAGTGAAATTCAAGATGTTTCTAAAAGTAACAATGCTTTATTGATAGACATTACACACAGAAAAATGGTTGTTTGCCATTAAACAAAATTAGTTAACTATAAACTAACTTGTCGATTGAAGTTACGCCAATGCACATTATCGTTTGTGATCAACAATAGATAAGAAGCAAACTCAGCAAAGCTGTCATGTTATCTGACTTCTTATAGAATTATTATAGCAGGAAAGTGGCTGTGTCTCTATTTACACCTCTTCATTAGAAATTTAAAACTAAATCCAAACTGGAGAAGCACTCTACGAGCGCATACCTACGCCAAGCAAGGCAATATTACAAAAAAAAAAATCATATTGGTCCTGAAAAAGGATATTATTTTACATTATTAATGATATTAATGATATAAAAGTCATTAATGCCCCATGGCCTTAATGACTGTTTCCGAAAGTTTCTCCAACCTTCGGTAACTTTATGAGTGGTTTGCCGCGAGACACGAAGAGAAATATACATATTATTAGACACACAAACGGACAAATCGATCAACACAAAAGTTTGGTTTGTTGTAATTCTCTACATTTCTACCATTCCTAAGACTTTCATGAAGATGCGGTCAAAACTTTCAGGGCTATGTTACTGACAAACATGAGAAGGAACACCGAGGCAAAATGCCAAACATATCATCACAAAAATTTGATCATTTGCCCAATCCAAAGCCCAATGAAGACGAGAAGCTAAAATTGTTTAGTGGTATTCCGCCAGCAAATGCTCGACCAGACTCGACGAAAAAGTTGCCTGATGAGCGAATTTTGAAGGATTGTTCTAAGTGAATCTCATAATTTCGTCGCGTTCGAGCAATTTAAATTAACTTCCTGTCCAGTTTTCCCCTGATAAGCTATTCACTTATACGGTATGTGAGGCCTGCATATTACCTAAAACTTTAGGGAAAAGGTAGCGATTCCATCCGCTCTGTGGAAAGTGTGAAATGAATTTGTATCTACGTTAAAACAATAGTAGTCAGTAGAAACTTCTATGCGTAAAATTTGTGTTTACGAGCAACAGGATCATATTAAAGCCTCAGCCACTGGGTACTACTCTACGTACAGGAGATAAAAAAAAAAAAACACGGCACAACAGGAACAATAAAGTCTATGAAATCAATATTTTCTTTTTATGTTGATGCGATTCGTAACAATATTACAACAAGCCATAAAAACTGCGAGAACCTTTTCCCCTCTACATGTGCATTGAAATGTCGTTCTAAGATTGACGGTTAGACTATAATATTTTTCCCATTGAAAGCCGCGAAGTTGTCGGTCGTCAGGGCACGCCTTTACATTCGGAGCAAGTCGTGTAAATTTCGTAATTTCGCCAGAACGTGGTGAAAGAAAAAGAAAACATAGATAGGTATAACCTCCTTGGTGGAGTTAACATAGAAACATACAGACAAACGGATCGGCAGATCATAAAAAAATTTTACTTACTCATCGTAACATACAAAATTCTTACAAATTTCATGAAATTTGTGCCTAACTCTTTGAGCTACAAGCAAACGGCCGGGCGGATTTTCACCTAACATACCAAAGATGCCCTGTATAATTACAAAAAGATCTGTATATACCTTCCTGAGTTATCTTGGTGACAGAGAAAGCGACGCACAGACCAAGAAATAAACTTACAAACAGAACAAAAGTCCATCCCCGACAAAAACGCTAAGCAGAAGTACCTAATAAACATCATACATTCATGACGTCTATCATTTCGCAAAAGTGATAGTTTTCACCATATCGTATACATGAAGGCATTATTACTATGCGACACAACGGTCAAAAACTCAAGCATAAAGCTCGAAGAACAACCTTAAGTCAGCAGTTCTTTCCCTATTTCATAGTCAGCATTTGGAATAGACTCCCTTCCGACGTCGTT
>LQNS02278148.1:9810857-9823945 GCA_001587735.2 Parhyale hawaiensis | reverse complement strand
ACATTCTACTAACATAATGGCAATAGCTCATAGAGGACCGGGGTGTAAGTCCCGGTGTCTTTTTGGGAATGGGCCTTTTGGTTCGTCTACTGCCGCCTATCTAATCTAATCTAATCTAATTACATTGTAAAAAACATGGTCTTGCACCCTTGTCGTTCTAGTACATATTGCCGTCAGGAAGTAGTGAAAGTAGTGTCAGTGCCGAGCTAAAACGGAAGCCAAACCATAGCTATTTTGCAGTGTCGCCACCAGACTCGACAATCGCTCACCCACTCGTCAGCGTATATTGTTCAGCTACCCCGTCGTCCCGAAGTACTCTCAATAATCCGTAGCGTAGATACGGTTGTGTGAGTCATATCCGAGCGGAACGTCCGTTCATTAAGTTTAACGTGCTGACTTAGCACTCACCAAACTTGAAGAAAGTAACACTGTGCTGCAGTCTCGCTATGGCTATGGTGGTCGTAGCGCTGGTTAAGTAACACGAGCTTGAGTTCCTGTGGTACGAAGCAGCCGTGCAGGTCTCTCTGGCACCACACTGTGCCTTGCACATGCCTGTATGGAACGTAAAATCAGAAATAGGTAAATTGGAAAAGAAATGAAAAAAAAAAAAATAAACGATCTTTTAAAGGAATGTTATCATTTTTATGCCTACAGGTGATGAATGATGTTCTTTACACTATAACAACAGAGCTATCAATAAATAATACTGGTTTGCATCATTTTTGAGTGTTAGGTTTTGTCAAGTGTTTCAATATGGCTTTTTGTATTCTGAATTCAAAAATGCAAGCAATTTTGCCCCATCAGGCCAGGTTTTCACTGTATTCCAATTTTAAGAACATAAATTATTGGAAATAACGTGTTTTCAGGTGAATTTTAAAAATACTAAATTTCATTTTCTTTCTAAATAAATTAATAAAAGGGATTCAAGAGAGCGTGCATAAGCATTTTAAATTTTCATTTAACAAAGTCACGAAATATGCGTTGAGTAACGGCCAGATTGGCAACACCATAATTAGGGATAATGAGTTTCCAGTTCATGTATCTATCTATTGTAATCAACTGCGAGGCAACCGCCAAAATAGAAAATATGAACGTGTTATTAATTAGCTCCTGACAAACTACCAAGCTTTAGCTTCATCAATGTCCAATAAAATGCATTTTCTTGGTTCGCATTTAGACTATAGTTGGTAATTTGAGCGAAGAGCTAAGAAAGCGTTTTCTCAAAAATATTCCAGTAATGGAGGAAATGCATTTCATCTTGAAGTTCACATGAACTGCAAGCTGTGGACTATTTTAGGCATAGGTTATAAATACATTTTGCATTATTTATGCGGCATCTGGAAAACAAAAAATTCATATTTAGTTATCATTTGTTTTCAATCTGACCTGATTGAACAAAACGAATTACATTTCCAAACCCAGCATGCAAAACGCAAATAAGATCTGCTGATGAACACTTAACTCTTTTAAAAAGTTTTTAAGTGCAGCCCAGTGTAATTTATGAACATGAACGTGTCTTATATTGTCGTGTCATGTGAAACTCGTAATAATATATTTCCAGAAAAGAAGAAGGAAAAAATGAGCTCTCAAAACTCTATACTTGGCTCGACTTAGAATAATTTTTTCCCCCGAAATGAATCATGTTAACTTCAGTGAAATGTTATCTGAGTTGTCGTTTGAGGAAAGCTGCTCGTATACATTCATAACGAAAGATGAAAAATAAACATTTTTTGCATAGTGTACTCACAGTCAGAACGAGCCACCATGACCCTGCCAAAGGGCTCCAACAAAGTCACGTTAGCGATGACGCTGTGGTAGTGATGCGCTTCGGTGGTGGTGGTCAGGACAGCCGTCCAGAGAAGCAACGCACCAACTTTCAGCCTCAGCGGAGGCATCTTGGGAATAGATGTCAGTTCACGCGTATCATTTCAAAGCTAATTTCGCCTAAATACTTTTATGTATAATCTATAATATGTATCAATAATAATATTTGATACATATTCTATAGAAAATAATATACATATAATATGTATTCACATATTTTATCATCTGGTCGACTTCACTTCACAGAGGTGAATTCATTCTCTACATAATCAATGCTCAATCATTTATAGTATCAATAGAGAGTAGCTTCCGTAATAACTATTAAAATATCGATCAGTGAAATCAAGTTGCTCACATATCAGCCATGTGTCCCTGTGCTTGTTTGTCCGTACGTTAACGCTTTTAACATATTGAAGGAAATTTATCTAGCTGGAGTCAGCAATTTTGAACACTAAAATTATTAATATCTACAGTAGCGCTAGCTGAGATTTCTTATTATAGAGCACGTATGTTGTGTTCGATGTGGCATCAAAATTACGTAGAGCTAGGAGGCTGGACCTGAAGGAAACTTCACGCAGGTGCGCTAGTTTTGACTTTTGCAGTGAATTTCAAGCAGTAACCTGCAATCGGCTACCCTTGAGTCTTGCATAAACCCAACGATACTTCGTGAAATGGAGTTTTGAACAGGCTGAATGAAATCAGGTAGGATCTAGCACCTTCAGTTCGATTTAAAATTGCAAAGCTAAACTTTCTATCCAAAGTTTCGGAGATGTTAGGCATCAAAGACTTATTAACGGTGTACAATCGAACTTGCCCTTAGGCACAGTTCGCGAATACAGTATGACAGCCCGATGTTAAAGACGTTTACGGACACAAAGTCAAGTTTCTTAGCTTAAATCGAGCTGGAAGTCAATTCAGACCGTTCTATTCGCCACTTTAACTTGGGTTTAAGGCGTTAAGCGGCACCGGCTTGGGCAGAGAGGTCAATCCTGCTCCGACGGTAGTTTGCGTGTCTTAAGCGTGAAGCACTTGACTTTATCCAAATGGAAACAACAACCGTGGCATAGAAACCAACTTTTTTCCTTTCGGTAAATTAATATTAAAGCAATGGGATGAATTTTAGTAGTTTTAAGCTCCTAAAACAACGATTTCAATAAAAATATTAGTTCGTTTTCTATGAAAGCCACAAAAGAATAGAAGAAAACCTTTCAGGGTTAGCTTAAATGTATTGCTACGGGGCGTGTTGAAATCAGGCTTTCGGTGTCACCAAGGGGTGTGTCGGAATCACGCCAATACCGGGCTACCACAACCTGAAAAAAGGTTACCGTAACCCGAGAAGTGGTTCTGAGAGCGCTATCTAGCGAAGAGCAGTGTAAGTTCCACTACATTGAAATTTTGTCAATGTAAGTTCCAAATAACTAATTTGATTTACTTGATCTGGTGTACGTTGTGTATTTGTTGCGCATTTGAATGAATTTTGTGCTCCTTTTATTGAAAACAGATCGTTTGTGCTCGGTGGCCTGGATCGCCGTAACCCGTGTCTCAGTCGTCATTTGAGCTATGATTGTGACACGGGGTGCGACTGGCTGGGTCACCGGTGTAGCACCGGTAACCCAGAAATGCTGATTGCGCCACACCCTGGGCTGAGGCTGTGCTAACACCGGTCTGCAATGCGACACAGGTTGGGTCACACCGGGTGACACCGATCCTCAAAAATTATTTTAGGGTTATGTGCTAGGTAACACTGCCTTTGTCTACAAACATTGACTTAAATACTGACAAAACTAAGGGTTACAAACTCTAGGACAGCCATAAATTGTGAAATCTAACATTTCAAACATTTTTTTTAGTTTTCTCAACTCTTTATCCTAGAATACATCAAAAATAAGGTTCCACCAAAATGTATACGATCAAGCTGCCGAAACTTCAGCAACACTTTGTTGGGGCACTGAGATCGCTCGTCGCATTCACTGTAACACTGTCAGGGTAACATCGGCGTCTGATTGCAACACGCCTCTGGAACCGTTACACTCTTTGCTTGCCGACTCGAGTCATGAATAAGTAAAATCACAACAATACATCAGTCGTTCGCGCAGACCAGTGTTGTTTTTAGTGTATGTAGTATCATCACTGTTGTGTCCGACACATCATACATAGCTAGCAAAAAATTAGCAGAGCCAACTCAATATTTCTAACCTAGCCTATCTTAGGGAACGACTGTGTTGCAGCTTGTGAACAAAAATTCATTATATTTACTTCCAAGGCTGCTCAACAGTTGAATGTTAGAACGTAAGACAAATCTTACTGGTGACGTCACAGCTTAAATTTATATTTTTCAGCTTAACTCCAATAAGCCGTTCAATTTGGACACGCTCAAATCGTCTGCAAAGTCAAGTCAAGTGCACTTAAATATTCGACAGCGATGTCCCAATCGAAAACGTCTGTAGATTACATAAGCATCAACTTAATAATCCAAGTTCTTAGCTAAGTCTTGTTCCAGCACCATTGTTAACGGCATGGAAAATATTTCCCTATCTTTTTTGTATTGAAATTAATTAAACCTTCAGGATAAAAGTTAATTTGGGAGACCGACTATCCCTGTGTATGGAGGTACAATGCTGCAATCGTTGCCTTGTGAATAACAGCCGATACTGGAGTGGGTTTGTTTTTCCATACACATTGAAAATTTAGATATCCATGACAATTCAAATTTTGCCGCTTAGCCAACGCTTCAAGTATGGCGCAACAGCATCGTCCATGTTACGTACGACAGAAGGACAATTTCTTCGTTAGAAAATTTTCCTTACATGTTAATCAGTGCAAGACTTAAACTGTCTTAATGTTTTTTACTTACTTTTGAATGAGAGTGTAACACTAGGAAAATATGTACTTTAATAATAGTTTGTTTGTAATCGTATTCACCAAACGCTGTCACAATACTGAAAAGCGAAATGTTAACCTACATAATGAACTTCATTAAAACGTGATCGAAAGGCGTCCGAAATGTGTTCAAAACACCTTTTTCATTCGAAATACGGAGTTGATTCTTTTAGCTTTGATTTGTCAAGATATTAAATCGAAAACGTTCAATTCATCGCTTGATGTTGTAAAAGTTTCATCCCCAATAATTGTAAATCAATATGAATGTGGCTAATACTCTGAAGTCTCTGTGTTGGCATCATTCCCCAATTCTGTTACCTGAGGCGCAAGAATAGAATTTCGTTTTGTTTTGGTCCTTCTGTCGCGTCATGCGGTGCGTTGTAAACAGTGGAAAAAAGCTCTTCGTTTAGTGCCAAGCTTTTCGAAATCCTTAAAATATTTAAGGACGAAGACTCCTACTGCTAGAGATTCGGGGTGGGGTAACCCAAAAGCTTAAGTATATTTTATGGAACAACTTAGAATTTCAGCAACAGTTCACGGTACACTCGGAGAGTGCACCGAGGTAGCCATCATACTCTAATTTGAAAGGAATAGCATTGCGGCAAGTGGCACATACTGACCGTCTTAAATTTATGTTTTCTGCACGAGAGAGCCAAAATACGAGAACATTTCACGGTCATAGAACAAATGTTTTCTCGAGCTTGACTACATCTTAGCCTTAGCACATTTAGATTCAAAGATTTAGAATACGTGTTGTCAAGAACTGAACCTCAATAGAGAGTAAAAGAGATGTTCGAGACTGTTTACGTGACACTTACTACTGTATAGTGACATAACCGCAGTGGCCGCTCAAGTTTTGTGCAATCTAATAATGAACAACCCACAGAAAAAAGGTTGTTTGCCATTAAGCAAAATTAGTTAACTGTAAACTACCTTGTCGTTTGAATTTGCGTCAATGCACATTGTCGTTTGTGATGAACAATAGATGAACAACAGCGTTGTGATGAACAACATTGTCTTTAATGATTAATTATTATTGCTTGGTAGCTAAAATATTACTTCGTTGGTGATAAGAAACCAGGTGTTTTTTATCGTAAATAACATACTTTTCTGCGTGAAGTTGAAGCTGTGTCCGTGGCAGCGTGATTGGATGAATAAGGAGCAATACTCCCGAGTTCCGGCTCTCGTGTGCAGCAGGCTTTAGCCGAAGTGTTTCCGGCTAGCCATGTAACCAGTTTCGCTTGGCATTCCAACATTATTCAAGTCAAAGCAACTGAGTAGATTATGATCTACGTACAATTAACAAATATAAGAAAAGTTATACAAGAAGAGACTACAGGTTGTTTACCCTTGCAGAGTTTGGCCGCCCCGGAAACTGATTTCTTGTTTTATTTCTTGAGAGGCGAAAAAGAAAATATATCGGTGGTGTGTGATTTATGGAGCAGACTTTTGTCTGTTACTGTAAGTGAACTTCGACACTCAGAAAGCGTGTTAATAACAGTATCAGTGAACTCCAAGCAATGTTTATGGCTGCAAAGGCTTGGCAATATTGAACACCGAAAAATATTTTGGCAGGCAACTAATCGATGGCCAGTTAATCGCCTTCCAAATATACGATCTTTTGCTTTTATTAATGTTTTCCATTTATAAGAATGAAAAAATTGAGCGACCCTGCTTGTAATCTGTCCTTAGAATATTGCATTGGAGATTAGAGGTTGGACTCCAGTTAAGTGGGGGACAGCTTCACTTACATGCACATTCTCAACCATCAATCGCAGAGTGATGTTGAGCTTTGCAAGGTCACAAAAATAGTGCAAGGGTCGGGTTGAATTATTTTATTCCTGTAGTGACCTTGGTCCTTCCCAAAGAACGTTTCAAATAATACTGTTATAATGAGAAACCAACATTCATGTCGTTGACACTAGTGAATGATTAATCCAAATTTTTCATATTCATCGATGCTTTACTCTTTAAAGTTAGGAGGATAGGACTGATTCTGTTAATGAAACTACAGCCTTAGTCCACATTTTTAAACAAACGGTACGACTAGATTCGTGTCTGTTATGGGGAAACATCGTAGATAGCTATTAAATATTAGAAAGATTTGTCACCTATGTGGTGATAATCACTTTGTCACTATGCAATTTGGTCAGGAGATAGTTTGCTATTATTGAGGTTCGTTGAAGTGAAATTGGCAAAGGACTGTCTGAAAACTACGTGCCGAATTTTTGAAAGTGAGGGAAAATGTGCAAATAAACGCAAATTATTTCATTTTTAATTAACCAAAATTGAACGAATTTGTTACACAAAGCGTAATCGTTTTTCATTATCTTGAAAACAGCCCTTTCTCAGAATTGCGATGATTACATGACAAAGAATTGATGAAAGTATATATTTTAAGTCTTCCAGGGAACTCGAACTGTTATCAATAAGACCCTTCTGTGAAAACCTTAATAAGTAGACATCAGCAGGAGCAATATCTGATGGAGTCCATTGGTAATTATTACAGCCAAGCTGCATTATTTTTGTCTCGTTTCCAAAGAAACGTGTGTTCATGCTTTATCCTACTGAAAAGAACACCTTTCCTGTTGTGCCAATTTTGAATTCTTTATCTGCTCCTTTCAACTCCTCTAGTTGTGAACAGACAGTATTTCCCAAAAGTAATTGTTTGGTTACTCGGAGAAAGATCATAGTACAAAATTGCTTGCCAATAGCGATAGACACAAATCAAAACTTTCTTAGGGTAAACTGTTTCCCATTTGCTTGATTTTTTAAGAGCCTTTTCTACTCTATTATAAAGCAAATCACAGCTGGAATTCTAAATCAAAAAGTTCTTTTCGCGCAAGGCATGTGGCCCCCGAACATTGCAGCGATATGCGAACCCAAGCTTCACCAGGTGCTCAAAAATGACGGATTTTCATTGATTGAGGGCTTCTGCCTATGCATGAGTCGTGAAATGTGGATTACTTTCATATAATGACTTGATTGGTTTTGATTTGTAGAAGATGGTCTGCCTGATCGCTCTTTATCAGTAAGGTTACAACTCCAGCTCGAAGTCCCGTAAACCACTTCCGCACAGTTCTTTCGGATACCGAATCATCACGGTAAGCTGCGAATATTAAATTTTCTTTGTTGGCAGCTTGTGAGGTATTTTTTTCTTTATAAAAATAGAAAAGCTCAAAGTACCAACAATGGAGTTTTTCTATTCCATTTTAAACCGTTGCCGAACTAAATCAGGTTAAAGAATCTCAAACTTTCTGAAATGGAAAGAGAGTACGAACTTTGCTCGAAATAGAAGTGTAGTCAAATCCTATTTTTGGGCTCAATCGGGTACTAAAAAAATAAATAAATAAAAAATTGATCCCCAAAAATCTGCTCCAAATTTCCGGACAACCGAGTATTTTTCCTTGCAGCTTAGTAAATTGAGAATACTTGCTTTGGAGATATATTTTTATCTTTTACACAGCCTGGCCGTAGGATGTTGCAGATAATATCGGTAAAGGAATGCCACAGCTGGGACTGGGAAGGTGAGTATCAGTAGAGCACGAGTCTGCAACACTTTGCGCACAATGTGGAGTAGAATTTTTAACTATATCCAGCAACTTGAATCATAAACAGGATGACTATGATATACTCAACAAATAAGGTACAAAATAAATTTGAGTTAGTTGTTTCACTTCGCGCAACGAATATTGTTATGTTCTTAACATTGTTGAAGAAGCTTATTAGCAAAACTAGTGTCCCGAACCGTCCTTTTAAATGACGGCAGTAGGTTAGCCCTTCAGGAAAACCCCCGATGTCTCCTGTGATTGTTACTGTTCAGAAGACTTCTTAAATGAAATTCAACATTCTGCCTAGAAAAAATTATATATATTATGAGGCGGAGTGAAGTGACATCACCCGTAGCACCGTCATAAATGAACATGTCCAGACGCGTTCACACAGGCAGGCCCATGCAGGTCCCTCAGCTGGAGCGCCCAAGTGCGACCCCCGTATCCAAGATACCATCTTCGGCGCCTGAATTTTCTCCTATCTTATTCCCATAGAGCGTGATAGGAAAGATATAAATATAGTCATCAATAAATAAAAACACGACGTAAATTATTACATATAGTAGTTTTATATTATATTATTATTATATAGTACTGATTGACTGAAATGTTGGTCTATAGAAGAGGCGATATACACATACAACTTTTCCATATACAAGTATAGTGCTGAATGTCTGGAACAACGCCAGGAACATGCCTTTGCTTCCGTCCAATCAACCGAAACAAGAATTCGTTCCTCCCGGAGGCGCTGTGACTACGTAGACAGGCATTAAATCATTGATTATAATTATACTAACTTTCAAACTTTTCAAATGAATAGAACAAGTCCTTTCCAACTTGAATGAAAACACCAGTTTAAACCGCATTTTTTTCTTTTATTGGTATACTGGCAGCATTGGGAGAAATTGGGAGAAATACCCCCCAGTTCCGCTCTCCTGCACTAAACACGAGGCTTTAGCCTAAGTCTTTCCAGCTTTCCATGCATTCAATCGGCTACCCTGGGCAATCTGACATTATTCACGTTAAAAAAACTTAGCAGAATAAAATGTCGCTTTCGTTTGTGCATATTATAGAAAAGTTACCGGGAGAGGCTAAGTAGCCTGCCCTCGTAATATTTTGTCTACCACAGAAATTCATTTTTGATTTTGTGCTCTTGGGCGGCAAAGAGTTTCGGGGGGTGACATATGGATCAGAATTTTACCTGTTATTTGGCAAACTTCAGCCCTGGGAAAGCGCATTAATAACAGCATCAATGAACTCCAGGTGATAATTTTGGTACCAACGGCTTGGAAGTACTGAAAACTGAAAAAGCCCTGAGCAACAAATCGATAGGCAATTTGCCTCCTTCCAAATTTACAATATTTTTTATTGATGTTTTTAACTTTACTAGAACAATAAAAAAAAATAAGCGACGCTGCTTGTGGTCTATGTTCCAAGTGGTCCATTAAAAGAATTATTGTCGCTGATTATTGGGTGCGTTCCAAATACGTATTGGGCCGCTGTACTAGCCTTCATCTTCCAAACCACCAATCAGAGCGCGACGCTGAACTGCAGCAGGTCACGCAATTAAAAGGCGAAAGTGTTCGACTGAATTATTTAAATCCAGCTAGAACACGGGTCTTTTCAAAATAAGGTTTCAAATAACGCTAATCCTACAATAAACCCTATATTTCAGTTGGTCCTGATGCGACTAACCTTCTGATCGGCAGAAGTGGCGGTACTGCCCTTTGCGATCGTGTACATGTCTGTGGGTTAAGTGGGCTAAAACAATAGGAAATTGAAATAGGATCAGATTTATGATGTAAATACAAATGAGGAAGCGAAGAAAATAGCGTGTGATCGCACTAAAGTCAGGGAGGGGGCATATAATGCTAATAAAAATCCAGTGCGGTGACGATAGGGTGAAAATTCGACTACTCAAAAAAACAACTTATGTCATTCGTTAAATAGAAATTCCAAAAATTCTTCCATAAATTGAGGATGATTAGGTTTAATACGAATAGAAAAATCAAATGATTCATCGCCTCATGATCTAACTAGTACATTACCAACCGTACTTGATCTCAATTGAGTATCTTCACTGGATATGCGTTTATCAAAATTCTTTTGCGGTGCATCAATTACAAATGTCCCGGCCGCTTGTATAATACCTGGGTTCGGAAGCTTTCCATGAATCTTGAACTCTGTGGATTATGCAGAGCAGTTCAATGTCTTTTTTAAGTTTCTGTCGAAACAATTTCCTCCAGCTAAGCTTAGGATGCCTCTTTGACTTCGAAAGGCGTTGATAAGTATTAGTATGCTATGATAGAGGTAAATAACATCCGCACAGTGTGCTCAAATCTCTGCAGAACCATAGGTATATCGAGGTACTAACATTTAGGCCATTCCCAGAAGCATAAATATTACATTTCTAAGCTTTTGATACTTGCATCGTAAGCTTGTCAGCAAAAATTAATAGAACCCGGAGAAAAAATGTTTTATGTACAATTTAATGCCCTGTAAAAAAATACATTTTAATGAAACAGAGCAACTTGCGTTCTTTCTGGAAATATTTGGAAAAAATTAATAAAATTGATTAATGCAAATAGCGAAGCACGAGATACAGTTTATCACTATAATTATTTAGATACAAAGATTGGATAGTGTTTTTTATTATACCCTGCTCTGTGGTCCATTGTCTGGCTCCTGTTTGGTACCAAGATCATGTTCAGTAGATACTCTCAGCAACCCATTTCATACTTTCAATATAAATGAAACTATTACTTTTTACATACGTATTTTATTGACCGTATGCAATTCGAGATATTCGTTTCTTAATGCTTGCATTTTAACCTAATCTTCATAGAACTAATGCTGCCTTACTGCCTGTTGTCAGCACATGTAGGAGCACAGCTGAACGATATAAATGTGAGTTCCCGGAGATGAGCGATATTACAATACTGAAATAGTAATGAAATGCAGAAAAAGAAAATTAATAGCTACTACATGAACGACCAATGAACTTCTTGCTGTCATGATCTACATCCACTTAAATTGAAAGCAATATTTTATCATTTATAATATTTGAGCGATATCAAAGTCTTGGGCGGAAAAGTTAGTTAACTAACTGTAGGGTATATAATGGTGAGTTGGCAGGTCCCAACGTTTCTTTCGATTTTCACATTTTTTGGATGATTGAAACAGAAGAAAACACTGTTCTATTTCATTGCTATATTTATGTTATTCTAATATGTGCATATGATAGGTAGTATTATTTACTTTAATAAACTATCCTGCTAAGATATCCCTAAATACATCCATCACATTATTGTATTTTAGCCTTAACGTTCTACAATCAAATCCCTACCATGTACGCGAGAGATATATGTATATATGTTATACTGAATGTGTGTCATCAATAATTTAATGGAATCGCTGAAGATTTCAGTCATTTCGTGTAATCACTGCTTCAGTCGGGGATTCCACGAAATTACTGAAATACTTGAGAATTTCATGAAATTGCTGATATACAGCCAGTGATTTCATGAATAACTGAAGCACAAACCTAGCAATGCAATGGGCACTTACCCACTGACCCACCTAAATGTGTACAAATCCACTGTCCCAGATAATCTTACTCCCCGTGTACTACGAGAAATAGTCCCAGTCGTCGTGAAGCCACTGCTCGAAATATTTTATCGGTCTCTGAGAACGGGAGAAGTTCCGCAGGATTGGAGACAACCTAACGTTATACCGGTCCATTAAAAGGGGGACAAGAAAAGCCCCAGCAATTATCGACTAATCAGTCTTATATCGGTCGTCAACAAAGCTATCGAACGCCTCCTGAAAAATCGCATCATTGACCACCTGAAGATGTATCAGCTCATATCCGACTCTCAGCATGGCTTCCGAAATAGAAGAAGCTTCTTGACGAACCTTCTGGACTTTTTCTCAGAAGTAATGGATATTAAAGATGAAGAGAAGGGTATAGACCTTGTGTATCTAGACTTCCAAAAGGCTATTGATAAAGTCCCCCATCAACGTCTATGGAAAAAATTGGAATCTCATGGTATCCAGGGAGACTATTTACGATGGATCGGGGCATGGCTTACGGGTCGGCAGCAGTGAGTGAAACATGAAGGAGAAACGGGCGAGTGGGCGCAGGTATCATCAGGGGCTCGAAAAGGTTGCGTGCTTGGCCGTAGTAAAATCAGTAAATTTGCGGATGATACAAAACTATGTCACCCTGCCACGAAATGAGCCGAGCTCCAAGAAGACCTTGACCACCTCATGGAATGGAGCACAACGTGGCAGATGAGCTTTAATGTCGACAAATGCTCAGTAATGAACGTAAGCTCGTGAACCCTTCACCTCCATTGACAATGAATGGGACGGAATTAGCTCCTGTCACCCAACAATGTGACTTGGGAATCACTATTACAAACAAACTACAACACAATCAGCAAGTTGACAAAAGTGTGAAAATGGCAAGCAGAGCACTGGGATTCATCACCAGAGATTTTCAATACAAATCCAAGGACACCATCGTTCCCTTGTAGAAGGCGTCAGTGCGGCCACACTTAGAATTCTGGTCGCCACATCTGTGTAAAAATACCGATAACATGGAAAGAGTCCAACGCAGAGTAACGAAATTGATGCCTCAGCTAAGAATCAAGCCGTATGGATGTCGCCTAAACGAACTGGGTCTCTCTCTAATCTAATCTGATCTGATCTGATCTGATCTGATCTGATCTGATCTGATCTGATCTGATCTGATCTGATCTGATCTGATCTGATCTGATCTGATCTGATCTGATCTAATCTAATCTAATCTAATCTAATCTAATCTAATCT
>LQNS02278148.1:9767969-9784266 GCA_001587735.2 Parhyale hawaiensis | reverse complement strand
TAAGGTGACATTGTGTCTGCCTCTCGTGAAGAGAAAGTTCGAAGCAACCATCCGCTAAATTTCTTGCCTATAGTAACAACTCGAGCCATGTGATTTTCAAAAGTGGCATTATCTTGTATTCTCACCCCAAGATCTCTTAAAATTTGCATTCTCTCGATTTCGCTCCCATCACTCGTCTTGTAGAACGTAGATTCAGTAAGGGAGAGGTTTTTTCCGTACCGTTATAGTTCAAAGTTTGATTCGCTGAAGGTCATGTTGTTAACCGATGTCCAGTGAAAGATGTTGGTTAGATCTAGTTGCACATTCCGTACGTCTGCCGTTGATTGTACCGCTGCTAATATCTGCGTGTCATCAGCGAACGATGACGGAACGGCAAACTAGCATTGGTGCCCCATATCATTTATAATGATAAGAAAGAGTGTTGGACCAAGCTCTGTACCACGTGGGACTCCACTGAGAACCGGCTGTCGTTTGGACAGTTTGTTATAAATAATTACAATTTGAGTTCGGTTTTTCAGGAAAGTTTCGATCCATCTTAGACATTTTTGAAGAGTTTATGTAATAATATTTCACGATCTACTTCATCGAAGGCTTTTGTAAAATCTAAATATATTACGTCCACGTTTTTGCCTAGGCTTAGTAGGTCTAGAAAAGAGTCATAATGCTCTTGAAAGCAACTGCGAGGTGGTTGAACGTTTATGGCGAAAGCCGTGTTGATTCGACGTAAGCAGGTTATTGCTCTCCAAATAATTCAGAAGGCATTTTCGAAAGACCCTTTCAAACGTCTCCACTACGTGGCTCGTTAGGGAGACAGGTCGATAGTTGGCTGGATCTAAGCTATTTCCAGCTTTAAGAATAGTTGAAATAATTGCATACTTCTAAGTGAGTGGAAGCACTCCATCATCCATCGATTTTCACCACATTAGGTATAGTGGGTAAGAGATGCTTAGTTTGCACATCTTAAGATGTCAATGGCTAATTCAATGCTTAGTTTTGTGAACTCAAAGTCCGTTAGGTAGTTTGTAGTTAAATCAATTCTTGGGATTTTAGGATTTGGAATTTTGTCACTAAAGTATCAAGAGTAATTGGTTCAAATTTAACACCTAATACTTTTTTCAGCGGGGGCAACCAGCAGACTGTTTGAAGTTCTTGATAATTCAAAGCTATATGACTGTCCCATTCGACTTTGTGATGCTGGGGCTGCAGGGTCAAGAGTAATCGCTTCAACTTTAACACAAGATACTGTAATTAATTTTATATTCCAACACCCAGTTCGGTGCTCGTGATAATTCGGTCCTATAGGACGGCTTTACTACCATTTGTGAAGCTGGATTATGTTAACTTTTCTAGGATTATTATCATTAGCACTGGCGGTATATCTTAGAGTGCTTGTTTGCCCAGATAAGTAGGTGAATTCTTGTGATTCTCGGCATACTGAGTCAATGTATCTGGCATTTACGTCCCAAACACATATACGAGAATGGTCAGAGGGTCGTAGTAATCCTTAAACCCTTAATTCCATCTCTGTCATAACAGTTTTGACAATAATTGACTATGGCCACGCAGTCATCTGGAACCGACCGGGCAATGCGCATGTATGTACTGAACGAACGAATGCATGAATGTCTTATGCCATCTTGCTTTGCAAAAAGATCACTGATGCTTGCGACACAGGATTACTTAAAGTTTTTGACCGGAAGTGCTGCATGCTGGCCATGAAAGTAGATGCAATAGCACCGTCTGCTCTGCCTTTTTTTTTTTTTGCTTTAAATGGTCAAACGGCATTCAATTGCTATGCAGTGCAGTGTCATTAATCAATGCCTTTACATAATTTTTATGTCACAATTTTTTAACCTACCTGTTAAGCATTGTAAGAACTGAGGAAAGCCCTATTTGCGAGGCCTTAGGAGGAACCCTTTCGTGACTGCAAGTCGGTAATACAGTACAGGAGCTTTGTTTATATGTAACACACGATAAATTTAGAAACAAAGTGAAACGCATTAAAGGCAAAACGCACAGCAAAAAGAGATAAAGTAATACGAAATGTTTAAAAATATGCATTTAAAAATTTAAATAAATTGTATTTAAAAAAAAATGTAGTTAAATACAGTATTTAACTACAAGTTTTCAAAAGTATTTACAAACATGCTTTCAAATAACAAAATATATTTAAATACAGTTGTATTTATGTACTGCCCATCACTGTTCACACTGCAGTCGAATTAAAGGACAATTTTTTTTTTCTGAGGCTTATTTAAAGTTCTAGCAATAACTTACTTTTTGACGTTCGTAATCGACATATTTGTGTTCTGTAAGTCAGTCCAAATACTATGTTCAGAAGACTTTTCGGCCGAATAACGTAGTAAAATTATATTTTTGTTGTCAATTAGGAAGCAAAATAAGTATTTTACCTTGCCCTTAATAGTTTGACAGAAAATAACCTAAACGCAGCAGTTTTTGTAATGAAAAAAAAAAAGAAACCTAGACAGACCGTGGAAAAGGCAGATCTTGGATTAAAAGCCCATCGCAGGCATCTCTGACTACTTTATCTCTACTAGTTGGACCTGAGAATGATGGAAGTTTGAGTGTCAGCAAATGAAGACCAAATTGAGAGAATGATAACTTTTCTCCTGCGTTTTCGAGTACTCGTCAATAAAAAAAAAATTGATTTTCTTATATTGTTTTCTGACCAGCTGAAGATAACCAAAGCCCACGCATAGATTTATTTTATCCTAACGAACTAATAAAATCAGGAAACTGATACTGTGTTTATTTACAGGATCTAAAAACAGACTCGAGACAACAAATAGAATGAATTTAGGCATTACTTTGACACCTCTCTCAATTTGAGAGCAAGATAATAAAGAAGACGTTCTGAGAGTAATATCATCAAAAGTTTGTGAGTGAAAATTGAAAATTCAGTAAAGTGGATATCATGCATCAAAGGGCTTTCTTTTGTTGTTAATGTTATTAAATTACACTAGACTGGTAACGTGGGAAGGGAGAAACTCCATAAGGTGGACAAACCCCAACGCAACCAGAATAGCGAGTGACAAACAAAAAGTTGAAAAACAGAAAGAGAAGATCCGAGATCACGGAACAGCTCTGTGTACAGATCATTTAAAGCTGCAAATACTCGTACCAGCAAAGACAGAGCCACCAAGAACAGTCCAAACATTCACACAGGATGGAAAAAACGAACGAGCATACTGGCATGTATGGCATCGCAACGTTTCCAAGGCAAACTCATGAAGAGCACCAATGCGCCGAGTATACCTTACCCGCACAAATGGCTCCGGAAGAAAATCAGACGGTGGATCACTAGGGCAATTATATATTTTATACAGAAAGCAGAACTCACCAATTCTGCGACGATGCACCAGATCGCACGGCACAACACCATCCAACATGAACGCACATCGACAAACCCCTTTGTCAAGCAGACACAGATGACAATCGGCAGCAGAACCCCAGACTACGGAGCAGTATTCTAGAAGAGGGAGGACATAGCTATTAAAGCAGCCACGTGTCAACTCTACCGAGCCAAGTACCCTCCGAGCACGTCTCATCAGATCAATTTTATGCGATGCACGTGAGGCAACCGAACGAATGTGGGGCTCAAACGTCAACTTTGGATCAAAATTGTTGCCCAAGATTACCAAATCATCAACTACAGCAAGTTACACACCATTCAGTTTGAGTGCAGGGAAAAGAGGTCTCACTGTACGTGACCTAGACACGATCGTGGACTTAGTCATGTCCGCATTTCGTCTCATCCCCCACCTAGAACACCAGGAATGAATCACATCCAAATCATACTGAAAGGATTCTGAAACCCCCAACCTTCACTAGGTTTATCGCCAACAGCCAGAAAAGTAACATCATGAGCGTAACCAACAAGTAAATTATTAACAAGATCAAACAGATACGCTGTATATACGATGAACAACAAAGGACCCAGAACACTAACCTGTGCAACACCAGAAACCACGTCCAAACACTCACTAACTTTTCCATCAACAACTACATATTAATATATGTCAGATAACTGACTAATTACTGCGAAAATTAAACCATCAACACTCTTCAATCTCAGCCTATGAAGCAGCCCAAGGTGAATCACGCGATCAAAAGCAGCTCTGAATTCAAGCTGTACCAACCTTGCCTCATGACCCACATCAAGAGCCAGCTGCAAGACATGAGAAATGTGAAGCCGTTCCGAAAATAATACTGTATTGGGGGAGGGACACCCTGCTTTTCAAGTAAGCGATCCAACCTCGACGGAACCAACCTCTCATAAACTTTCGACAAATCAGGTGCGATCGAGATGGGTCTATAGTCGGAGGTTCGATGTGAGACAGAGCCCTTCGGAACAGGCGTCACATGAGGGACACACTAGCATTCCGGAAAAGAGCCCAGCTGTAGCATCCGACACGGAACACAGAAGCAAGCGTGGCTGCGAGCGCACCAGCCACCCTCCGAAGAAAGAGAGGAAACATACATGACGGATCAGTGTCCCATAGGGGTCCAGGTCATGAAGAAGGCGCTCCACTTCAGAAGATCTGAGAGCAAAACCGGAGAACCTCGGCTAAGGGTCACACGCTAAAGGAATGCGCACCCGGTCCCGGCTCTGCTTCCCATCAAAGTAGCTCAAAAAAAAGCTTGCCTTGGCAGGAGGGTCAGCAACAAGATCAACCCCAGCACCAATTAAAGGGGTACAGAAGAGTTCACACCAACCACAGCGCTCTTCATGGTGGACCACCACTTTTGTGCGCCAACAGATGAAGCTAACAACTCCCTGGACCTCAAATTATGCTCCCTCTCAGCTTCCTCGTAAGTAGCACCAGCCCAACGCGCAGTTCCCGGAAATGCAGAAAGTCAACAGCAGACCGGCTAGACGCCAACGAGCATATGACTCCCGCTTCAACTGGTGCGCCCTCCTATAGGCATCATCAAACCAGGGCTCTTCGCCTGTCCTGACCGTAATGAAGCGGGAAGGGACATAGGCGCTCACCATGTCAGAGAAAAGCCGATCCAAAGTAGACTCAGGATCGGGAGGCTGTCCCACAACACCCAAAGGTAGCGCAAGCATAGCGCCAGTGACGGCATCCCAAGTCACTCTGGACTTCAAAAATATTTCACGCCTAACAGTGACTCTGGGAACCGGCTGACGGACTTGCAGTGTGGCAGAGAGGGCACCATGGTCCGAGCAACGAATGGGAGATGCCACTGGCACTCCAACCAAATAAGGATCATCAGTCATCAAAAGGTGAAGAACACCCCCCATCAAATGGGTGGAGCACCTCAACCAACTGCTCACAACCAGAGGCACTCGCGAAATTGAAGGCTGCGTGGTCATGGCAATCGATCCTTCCAGAGCCTAACCATTCCACATGGTGACAATTATAATCGCCCAAAAAAGTTAAAGCAGAACGCCTATCCGATGGCTGAATCCTAGCCATTGCGTCTAAGAGACAATCAAAGAACATATCATCAGCAGACGGGCAGCGATACACTGAAAGCAAATAAAAGTTCTTGAATTAGCCTCAGACTCGAAGTACCATCAGCTCACAACATGTGCACTCATATTCATTCTTCCTAGACACAACAACACCCTTTCGAACGTAAGCAGCCAGGCCCCTAAACCCTGAATATGAGTCGCGCAAATGCAGCACTGGCTTTTCAAAGTCCGGGAGCATCAGCTGGAAACATGACGAGGGCTTGATACGAGCGTCTCAGAACAAAGCAGCAAATCATAATTGGAAGATGCTACCGCGAGCTAAGCCAAATTACCTTAGAGACCCCGAACATTAGCACACAAGATACGGCAGGATCGAGACCAATAACCCCGAGGACCAGGGTTCAACGTCCTTATAGCGAACCATCAGGCACGCAAAAAATAATAGCTGAACAGACACCATAAACAAGAAATATCTAATATTACAAAACAGATCGGCGGTCATGATAGCTTCAAAAGCCGCCATCTATCCCGCGCCTCAAACCGTGCCATCACCAATAGGATATGGGCTGTGGCGGAAAAGAAGAAGAAGAGAAAGGAAAGGAAAAGAGCATCAGGTAGTAGCTACTACCTGATGGAAGAGAGACAGGAGTGGTGCTTAGTTAGTATAATAAAGTGTTTCACATTACCAAAATTTGTGCGTAATACAACTTGTTTTCAAAAAAGGGTGTGACTAGCGATTTGCTTTCTCACCATCTGAAGCTACGTAATATCAGCACCGAAATAATGTCTTTAATCGTGCAAGTTTACTACATCGACTAATCTCAGTTAATAATATTTTGCATTCGTGGAGTTCTACAACATTGATTACTCTCAGCTAAAGGTAACTTGTTTTCGTTGAGCAGTGCTACAAGCAACGCTCTCAGCTGATGGCGATTTGTGTTTCGTTTCAGCACACCCCATCTACCCAACGAACAACATTTTCGTCACTTTTGCAAGAACAACAGACGGAAACTTCAACAACCTTGTGTCCCTCTGCGGAGCAGAGGATGGAGTGCCTCTCGTCATCACCACGACTGCAGTCCACCAGCAGGCCACCACTCATGTGGGGAGTAAGTCATAGGGAAGCTGCGCTAGCTGGTGTTAGATTTTCAGATTTTGGTCACCGATTTCATTGGAAAAATAATATTCTGCTTCAAGTGATACCTGTGAAAAATATGACTCTATAGTCTGTTTACTTCACCATTACAAAAGTACTATTTTTGACAGGATTTTTAACCTAAGCTATCATTAGGATAGGTTAAAAACCTATCTAAAAAGCCATGGAGATTAGATTACTCCAGAGGTCCTAAACATAAAACAAGGAAATAGTGCATCTCCCCCCCCCCCCCNTAAAAAGCCATGGAGATTAGATTACTCCAGAGGTCCTAAACATAAAACAAGGAAATAGTGCATCTCCCCCCCCCCCACCCATCATTGTTACCTCAAAACAGGGTACAACATTGACCAGCAACGTTTTTCCATTTTATGGGAAAGTGGTTGGGGTCAGAAGGCTGATTTTATTGTTGAGACAGTAGTAGTATAGAGCAACCTTGTAGAAAAGTTGCAGTACAATTGATTGAATAGTTAGAAAATCGAAGCATTACAAATTCAAAATGCGGTTAAAGTAGTCCCACTTTACGGCACCGACTTTGAAGTTTCACCCCTAATTTTTTTTCACAAAGAATGAAATGAAAACGCACGTTTATATTGGTAACTGTTGCCTCAATGGAACGATAGGTAGATATCTATAGCATGGTTTATAATCCTTTACACGCTTGCAATTTATTCATATTCACCTCCGCCGAGGAGGCAATGTTTTTGTCGAGTGTGTCTTTTTGTCTCTCTGTCTTTCTGTCTATTGTCTATGAATAAGATAATTCAAAAGGACATAAACCAATCTTTACGAAAATTACAGGCATTACTATTAAGTATGTTAGAAGGAACAGATGATTGGCTTTTGTGAAGCCACTGTCAACCGTTTGTACTCATATACTATAAAGTGAAATGTTATAGTGTATTATATACGTTTTATATACTGTGTGGCATTGTAAATCGCTGACGTTCGGACTTGATCTTTTTACAACTTGATCTTATGCAATACTAACTATATTTAACTACACGAAACAAAGTAAATGATTTATATCGATAACAATTTGACTTTGAAATTGGAAAAAAATACAAGTTTTTGTTGAAAATCGCGAATTTTCAGATCACTTGCGGCATGGGAATATGTGGATCAATATTTTCGGGGCTCAAATATAAACTAGAAATGTATTTTTGCGCACTATTTTTACTACAGAAAAAAATAAGTGTAGTAATTACATGTATAATGACATTTTATCCAATATCATATATTTTCATATTTTCCCATTTTTCAAACTGCGTGCAGCAAGGGAGAAATCGAACTAGGGGTCAAAAATTTTACACTCATCATTTTTAGGTGCTTCCACACAAATCCCGCACTACACATAAGCCGTATCTCAAAAAGTTGAAAAAACGATCCACCGTAATGTACACTCATATTGACGAGCGCAATAAATGGATTTTATTTACTAAATTTCAGACTAAATGGTTTCAAACTCATGAGCAACACAATCGCTGTTTTGCAGGTTCCGGGTTCTTGTTTTTCTTCAGCAACAGACGAGCTTGGCTCATTGCCAGAGACGCCAACGAAGACGTGGCGCCCATTTGGCCTGACGGAACTCCGGTGAACGCCTCGATCTTCTCTGGCAGCATTCAGGTGTCGCCGCCAGGCAATGGCCCGTACCACAGCACACAGTTGACCAGCGACGGAGAGATGATCATCGTGTCCCAAGTTCTGCCGGACTCGTACCCTGTTGTTTGCAACAAACTTGCTTGATTGCGGAAATTATTACTTAGAAATTGATTGGTATTTTATCGTGCAAACATCACAGTTGCTCGCTCCAAAATGAGACTATTTTGTAGCTATGAGCATAAAGCTGACTATCGGAATAAGAAAGCGCGGATTAAACCCTGTTCTTGATATTTCAGTGAATTTCTTTATTGCATCATACAAAGTGAAGAAAGTACGTCTTGGTGTCAGCTGACATATATTTGTTGTATCAAGTGATTAAGAAATTTCATGCCAGTTTTTATACCAAATTCTCTAAAAAGGCTACAATGAACCTTTTTTAAGTGCTGGATACCTGCTGAAACATCTATTGTACCATTGAAATACAGAGATATAGGCACAAAGTTCGCTAAATACTCGTAGTTTCACAAATATTCCTCCTACTGGCTTTGCACTTTTGCGTTCAACCTCAGGTTCAAAACTTCTTCAGCAGCAAACCTTGTCCCTCTGATTGCTCTGACAAATCTTTGGAAGACTACAGCAATTCTCGAAGGCACATTGGTGCGGATGCACACATTTCAAGTTGGATCAATATCATTGGCTTGAAATTTCAGACGGTTTTCAACCGACAGTCGAATATTGTGTACTCGCCTGTAATCTTTCTTATTTGACGCAGGTATTTTATAGTCCGGGAGCCCATGGAGATTTGTTTAGAATTGCGAGTAAAAAAGGATTGAGACTGAAAGTATGATGGGGTAGGCCATTGGACCCTGGAATGGCCTTTCTTAAGTTTCAGGTGCTTTACCAATACCAATGGGAGACTCTACGAAGTCCAAAAATGTAAGTTCAATTAGCATAATTTAATACACCAACGAAGCCTACGCCAAAATATCTCTTGAGATGCCCCATACTAATAAAATAATTATTAAGGGAATCCACCTGCTTCAGAACAGCCAAAAGTTGAAAAGCTGTCAGCGTCATTTTTATTCACTAAAATGATTCTATATATGAATGTGTGGAATACGTGATAGAAATACTAGAGCAGCGTCCTGCCTGCTACCCTCACAATGGTGGGGGTTAGGGATTGAAATGGGAGTGGTGGTGGGGCAGTGTTGAAGAAATCTGTACTTTGCAGGTTCCCCTGAAAACTAATGTTTTGGGGTGCCTAACTAAGTTTTCCTCCGTCATTTTTTGACACAAAGAGACGAGATATGGCTCGTTTGAAAGAAGTAGAGTTGCTCTACAAGCTGACAGGAAGTTTTTCGGTAGGAAAATATATAGCAGCTCCGACGGGTTGGGTTAAGTTAGAAGCACTACCTCAGGTTAAACTAGGTACATCAAAACATTTACTAACCGTAGATTATCCACGGGGGTCTCGTAGAGGACAGATACCTACAATCTACATAGGAGGGCAACTATCCCCATAGGAGATTAACAACCTCTTGGAATTACAACTACCCACTGGGAGAACAACTACCCTCAGGATGACAACTACCCCTCTGAAGTTACCTACCTCCAGGAGCAAAACTACCTGCTGGGACAGCAACTACCGATTTGCACTAAAAGACACGATAAAATTACATGTTCAAATAATTACATTAAAGTCCAGTAACAATCATGCCGGTAGCTGGAAATTTTTAAACCCTTAGAATAAACTAAGCAAACCTTGAATTTCTTTCACGGGTCCAGCTAGTAAAGTATTAAGCAGCCATGGGTTGAATGTAGAATTGAAATAATGGAACACACCGATAAAAAACGCACTTGTTAAAACTATGTAAGTTTAAATTATGTTAGGTAGCTTCAGACGATGAGAAACGAAGGCTAACGAAGGTGTGTAAATATACCTTGCGGAGAAACTATGCGAAAAGTACCTCCAATGAGTGAGATTGCTATATTTGTTTGTATGCTGTCTTTATTTCTCTATTGTGATATACAAGGGTGAAAGTTTTGCAGGTAGAACATCTGCGAAATCCGTCGGTGATAATCATTGAACAATGCTTCCTTAACTTTAGTTTTCTACGAACACCCGCAAAAATTGCTTGAAACATACGGACCCTTGACATAAAAAAATGCATTATCTTCGTTGATTATATGTGCTGAATGACTGTAATCCATTTCTCTAAATGTTTATTGCGCCAAAAATAATGTCATATAATTACTATAGCTCAATCGAAACATAAAAATAAAAGACGCCTAATACATATACAATTCCTCAGGTGACATCACTGTTTATCCCATCCAGTAGTTATCCCATCCGGTAATGCACGAAATTGATACCTCAGCTGCGAAATAAGTCGTATGAATGTCGCCTAAAAGAACTTGGTCTGATCTCTCTCGAGCAAAGACGTCTCAGGGGGCAACTAATAGAAACATTCAAGTATTTAANNNAAGTCAGCAGTTCTTTCCGTATTTCATAGTCAGCATTTGGAATAGGCTCCCCTCCGATGTTGTTAGTGCGGAGTCAGTCAACGCGTTTAAAAATCGTCTTGACGTATATTGGGAGAGACATCCTCCGCAATTAAGCACTCCTCCTCCGGGAGTTGCAAACACTTAACGGCCAAAGCTTCCGAAGCAACCTTAATCCATCTCATTCTACCTCCCTCTCCAACTACACAGTTTGATATCTCTAAGCTCCGCGTGTCAGCGGCTCTTGAACGTGCTTGCGTGCGTTCAAGATCGTTTCTTGGCCAGGGACTCTTCACCCCCCCCTTTTTTTCTCTCTCTCTTTTCTCCTGTCCTCTATATCCCACTAACATAATGGCAATAGCTCATAGAGTGCCGGGGCGTATGATCCGGTGTCTCTTTGGGAATGGGCTTCATGGTTCGTTTACTGCCGCCTATCTAATGTAATCTAATCTACTCTGATGATTCTATGTTAGACTAGCGTCAAATGACTTTGCATTGAATTACAGTTATCCTATTCTGCAATCATCGTTATTAAAAAATCCAACGTATTCTATGATGAAAACTAGGGCATTAAGGGGTAACTTTATCAGACGGTTCATTTACAGATAATTAGTGATATCCGATCTGAGTGTTTGGGCTACGCCCTTGAAACCTTCAAAATTGTGACTTTCACGCCAATAGCGTCACTCTCGTTGCAGCGAAGAGTCTTTGGTACTTCCACAATGACGGGACTCAATTGTGACGTCACAATTCTAAAGGTTTCAAGGGCGTAGTGCAAACACTCAAATCTGACCTATCTTTCTTTTGTAAATGAACTGTGCTTTATCATTATTAAACTTTCAAACTAGAAAAAAAGTTGTAATAGGGATGTAAGGAGGTAATAGTTCGATGAAACATATTTTTTCTCCAATGCTTTGAAATAAGTTATTAATCAGTATCACCAATGCGATAACAGCGATGAAATATTGTTATAGAAGCTCCAAACGTCATGAATCAGTAGGGTTCCGTGCGTGAACCTACAAGGGGTGCGTAGGTTTATACGCACCAAAATGGGAAACACTGTATAGTAGGGTGGAACGTTTTTCAATTTTTTTTATTTTCCATAGTAGCTAATTGGGAAACGTTGTCAAATGGGAAGAAAAAAAAGTGTTATAAACATTTTTTCCTTGCGGATATCTTCTACCACCCGAAGACCCATAAAGTTTGAAAAAAGTGTTCATGTTGGGGAAAAACAATTTTTCTTTTAATTTTTTTTTCTTTTGTTAACTAAACAGTAGCTACACATCAGAGAAACACACAGGCAAAGTTTTAGGCAGTCAGTGCAACGCTAAGTGGGTAGAACAGGGGGATGAAGGGGTCCAGGGCTCTCATTAACTCTGCCTGTGAGCTTGAATATCTAGCGACAAATGACATTTTCCCAGCACTGATACCACCTACATGGATGTAGGCTGTGGTCCTTATCTCCATGTAGGTTGCATCAGTGAGCAGAAAATGCTATTTGACTCTGGATATTGAAGCTCACAAGCAGAATTTATAGAAAGGCTCGTACCCCTTCATCCCCTGTTCTACCCACTTAGCGTTGCACTGGCTGCTTAAAACTTTGTCTGCGTGTTTTTCTGATGTGTAGCTACAATTTATGGAACAAAAGAAAAAAATCAACTTTTTACACACGACAGTCCTTTTTTCAAGCTTCATGGGTCTTGGTGCGGTAGAATATATCCGTCTGGGAAAAATGCTTTTAATACAATTTTTTCTCCCCCTTTGGGGACGGTTCCGAACTAGCCATTATGGACAATAAAATAATAATAATTGAAAAATAATTGAAAAACGCTCCACTATACTGTATAGTGTTTAGATAGGTTGTGTTGGGTGATTTAGGATGAACGAGCAGCAACTTGACATATGAGGGCTACGTTAAGCCCTTTGCGTACGAGTCGGAACACGGCAGCGCTTCACCACCTCAGAATCGCTGCTTTTGTGCACATAATAACGATTGAATCTATTGAGACACATCGATTCCAAATATATATAGTTGCGAATGGAAACTCAAGAGAGAGTCTCGACTGAGTAAGTGGCTCTATTTATGGGGTAGGTTGAGGAGTTGCATTAGCTCGAACCACAGACCCCGCAATGCTGTGCAGTGTGGTCCATGGTCGAACTAAGATGAGTTATAATAGCTTAGGTTATGATTGCTCCATTTTAAAACAGGAGAACATTAACTAATTGGGGAATTTCCACGGCTGCCGCTAGTGTTATATAAAGGGCTAGGTAATTAGTACTAATTAGGTTCGTCTGAAATGAGTCACGTACAGGTGCTGACACTCAAGAATGCCTGAGTCACGTACAGGTGCTGACACTCAAGAACGCTTGAGCCACGTACACGTGCTGTCACTCAAGAACGTTTGAGTCACTCACAGGTGCTGACACTCAAGAACTCTTGAGTCACGTACATGTGCTGACACTCAAGAACGCTTGGGTCAAGTACAGGTGCTGACACTCAAGAACACTTGATTTCGAATTTAAACCTCAAGCTGAACATTTAGCGTTGGTTTAACTCATATGCTCAATTATGTTAATCAGCCTGTAACTTTGGAGTTTCTTTTAGTGGTTTTTAGGATTGGTACAGGATTCGAAACTTAAGAACGACCTTTCCAGGGTCCAATGGCCTACCTTATCATACTTTTACTCCCAAACCCCGCTTACTTGTAATGCTAATTAATGCTAGCAGATCTCCACGGGCTCCCGGCTTATTTCAGTCTTCTGTCATCAGCTGTGAGCGCTGATAAACTTCCACTCTAAATCTCATTTCTTTCTTGATTCCAGAGAACGGTGCATGTTTTCCTTCAAGTCGCAGGACAGGGAGAGTCTTGCCACGCAGCTAGCAGAAATTTATTTTTTCTGTACAGATAGGGGACAGCTCTACTACTGGAAATATTCACTGTTAAACAGAAAGCCATAAAAATATATTTTTTTTTTCCAACAATACGGACCTAGCTTACATTCGGTGCAGTTCTCTGTCGTACCGATCGAATGACAAACCCAAAATGGTTATAACTCGGTTCGAGACCTTCAATATATATACTGTAGCACCTGGTTCGTTGATGAATGTTATACAATAAGTTCAGCAATACTATTATCAACTGTCGTTACTTACAAATTGATAGCCCGATATCAATTTTCGGTAATGCATATGTTTTAGTGTGTCTGCACAACTACTACCTGAGCACAGTGTTCATAATCAATTATTTTGGATACATCGTAGTCCACCCTCTGTGTTTGCTTTTGTGAGGTGTGCGTCTAGAAAATATACACTTGCTTTCACTTAATATCTTCCTTTTTCTTTAACAGTTTCATAGGAGTCGGTTTATGGTTTATGTAGTGGCTAGAGGTTGTTACTGTAATGATTATCACCCGCAAGCGAAGCGAAAAGCGGTGATAAAGTCTTCGTTCACGATTTAAGTATACCTACTTCCATATCAATTTGTCTGTTCACCCAAAAAGAGGAAGGAGTTGAGCAATGATCATGTGTTTTTACAGGCAGTCAGGTGGATTGACGTAGATGTGAAAAAAAAAGAATACTACAGTTAGATGGCCAGAAACGACGGCGTTGAATTTCGCTGTCTGTCCACTCAAAAAGAGGCAGAAGAAGGTGAGTTCTAATATATACTTTTTCACGTAGTCAGGCGGGTTTCTAGAACGTGAAAAAAGAAAAAAAAATAAATAGAGTTAGCTGGACATAAAAATTACTGCATTGAGTTTATCCCCACCGCGGGTGATGGTCTTACGCTACGAGTTCTAGTTTGATTCTACTAGCGATTCTGTTCATGCGCAGGTCTCGCAGTCTGCACGTTACGCTGTCTGTATTACAACAGAAAAAATAAATTCATCTGTCATGCAGGTTAGGCTAGGTATCAACAAAAATTGGTTTTGCGGTATTCATCACGCATCATTTTTTATGTACTGTTTGATTTAGGTTTAAGGATCTTCATTCTTTGCACCTTTGTGAGCGGCTCGAGTATTAATAAAGAATATAATAATCTTTGTTTGGTAGATTTCCGCAAATCCCGGCGAATTCTAAGAAGAAATTTTGCAAATATAAGCGAGTGACAGACACAATTACTTCCGGCTCTAATTCACACTGATTTACCATTGATTTCGCCATTAACATTCGTACAACTGACGAACGTCTGATGGTAGAAATGAGCCAATCTGGAAATGGATCGTAAAATATGTGCCCAGTATTCCAGTTCTTTTTGGATCAAGCTTGTATTTCTCTGACGCGATAAGTGGACGCTAAGGTTTTGCATAGTAAATGTGGAAGAAAATTACTTAATGATTACACTACGTCTCTCTTATCCGTTCATAGAAAATCTGTCAAGAAAAGAAATTTTACTACAACGATTCAACATCATATTTATTTTGGTCAGATACTTTTGTCCCTCATTATTTTTACTTGTGGTAAATTTGACTGTTCTATTTAAATATTCTATTATATATATGTTATATAAACGTCCTGTATTAATTATCCTAAAGCAGTCCCTACATTTTTTAAGATATATAAAAAATAGAGTTGTGCAACTACTCATGTCTAGGCACTGTACATAGGTAACACCGTACCTTTCATCACAGTTATTTAGTGACTGTAAGAAATAAGAAAAAAATAGAAAGCACTATCTTTTGGCAAATTACAAAATTGAAATAAAAGTCGACACGAACTACCATTAAAGTTTGACGTTTCGGAAATTTTTGCCCACTTTCAAAAACCTAATAAAATCTTCAAAGGATACCTAAAAAAAAATTATTTTAGAACACCTAAAATGTGATCGTGTTAGCAGGGTGGGACCTAGAGGGCGAATGACCATGGTGCGATATGGGGTCCTCATAAAGCGTCGAGCGGCACGGGAAGCGGAGGAAAAACGAGCGAGTGCAGTCGGAGGAAAAAGCGTCAGCCATGGTTGTGACGAGTGGTACAGCTGTAGTCATTGTATAGGGCGGGAAGAAAAAGAACATGTACAGTCATGGGGGAAAAATGTCTGTCCTGCACAAGGAGCGGACGAACTAAGCTGTGAGCAGGGGCCAGGCGTCAGCTCCCGTACAGTCAGCAGATGTGTAGTTAGTTAGTCGGGGATAGTGTGAAGAGGTACAGCTGAGGTCATAATGTTGAGGTTAGGTCTTGTTCTATGGATATAAAGGGATTTTAACGTTGTGAGTTCGATTGGATTAGAGGAGACAATGATTGAGAAGTCATTTTTGCTTATGGAATGGTCATTTTGCTCAGCATGCATTGAAATCGCAAGCACTGCGTCCCAACTTTTCATTTGCATATATAAAAAACAAAGTAAAAGAAACTTCCAATAGCATCTACAACTCGAACAATAAACATAAAGCATTTTCTCCAATCTTTTCTAGGTCTGATCTATCACTATTATCTAACTTCCATAAAGAAAATTCCGTAGTGGTGTGTAGACCCGACAAGGGAAGAGGTGTTGCCATCTTGGACAAAAATCAGTATCTTCAAAAAATGAATGTTATCCTCTCCGATACAACCAAGTTCACTGTTTTTGATTCGCATACCGACC
>LQNS02278148.1:9734985-9752234 GCA_001587735.2 Parhyale hawaiensis | reverse complement strand
ATGGTCCTTCGTTCCCCTGGTGTTCCTGCGACATCCTTTCTGTTGGTCGGGTAGGAGCTTCTTTGAGTCTAGATGTTGGTAGACTCTCTCGTAGATTATGCCCGTCAGCACCTTCCACATAAGGGAGAGGCACGTAATTGGGCAGTAAGTGCTGACCTCCGTGCCCTTTGCTTTGCCCATCTGGATTAGGACCGCCTTCCCTGAGGTAATCCAGGTGGGCACGGTTCCGCGTTGCAGGCAGTGGTTGAGCTGTGCAGCAATTCTGGAGTGCAGCGATGTGAAAGTTTTGATTCAGTAACCTTGAACCATATCTGGTCCGGGTGCTTTCCAGTTCTTGGTCTTGCTCAGTTGCTTTTGGAGCTGTTGACTGGTGATTGTAAGCTCTGGATCTGCTGCGACGTTTTTCTCCTTGACGTCGTGGAGCCATTCTGCGACATTGTTTTGTCGTACCTCTTTGCTCCAGATGTCACTCAAGAAAAATATGCTCTCCTCTGCGTTGGGGGAGTCAGAACTGGTCTCTTCTCTTCTAAGGGTTTGATAGAAGATTGTACCAATCACTGAGTTGACGCGGAAAGCAGCTGTTCGAATCTTTGGTTTCGGTAGATGTCGCAGGCTGGAATGACCTTTTGGCGTCGTCTCTACGACGCCAAAAGGTTCCGGAGTTCCGGAGTAAGTCACGCAGCTCTAGTAAGTCACTCCGCTGGAGGTTGGATATATCGGGTTCTGTCTCTTCGTTCATCGAGTCGCTCAGGCTCATATCGTGGGCCGGTAAGTGCCGAGGCCGACGTCGTGGCAACTGGTTGAGGTCGTCAGAGTCGATCTCTGATGGGACGTAGTTCAATAGTAGGCTGACAGTGAGTTCCTGGTTAGAGTGACTTGGCATTGATTCTGCGCTGGAGTTTCGGTGTAAGTCTCGTAGCACCAGCGAGTCATTCCGCTGCTGGTCGGACACGTCGGGATCTGTCACATCGTCTTCTGACTCGCTTTGGCTCTGGCTGAATGCTAGTAAGACCAAGCCGATGATGATCAGTCGGTCTCGGACACTTCTACCGCGGCATCCCCAACTGGAGATTGATGACACTTTACTTCAGGAGTCTGGCTCCTCAGAGATTCTTGGTGCTGTCTTTGATGAGAAGCTTACTTTTGAGCTACATATTAGGAGGTTGGTGTCACGCTCTTCTAGTAAGATTGGACTCCTGCGTAAGGTGAATTCCGTGTTTGGTGATAGTCAGGTTGCCCGGGGATGTTTTTATGCGTTTTTGCTGCCTGTGTTGGAGTATTGCTCACCGGTCTGGGCTTCAGCTGCTGACACTCACTTGCGTCTGTTAGACCGACTTGTTAGTTCAGCCAGCAGGCTGTGCGCTGATAATGATCTTGTGAACCTGTCTCACAGGAGAAGAGTCGCAGAGCTATGTATGTTTTATAAAGTGTACGATAATGAGAGGCATTAGTTGTATTCTTCTCTCCCTGCCCTCAAGGTTTTTGGGAGAGAGACTCGTGCTGCGCGCGGAGCGCACCCTTACACTTTGGAGGCTGTCAAATGTCGAGCTAATCAGTTCTGTCGGTGTTTCATGCCCTGGTCGGCTAGGATTTGGAATTTGTTACCGGCATCAGCTTTTAATCGTATTGGTCTGCAGGCGTTTAATTCAGCTGCTGATAGTTTTTGCTTGATTTCCTTTAGCAGCGTTTTGGGCTTCCCGGTGTTGCAAGATGCTTCATTTGGGTTGAGTTGCCTGTCCGCTGGAGCTCAGACGTGAGGTTTTAATAATAATAACAATTGTGGGCTGGTAAGTGCCTAGGCTCACGTGAGGGCGACCGATTGGGGTCGTCAGAGTCGATCTCAGACGCAACTGCGCCTCCGTCAGGGGTTCCCTCCTTTGGAATGGAATTATCTTCATTATTGTTACAGTGCCTGTAAAATGTTGACCTCAGCTGTGCAGTCGCTCACGCGTCGGTAACAGATCCTCCTCTCGTAATTCTTAAAACTACTGCATCAGTGAAAAATAAAATGAATTGACGTTCGCCAGTTTCGAAAACATCGTTCCGTAAGAGACAGTTTAGGTGTTGGGAAAGCGATTAAGTAATTTTTTTCAAGTTAGTTAACGCAAGTCGGACGCAACACTTACTATAATATTATATTGCTGTTAACGCGTGCGGCTTTTAGAAGCTGATGTGTCTTTTTTTCAAATTTTACCGAACAATTGTATGGCTTCCGCGTATTATGTATAGACTTGTTTAATATTACTTCACCAGAAGGAAAGAAATTTGTTTCTCTGATGCTTCACCGTATTCTATGCAAATGTTTTTAAAAAAGTTCTTCTATATCGGTGTTTAATCATATGCATCTGAACCATTTTCTGTTGCATCGGTTTCAAATGATAGAGGATCGCAGGTCATTGGTACGAGACATGAATGAATAAAAAACATGAATGTTTTCAACCATGTGATTTCATCTTCAGAATTCCATATTACTCTCGATGAAACTCACTTGATTTATTGCATTTTAAAAACGAAAAACTAGACTCTAAAAGTACTTCTGACACATGCGGCCATTTACTGCGATGAATAATTCTCTGCTCTTTTACAAGCCTTTTAACCGAAGTTCTTACAATATTTCATTTCTCAGAAAGCTTGAAAAAAGTTCGTAGATGCTTTGATACATTTTTTTTTGTGCAATTATAAAATATGTCGGACATGTACGACACACTGGAGGCCCAAATGAAATGACGAAGAAACAATATAAAATGGTTATTTATTGACGTATTACGGTTTTATGACGTCACATGCTGATTACACATGGTGTACTGCAGCTTACGTCCTACGCGGGTGCTAACCTTGTAAGTCTCATCATCCCTGGTGTGATATCATATTCAGCTTAGGAGATAAATTTAAACAAAAACAACAAAAAAAAAACATTTATGTCTCACATGGAGACTGTGACCAACAAGGTTAGGGCACAGCATCCTGAGGTTTTCATTTGTAGTACTAACATAAGAATAATACTAGAAATAACATAAGAGAGAATTGGCATTAAGTTTGCAGAGATCTATTAGTGCAAAGCCTGCATCTTAATATGAAAATGATATTGACACTACTTTCCATTGAAAGAAGCGTTGGTTACACAGAGTCGGGGTGAAATTTTTTTTTCTTTTTTTTGAGAGTATGAAATACAGTATACAGCCTAAAGTGGGCTAGGGCAAGTCGTTGCTATTAGTAAACGATACGTTTACAAGGATTTCAAAAAAGATGAGGAAAGTGGGATTGGAAATTTAGAATATATAGACCAGCTAACCCTATTGAGGAGTGAATGAAAAACGGGCATGTTTTGGAAGAAATGATAATAATAAAAACTCTTGAAATAAGATAAACCGATAAATTATATTACAGTGAAAGAGACGCTGTACGTTTCCAATTTAATTCATTATATAACCGTGATTTCCTTATTTATGATAGGTAAGAATTTATTGGTGAAAAAGAGCCAATGGGGGCATTACCGTGAAATCAATTTCCTCTGCAAGTGTCACCAAGCAAGTTACGGATATCTTTTCAGCGTTGGTGCGGACTAAAACTCAGAAAACAGTGCTCTTCTCTGTTATTTCTAAGGCACAATACATTCTGACAAGTCGATCGTCGAACGCATCAACATGAATTACGCGTGAACTTGCCTTAAGAATATATTTGCTACTATTCTCTCACTCAGTATGTTTTACTTCAGCTGCACGACAGTCTTTTTCAGCGAGTAATAACAACCCCTGAACTTGTCTGCATTATATGAAGAGAAACACCTATTAATAATGGGCCTAAATACATTACCTGCAATACAAATTTATATTGAACTCTAATTAGGACACCTAGGTTACACAGAATAGACAGTAACGTCAATGATAAAAGCATAAACATTCAGAGAGCTTCCCAACGCGGGGTCCGCTATGGCGCGGACCCGGATATTTCTTTTTCTTCGTATGCTGGTCTGTTCCTCCCGTTTTTATTACTCCCTGGTTGCTACAGACTTACACAGCGTAGCCGTATAATATTACGATTATTACTCAAGCTGCCCAGCTCCTGCTGGACTACCGTTCTAGTCACCAATTTACGTTATGAATATTTATGTTGGTATCGTGATATCAAAGACCAATTTAGCAGTGCCTTTCTATATATTATTGGAAAGGCCTAATTGCATCAATCTCTGAGAAATGCATCGTAATTTCTTTGTCTAAATTATAGATGAGGTGATTTGTTGGGCCTGCTCCTCTAGATAAGCGCTCGGCACGTGCATCCAATCTAGTAAAAGTATGGAGGAACTTTAATTGTCATACAAACGAGTTTATGCTATCAATTTCACGGCAGTTTAAATTACTGCAATGATAGGAAAGATATTAAAACCTTATTTTACAGTAAGTTTCTTTATCAATCGTCCTTATATCTACAATGAATACACGTACATGGCAGGCATCACTTTTAGAAGAGCTTGACATGAATATCTATATAACAATAAAAACAGGGCATTCGATTACACGGTTGAACGTATTATAGGCAAACTTATTATTGCATTGTTTCAGGCTTGTTTGTAGCCTACTTGGAATAGGTATATTCTACTGAAGCGCACAAGCTCCCTATTTGCTACCGGAGCTTGCGTGCCTTTTTGGCTTGGTATTTCGGCTTGCAAAGGGGGGGGGGATGTGCAAGGAATCAGGCCCACACTTTTCTTCAACCATCATAGCTGCACATACTGCCCTCGTCTTCTAAAGTTTAGATATTTTGTTCTTCAGAATGGGCGACTAATATGCCACTCGGTATCTTATATGCCAACCTCTTTCAGTTTCCATCCATTCTTCAACATTATATTTTTTCCCCCGGTGTAAAAATTTTATCCAAGATTTTGCCAGGAGATTCCGCGAGCTAGCTTGCGTAAATGCGGTGCAGGCTATTTATTGCTCAGTAAACCTGTTCATCACCCAGTCACTCAGCTATGGTGACTGCCGGAATTGTAGCTATTAACAATGGAAAAGTTCCAGCCACTATGTACGGCGACCGCTGCCAGCAACGGCGGTTGGATGAGGACTCCAGGTTACCCTAAGGTAACCTGTTCAGTGTGCATTTCACCTTTCCATGTTATGCAGACACCTCAACATGGTCAACGTGAAAAGTTATATATATATTATTAATCTATTCCGTCCTCCTGTTTACTGAAATTTCTTCACATAAAACGGAAATTTTGATCAGCTCATAATGAAGCAGGATATCTTATAACTATTTAAACTGATGTAAACATGACGATTTTCTTACATATTCAGTGTATTCCTGGCATACTGACAAAGTAGTGACAGGAATATTTGGAGCAGTACGTGATTATGCATTAAAATAAATTATTATGCTATTGTTCTGTATGTAGCAATGAGTGATCCCAGAACTAAATTGAGAACTGTATGAAAAGTTTTAGGCATCAGTAACGCTAATAGGGACAAGGAATTTTTTGTTGATTTATTTTTCAACATTATCAGTTTCTTAACAGCCTCAAAGTTTGGACGGAACACTTACAAGAGGCTGAACTTAGAAAAAAAGACTGATAATGCATCAACGCTTCTTCTACAACGATACTCAATGCTTATCATACGCCCCTCATGGCTCTAAATGATATACAGTAGATAGATGAAAATCAAATATAGGTCAAACAGTATTTTTTAGATGAAGAGTGTCTAGTACAGTTTAATGTCGATGAAAAACTTATAAAAAATAAATGGCTAGAACACTCTGAGAGCGCATACCTTCGCAAAGCAAGGCATGGAAACGAAACATTCAAATTGATAACTAAACTATATATTTTTTTCATTTATGTCAACATAAACTGTAATCATTTGTGTCTTATAACAGTAATAACAATTTCTGTAATTTTCCTGAAAATTCGTTTACAATTTTTTGAGTTATGTTGCTAGGAAACATTCTGACAGACATTAGTCAAACACACGAACAGACCAACCGACCATTCTCAAACTTTTATCATTTATGTCTTTCAACATGACTAACAATTCCTCTATAATTTCACAAATATATCCGAACATAACTTTTTAAGTTTTATTGTCAGCAAGCATACAATTGAACACTGGCACAAACAGCAAACGAACCATCAAGTTATCACAAAAATTCGATCATTGACTCCATACGCAACAACTCGTGGAAATTAAAAAAAGTATAAAAAAATCTGCCCGTGACTTTTTGAGTTACGGTCCTAATAAAAAATAGGGAGACAAGCAAACAGATGTACAAATCGTCTCCAAAAGTTAATCATCTGTTCTTCCCAATATACCAAACAATTCCTGGAAATTTTTAGTTATCTTGGTGGCAGCAAACAGAGAGACAGACAAATATACAAACTCGACCATAACATAACTTCCTTGCTGAGATAGCAAAAAATACAGTCGTATTTTTAATGATACTTGTTAGAGAAAAAAGGCTGGTCCCTGTATATGCTTAGATGAAGTATAGATAAACTCATTTAATGAGATTTTGAGCCCCATTCGCATCTGGAAATAGCCGGATAGGCAGCTTACAGTCTTCCTATTTCCTCAGGCTGGATAAATATATTAAAGGCAAGTGGATGCCTCTCATTCCAATCATCACAAGCCCTATTTGCATCAGACATAACCACTATGTGAGCCCTCAGACTTCCAGATTATTATAGATATGCAACACGGTGCTTCTGATGTGAATTTTCTCGCAATCGTCAAGTAAAGTATGCAGTAATAGTGGACCAGAGAAATCAAAGATATTGTTATGTCGCTCCCTAACGCACGCCAGCATAGGCGTCATCACATGTACTTACATCAGTCAAGCTCTTACCGTACTGGTCTGCGCGTCACAGACGAAGAGTCTCACTCTCGTTCTGACCCAGACTGAACAGGCTATTCACAGCTGAGGCAGCCATTTCTGGCACCAGTTCAACCAATTCTGCAAGGAAAGAAGAACCAACACGCACCTTATGTAAGTGAAATAAATTAGCTTGTTATTTCTCCGCGATTTTCATTAGTGATATTTAAAAAAAAAAAGAAAAACAGAGTTAATGCAGTTTTGTATTTCGATGTTTTTGCTGGCAGGTACAGAATTGTATCAACTGTATTGCACATTACAATGCTTTGAACTGCATTGCACCGCAGGAACTGTATTGCAACCTAACTTACTAAGGTACATTGACGATGTAGATGGTTTTGGTGAAGGCTTTTGCTGTTATTGAGAGCAAAACCTATTCCCCGGTTTCCTAGTCCGTCATTGCTCTTAATTTAACATACCTCGTCCAACCGTGTTTTAACGTCATCTGTCTCGCCTAATCCTAATATACATGACCTAACCTAATATACCTAACTAGAATCATCGTAATCTCCATTGCATTTCTCCTATTCCATGGCACTGCACTGTGTTGCAGTCTACCTCATCTTCGTGCACCACATTGCACTGCACAATAGTGCATTACCGGTATATGTACGGGGTGTTCCGAAAAAAAAATCGAGCCAAACTTTTTTTGTTGATCGGGATTTAAAAACTACGAAACTCATGGGCATTGATATCTAATATACGAACTAGAGATGTATCCCGGGAGTGCAGGCATCACATAAGGAATGTAATGTAATGTACGGGGTGTTCCGAACTAGAGATGTATCCCGGGAGTGCAGGCATCACATAAGGAATGTAATGTAATGTACGGGGTGTTCCTAGTCCTGAATTCACGATTTGTGTCCAATCACCAACAAAAATTAATTTTCTATTCCTTGTAATATACCTAGAAGTTTTTACAGATTTCATGAAGATTCGCCCATCGTTCAAAACGTTTGACTAGTGTTTTAGCAAACAAAAAGGTAAACAGAGAGCCAAATGGCAAACGGCATAACGAACTAGAGCAATCTGAGAGCTCATACGTCCGCCAAGCGAGGCAACGGTAGCAAAAAATTTAAATTGGCTCTGAGACCATTATTTTCTTTGTTTAAACTCCAAAATCTAATCAGTTGTGCCTTTTGATAGTCATAACAGCTTGTGCAATTTTCTTGAATATCCGTTCATAACTTTTTGAGTTATACTGCTAACAAACGTTATGACAAACATGAGTCAAACATACAAACGAACAAACTGATCTGCACCAAAATTGAATCATTTATGTCTTTTAACATTACTAACAACCCCTATAAATTTCATAAAGATCTATTCATAATTTTTCTTGGTGATTGTGCTAACAAGCAGAACATTGAAAACAGTGACAAACGAACGAGCAAACGGATCATTACCAAAATTTGGTCATTTACTCTTTGTGCTATACCTAACGATTCATGTTAATTTCATCAAAACCCATCAATAACTTTTTGAGTAATAGCCTTGAGAAAAATGTGACAGATAAAACAAACGGATTTACGGATCTTCATAATAGTTGATTATCTGTTCCTCCTAACATATCTGACAATCCCTGTAAATTTCGTCAAAATCGGTTCATAACTTTTTCAGTAATCTTAGTGATAGACAGACAAAGCGACATACTGACAAACAAACACGACTAAAACATAACCTCCTTATCGGAGGGAATCATCGCTAAAATTCCGTTATTTATTACCTCCACCAAGGAGGTAATGTTTTCGTCGAGTCTCTCTGGCTGTTTGTCTGTCTGTCTCCAAGATAACTCAAAAAGTTGTTGACGGATTTTGACAAAAATTACAGGGTTTGTTAGGTATGTTCGGAGAAAAATATGATTACCTTTTGGTGAAGATCTGTGCATCCGTTTGTTTGTATGTCTGCCCCTTTTTTCTCAATGACATAACTCGAAAAGTTATGGTCATATTTTTATGATATTCATATGAGTTGCTAGGTATGTATCACAAAGAGTAAATGATTAAATTTTTGTGATGATACGTTCGTTCGTTCAGTTGTTTGTCCCTGTTTATTATTTATGCTTGCTAGCACAATCACTCAAAAAATAATAAATGGATCTTTATGAAATTCATTGGGGTTGTTAGTAATGTTAAAAGACATAAATGATTGAATTTTGGTGCATATCGGTTTGTTCGTTGGTATCATAAACTCATGTTTATTATAACGTTTGCTTGCAGCATAACTCAGAAAGTTATGAACGGATATTCAGGAAAATTACACAAGCTGTTATTACTATCAAAAGGCACAAATAAATAGATTTTGGAGTTTATACAAAGAAAATGATTGTTGCTACCGTTGCCTTGCTTAGCGGAGGTATGCGCTCTCTGAGTGCTCTAGTTAGTCATAACATTATTTTCTAATAGTCGCTGTAAACTCCATAAAGATCCGTTGCTAGTCTTTTGAGTTATATTACTGAAAAACAGGAAAAAGAAAAAGAACACAGGAACTAAAAGACACACGAGCGACTAGTTCATCACTGATATTTGGTCATTTGTTCTTCATTACATTCGAAACAGATGCTGCAAAATGCACGCAGATCCGTTCGAAGCATTTCGTGTTATGTTACAAAAAATTAGACAAACAGACGACAAATGGCTGGATCTTCACTAAAAGTAAATTATCTGTTGCACCTGATGTACCTACCAGTCCCAGTAAATTTCATGAAAATTTGTCCGCAACTTTTGTGAGTAATGTTACTGAAAGACAAACAACCAGGCAAACGTCGGCAAAAGCTTAATATCCTTGGCGGAGCTAATTATTTTCACATCTGCATAGTACACTCTGAATACTAATGAGGACTCATGTTGAAATGAAGATTTGACCGATGTCGTGCGGCTGCAATTTCTTCTTCCAGGCTTTCCCAGCTTGCTGTAAACTTTATAGTTAGTTGTCATGACCCGTATAGTGTAGGTAATGCAATCTGTAGCTAGGAGGACTTCGAAGTTACTCCGATAACAATCGAGAGCAAAATCTATGTTGTTGGTGGCGGGCTCTAAGGACATAATATAAGTGATGAAGATTTTAAACTGAAAAAGCACTTTAGAGCATTTTTGAAACGCAGAATACATCTGGACAAGTTTGATCTGGGCAGGGTTTAACAGAAGCTCAGTCGCACTGGAAAAGGGGCAACACGAGTGATACCAAGAGTACAGCACATGCAACACGCCTCACGTTTTGTTTTAGGCCACTTGGACTTGATATGAGTCCCTTTTTTACTTCATGGGTCTATAACCTGTACCAAGGATGGAATGCCAGCAACCAAGTAGCGAATAACTCGTGTGTCAATATTACAGCAGGATTCATAATCATTTACTCGTTATAAATTTTCTGATTGTATGCAAACTTTTTTAGCTGCATTTTCTTATCCAGCAAGTTCGTGTCGGTTTTAAAGGAAGAGTCAGGTCAATAAATAAAGACCATTACATTTTAATCAACCAAATACAATCCAAGCTCTACCAGGTGCTAATGAATGGCGGATTTTGATAGGCTGAGGCTTTCTGCCAATATTTCTCTGGTTGTGCAATTCAGGTTATTCTCTATTAATGACTTTATTTAGTCATCATTTGTAGAGGATTATCAGCCTGACCCCTCTGTAACAAAGAGACTACAATGTCTACCATGGAACCGCGAGAAGCACTTCCGTACAGTTCTTTGCATTAAAAATCATCATCGTAAACCGGACATATTTTTTCGGTTGCTTGTGAGGCATTGCTACTTTATAACAAATAAAAAGGATCAGGAGCCAAATAATTTTTTTAACTTCCATTTGTAAGGGTTACTGAGTTAATACTGGTTAAATGATCACAAAATTTCTGCACGATCAACTATCATGAAATGGGCTCTAAATGGTGATATAGTCAAAACGAATGTTCCAGACTCAAAAAATGAACTACTAAAATTCGGCCTGAGTTTTCCGTGAAACTCAATCTTTCAAAGGTAAGACGAATATCACGAAACTCGACATTAACGAAACTAAAACTCGATGGAACCAAATAATAATTAACCTAACAGAGTTTTCGATACGTCAGTTTTTTGTATTGACGGTAAACCCAAAGTCAGCGGAAACTTGTACCGATGACATTGTGAAGCCCCCCCAAATTTGCCAACATGAGGTGTAGTTCATTTTGTTCAGTAACCCAATCCGGCCTAAAGTTACAACTGCACTACGTACGAATAGCATTTTTTTTGTGATTCGTTCAGCGACGCCGTTAAGCAGTGGTTCGCACCAATTAAACAAACCCAATTAGTATTACCTCTCCCATAATGTCAAGATTAATATATGTAAGTGGGTGAAGAAACACACTGAAGATCTTTTTTTTTTTCTTTTTTATTTATTGTATCTGAAGATTGTACCCTCTCTAATGGCTATTGTCAAAAATACCAACAATATTGCATGCTCTGCTTGAAGTTAGCTGAGAAATTCTCGGCTTCGTGGTTGAAAGTGTACAGCTGGCAATGTGTGCAATAGTCAAGTGAATCTAATTTTCTTCCATTCCCAGCACAGTTGAAAACTCCATCTGTCAGAGATACGTTGTTGAAAATTATACCAACAACTTCAAGGATCTTTCAGAAAGAACTGGCGACTGAGCTAGTAGTAAAATCTAAAAGGAACCTGCATTTGGTGCTGTATAAACACACACTTTGATGCATATTTTTCTTTTCTATTATAACACTGTAAAAAATTTTCAGGTTGTTAAAATTAGGTTGTTATATTATTCGAGTTAGCTTTATTACTTTATTTTGATAGGTTTACTTTACAACATTACATATTAAGACTAAATTAACATTAACACTAACACCAGATACAGTAATGTTTTTGATGATTTCCAAAAATCTTAGCTTTTTTCTGTAACCCTTTTCTAACCCCTTAAAAATTGTTAACTCTTTTCCACCGGTAATTTACCCCCAGTTAGGGAGCCAATGCCAGATAGGGTTAAGAGCATGACAGACAGAGAGACGTACAGGGAGACCTTCAAATGTCAATATTATTTGCCTAGATATATTAATTCCCCATTATAAAATGCCTCTCTTCTGAGAAATGATTGACTTCTTTATCAAACTAGAGAAACATATATTGTTCGAACCTTTTCTATTTTATATATATATATATATAGGTTACACGCTCCTTTCTGACAAGAGAGCGTTACTCATATAAGCTTATTCTGGCCGCGCAGCTCATGCGTGCGTACCAATCTTATAAGTAATTTTCTTTATAATAGCTATGTTAGAGTCGTGATAGCAGAGAGCAGCAATTTTGTAGAAGGTCCCCGCGTCACCACGTTATTGAGAAGACTCTAAGGCTTTATTTTTAGAGCTTAGTAACACAATTATTCAACCCGAAATATTCTGAGACGCGAACATGGCTGTACATGCGAGACAAACATAGAGTAAGAAAAAGCGATATAAAAAAAACTTGGAAATTGAGAGACAACCTATTTTCTCCAAACGATACTTCTATATCGTTCTCTTCTGTAGCCTAATTCATATAAATGAAAATTTTAGAAAGTTTATAAACATTATCATAAGTTCAACTCATGTATGCATCCATATAAACCTTTTTTCTGTAACTTGACATATGTCATTGACAATCCTGGATATTCTGAGCAACTTATCTTCAAGAAACGAGATTTCTATATTATTTTTTTGCAGTCTAATAAATATCAATGAAAATCTTGGAAATTAGGGAAACTAATTCTTTATATAAGAGATAATTATACCCATTGTGCGTAGTATAATTTACATTATAGATAAGTTCGACTTTGAAGCTTATTTCACAGTAAACATTCTCGTCAAGCGTACAAATGCAGACTTTTTATCTCAGTGCAATTTCTAACAAAACAAAGAAGTGTAAGGTCGCAAATTGTAGCTTATTTTGCATCCCATGTATATATTAGTCGCAACACTTTGATTGGTCGTCAATTGTATTACCGGAAGACATATTCCATTACGATCTAACTATCATCAATAATCGTACAAAATGCGACGCAGCATTCATTCATTCATTCATACGCAGATTGGCATCAATACTCTGTGAGCATCGGAAGCAAAGCACTGCATGAATATGCTGGCAATTGGACAACAATGCTATCGTTCACAGACAGCTTATTCAGTCGGTCCAAAATTTGAGAAGTACCAGTAGTCGGCACTATCAACATAAAGCCAGCTGAAGTACTCTGCTGACGTTGCTGTGGCACGGCTTTAGCTTGAGTGTTATCCGACTATAGGCACGTTTGATTGAGCGTCGAAATTAGGCAATCGAGGCTTGACTTAATATGCCAACTGCAGAAAGGGGCACTCGCTGCGACGCGTTGAATGGAGCTTTAAACATTGACCCTTAATCCATTACTCTTGAGACTTCCATAAATTCAATCTGGTTACATAAACTGCAGTTTTCAGTCGCCTCGACCTAATCGTCTTGCTTCTATCACTCAGAACACAACTAAGAACACCAAAGCTGTAGCTTCTGACGGAAGTTTTCGACAAGGTAAGCTTCAATGGCTTAATTTCGGTGTCCACTTGAACATGCCCTAACTTAGCTATTAAAATTTTAAGAATCTCTGCCGCTGCTGCAGATTTTACTCTATAGCAATTGCTAACGATAAACTTGGAGCTACCCCCAATTTTTACCGATTTTAAACTTCTAAAGATTTCTATTGCAACATTTATGGTGTCATCGGATCACTTGGCCTAGATGATTTCAAGTGACCAACAACATAACAGCCTATGTATGTAGATCTGATTAGATTAGATAAGATTCAACTGTTAGGGAGCTGATAAAAATAGATCTACAAACGCCTATACAAACTTCGGAATAGATGTCAATGGATATTATTCCTTGGGTTAGACAATTGGAAACATTATACCTCAAAGGGCGTACATACACTTCAAGTAATTAACCTGAAGTTCAAGATTTCTTTTTCGAGTAAAGCTTGGGGCTTTGATGGCAGAGCGACTTGTCTCTTCAGTATGCTGCACTTAATTTTTCTTCAGTATAGCAATGCCGTTTTTCAGAGCACGCCGTGTCAGAAAGGATAATCACCACAAGTGAATTATATGTTACTCATCAGCGTTCAAGAGTATAATGTCCTACATGAATTACAGTTCTAATACTAGTAACTAGAACTATATTGAGCAGAAAGGTGTCAATAGAGGTACTCAATTCTAAGCATATAAAAGTATTCTGAATTAATGACTAGTAAGAACTTAAACATAGGTGCATAACTAAGAATTACATCCTATGATGAAAATGCCTATGATGAAACCAATGCCAATATTTCAGTGTGGCCGTGATATAGTCATAAAAATATGTAAGAAAACAACCATGCAAGTGATCTCCTCTCTATCTCTCTCTATATGTCTATATCTAAGTGCAGGGATACTGGCCTTTAAGACGATACGCTGGAATTCGAGCTGGACTTGCACTAGTAACTGCATGGTGTGAATCATAGAGAATGTACCTCGCCAGCCGGTAAGGGACAGAAGTCGCGTGTGTGAAGTAGGGAGGTGGAGTCCGCAATATGAGGTGAATGTGGGATTTATATGCAGTGTGAATTACGCCATGTGTCCTCGTGGCCTCATATCAAATCTGGGATAACCTTGATCGGTACGTCGGGCGCACGTGCGGGGTAGCAATCAAGGGCAAAAAACTAACTCAATTTGCGATGATTAATCCTTAATAACGTGACGCGGAACGTACGGCGTGAGGGGTTAACGCTCGAGGCTATGCTCAGAGAGGTAAGGCTACAAGATGTCGGAAAGAGAGCTTATCTATTTTTGTGACCGTGATATGCTCTGTAAGTCAAGGCTTGTTATTAACGGATGTTGGTACTGATAATAGTTTGCGACGGCGGCTGTCGCAGTGCTTGCTCTATCAGAATGAAGTTTCGGGGAACTGAACCGTGAACGTTTGGTGCTGGTCATCAATCGTGGTGAACGAGCGGGTGGCCATATTGTAAGGCCACAGGTGGATCGAACTAAGTTATCAGGACGTGGCTAAAACGAATGTCCGCCGAGGGTTGGCATTGGTTTTTAAGGTCAAGCTCTATAGATCTAGATTTCATGCTATGCTTTATGACAGTGATTGGAGAAATTGAAAGTAGGAGACAAAACACAGATTCCTAACAGCATAGACTAAGATAAAGGCATGAAATCACAACGAAAAGAAAATATTAATAAAACAAAAGTAAATATCCAAGCTGGCCTAATATACATTGATTATCTAAAAGCTAGAATGAAACGATCATTAGTAATGATAAAGGCTAATGCTCCACTGCTGGGCAGATTGTAGCACACTGGCTCGACGTTAAAACACTTCTAATTGTAGTCACGGCCACAGCAACGTAATTGGCTTAGGTGAGTTGACTCTACGATGAAAGCTACGACAAAAGCCTTTATAGTGTCACTAGATACCTATGTCAGTCTAACCACCACTGCTCTAAACTAAGAAATTGTTGTTCCAAAGCCAGCATACCTTGCCATGCACCAGAAGAAAATACCTGCTTTGGTGTGTATGAATTGCACGAAGAGGTTTCGTGCTGTACCAGGAAAAGAAAGTACCTGCTGTCTGGCAGAAGCAGATATTTTCTTCTCCCGCCTGGGAAAACCTGCTACTCTTAAAAGACACCTCATTTCTCAGTTTACAAGCCTTACCTTGCTGCCAACACAGCCTCGCTCTTTTTCTGACACTGTTTAACAGGTTTTTTTACACACCGACGCGCTGAAAACAAAATTTAGTGTACAAAAAAATTTAGTGTACAAGGCACAAAAGTTAGCGCACTGGCGAGACATGTCTGCCTTGTTGTGTCGGTAAATGTGTTGGAAGGTATTTCCCTTCAATGTACGCAATGCGTGCTGGTTTTGTTTCAAAACGCTTCTCAGTGTATACACCATAAAACAACCTATAAGGGCAATTCTAATTTCATTTCACTACAACTCATATGTTTTTATAGCCACTAGAAAATAGAAAAAAAAATCCGAGAAAGCTAAAACTTTTCTGAGAATGCTGGAAAATTTTATGAACAGTTGAGCACTTTTTACATATATTAAAATTTTTGCATGTTTTTTGCTAGTAGGGTTTTAAGAAAAATACTTGAAAATCGGCAAGAAGACAGCCTTTCTCAGACCGAGCGTTGGCTTGGCGTACTGTTCTACGCATGCTGAACTATTTCTACTAATTACTGATAATACTATGTACTAGTCGAACTCATCGTGGAGCAAGTTGCACAAGCACATCCAGGGCACGTTCGAAAATAAGCCTTAGAGGTTTGACTTGTTCGAGACTGCAGACAGCCTCACTGGCTTCAGCCCGTTGACTCAAGTTGCGGACGTTGATTCTTAATGGGTCACCTGCCGTTGAATGACATCAAATTTTTTAGTATTGAGAATTAAATTTGCGTAAAAATGTAAATTGGGTTATTATAACTAGAGGCATTATTAGGAACAAGCTATATGCTACACGGTATTTCATTACTCAAAGTTTCAGTATTTCATTTCTCTACCGCTGATTACAAAGTTATCAATTTGTGCCAAAAAATTGATTTGAATTAGGCTCAAGAAAAAAAAACGGGCATATATTGCAGAATTTGTTTAACATAAGAGTGAATGGAAGAAGATCCTGTCAAATGTCACGTTTGCGTAACTCAGAAAATTTTACCAATTATAATTATGAAACATAAGAAATCGGCTATCCAAACTGAGTTACGTTCACCTTTTCCAGTCTGGAACAACTCAGACATATTTCAACCAACAGTAGAAGTAAATATTTTCTTTAGAATATAGTCAGCAGAGTATCTACAACATCCACGGCTGGCACATACAGCACAAATTTTGTCAATGCAACATTGTGCACACGTCGACCAGCACACACGCGGTCATGTGGCCCAGTCAAGAGACAGCAAGGAGCTTCGATAGAGAAGGAGGGAGCTTTGCAGCCCTTGCACAGATTCGCCGGCGAGTCAACCGGATCTCTTATGTCTGTGAGACGCGTTCATTTATCTCATTGGCGGAAGTGACGGGGGAGCAGTGAGTTTCACGAGGGAGCAGCAGACAAACCGAGTTACTGACATGAGATTGGTGCAAACGCGATTGGCTGACAGTCATAAGAGACTCTTGAGCTTCACGGACGAGGCTCCTGGCTCCCTCCCCTCTATAGAAGTTTCTTGCTAGACAGCAACGCAAACAGAGTTGACTTCATTACGGTCATTACCTCCGCCAAGGAGGTTATGTTTTCGTCGTGTTTGTCTGTCTGTCACCAAGATAACTCAAAAAGTTATGAACCGATTTGGATGAAATTTACAGGGATTGTTAGGTATGTTAGGAGAAACAGATGATTCACTTTTGGTGAA